>CM070036.1:125629605-125658522 GCA_036250615.1 Ptychadena robeensis
ATAAAATTATTCCTCAAAAATACCACTTGCCTAATAATTCTGCACTCCCTGTAGATGTGGTAGAGGAATATTTTTTTTCAAATGTTCACACAGTCCACCAGAGAAATGCCACAATTTTTACCTCTTGACTTAAGTATTAAATTAAATCGGAAAAACATGAATTTATGCTTTTTGGTCACGTACCTAGCATTGCATGCAGTATCTTCCAACACTTTACTGTTGATAGATTGAAATACCCCTTACCTCAATTAAGTGAAGTTTTGTATATACCTTCAATCACTGAAACGTTAACCATCAACCACTGCATTTTACTCCATAGGGATAGGGAACAGTGGTGATTAGTTGTCATTGGAGACCATTAAGCAATGTCAATGGATAATTTCCTAAGGCAATAAAAGTCTACATCAGCTGACTTTTTCAGAGCAATTTCATGCTTTATTTCCCAAACTACACAAGTAAACCCATCATGAAAGAAATATGGGGTCTTTCCTTCCATTGGCCTTCTTTTTTTTTTTTAACTCTGGCATCGATATTTTTGAATCACACTTCAAATCAAGCATTTAGGGAATAGGAAAAGCCCCCCTACACACTGTGATCCAGACCCGATTCTCTAGTGGCCAATTGCAGTGTGATGACGTTGTTATGCTGCATGGGGACCAGTAATGCGATCGGCCAGCGAATCGGCAAAGTATTAAAGTCAGTGCTTTAGCCCAGCATTTATACTTTTCCAACATAGAGTATAGTAATGGAATCCTTAATTTTTCTTGTCACAGTCTTCTTCATTTTGTAGTTATGCTCTTCCACTTTATAATTGTAAATTCATCTGTATCACAAGCCCTAACCAAATATATAATCGACTTAATAGCAAATATTTTGTTTATACAAATGTTTTGGGGGTTTTTTCAACCGTAGCGCTTCAACTTGTGATCGTGCATTTTATTATAATAATTATCTGGTTGCATATGAGCATTTATTGTCGGCCTGTGATAAAAATCCTCATTAGGTCACTTGAAGAATTATTTATACTGTTATTAACTGTGTGAGCCATTTCTGCAACCTAATTCCTCACAATATTCCATATCTTAGACTTCATTTGTTACAAGTGTTTGCAGTGCAGTGTCTGAGCAGAATTCTAATCATATCTACTCCAAGGTATATCGAAACAATTAGGTGCACAGGGCAGAACTTATTTTAACAAAGGTAACAACTTTAATTTGTAGGACACAAACTGGTGTCCCTCCAGAATGCAGAATCTCAGTGTTTTATGGCCTAAGGTTTCCACACTCATGACTTCAATATCAAGTACCTGTGCCTGACACTTCTGAGTATGACACATCATGTGACCTGATCCATAGGAGTCATGTGATGTAATTGTGTGATGCGAAGTCTCACATGGGCCTTCCACTCCCTCCTAAGTTCCCACCCCGCTTGTGCAGATTATGTGCGGGGTGGGACATTACTAGAGAAAGTAACGCCCTCTCCCTCCTAAGTCAGGCACAAACTAAAAACCGTAAGTGATGCTACGTTCCGATTTCCTGCCCGGCAAAATTGACAGCTATGACACAAAGATCATATTCACAGATATTAGTCATCAACTGGGGACATGACAATAAGCCACATGCACAGTCACTATTAGAGATGTTTGAACAGGAAGCATTTTCACCTCCTGGAGGTACATGGTATGGGCAATCAAAGAAAAGTGCAAAGGAAGGACAGGAAACCAATGGTGCCTTCTTAACATGGAGGTCAATGGGCGCGCACCCCCCCCCCCCCCCCCCCCCCCCCCCCCCTCCAGCTCTTCTGTTGCTTAAGAGATGGTGCTGGAAGCGATCGGCAACTCAGCCGAGCTTCAGAATCACAGCTGGCTCGCCGAGGATAGGTAAGTATGTCCACTTGCAGCTCAGGGTGAGTTTGATTTGTAAGCAACTATGTTCAGCAAACCACCAGGGAGTTGAAGGTTGAATTACTATGCATTAACACACCAACAGAGCAAGAGCCCTTATTTACAGGAGTTGCAGCTTGGGATGCTGATTGTATCTTCCTATGCTGTCATGCAGTTCTGAACTTTATTTTTGTGTAGCTGAAAAGTAAGAGGGAAGCTGCTCTAGCGTCAATCTGACTTTATGTAGTTGCTAACCATTTCAACAAAGTAGAGGTAACTAATGTAGATTTTCCTATCTGACCTTGTAATTTAGTCATTATTTGGCATGGGTTTTCCTTAGATTAGAAAAATATTCGGCTTTATAGCAAAATATTTCTAATATGTTCTCTAAAGAAATATTATTTTGGATTTCTTTCAAGAATATAAACTTGGAAAGGAATACAGCTGTTTAATACTGAATGTTGAGATACTTTGTGGAATACTATTTTTCATTCCCCAGTGAGAATCTAATTTCTCAAAAATGTAGCACCTCTATTCTAGGAAATTGATCCAATTTTGAAATTGTTACACAGAATTTGATCTTTTGAGAATTGTGCAGTTCAAATATCTAGTGCTTACCAAATGTTTCTTGATCATACTTTGGTGTTAGTTTTAAGGGCTCCCTGTTGACATTCTCCACATTCACATAAAAGAGAAACCTGTGCATATACTGTACATACCTCTCCAAGTGTCAGGGCATGCCAATGTACCAGCAGGACATTGGGAGATGACTTTTACTGAACAGAGCAGCATTTGGCAGAGAGGCAAGAAGAAAAAATGAATATACACTTATCTTTTTATAGTATATCTTGGCTGCAAATGCTAAGTATAGTGAAAGCTTGTACAAAAAATGTGCTTAGTAAAGCTTAAAAAGTATTAAATAACAATTTCTTGGAACATAACATATACATGATATATTTATCATTTGCTTAGGACAGCTGTTGGGTTCAGGATTAATAAATATTGTTAAAATATTTTATCCAAATGGGTGCATGGAGTTTTATTTGTTCAGTCAACGAACGATTGAGCGGGACTTAATTGTGACATAATTGTGATGTCACCATGTTGCGCTCGAGCGTTTGTCGATCGAACAGCGAAATGATGCGCACCTCTTTGCACGATCGATTTCCCAGACCAAACAGGAATTTACCAACCTGTTGGTTCCCTGTTCTTTCTTTGAGTGGCATCAATCGATCCTGCTCAAAGACAGGGTATCCTCGTTCGAGCAAACCAAAACATACCAAACGATCGATCAAAGAAAACATAATATCAAACGAAAAATCGGCCTGTGTATGGGTACCTTAAGGGTTCTTACACACCTCCCTATACCAGTATACCCCAATAAAGACCTCATATACACTGCACACCTACTCCCTAGGGCTGCCCTAGCGGAGTGGTGCTTGCATTCATTTATCAACTGGACACTCTCTCAGCTAAATTTTATATGAAATCAATATTCTATATTATTTATAATTATAATATTTATTTTAATGTGCATATACCAAATGTGATATATTTACTTCATAAATGTAAAGGTTTAGATCATAGTGCTGGTCTGCATATAGTGAATTATCATCTATAAATAGTAAGCAAAAAGCTAAACATTAGTGATGGCTGAACTTCATCCAGCTCCGTCTGCAAACAGGGGGATCAAGGGAAGATTCACTTCCGGTACCTGGAACACACCGTTCCCGTTTTGATATCCGGACCTGACATTTCTGACATCATTTTCAGTTTAAACCGGTTTTCTTAAACTAGAGACCGGCTTCTCTACCCGGTCTCTGGTGAAAGAATTCTTCTACTGGCTGGATCTTTCTGCTCCTGATGTGGCCAGTGAAAGAATAGTAACCTTCTTCATGCCGGTGAACAGGGCGGGTCGAACACATGGCCTAACTGTCAGCCTAACATGTTTGCTTTTCTTTCCACGGCCATCACTACTAAACATTCAACATTAAAAATAACATGCAGGTATTCCCTTTTTTGATAGGATGTTTAATACATATGCAACTTAATTGCAGTTCAACAGAGAGATAATCAGATCACCTGTGTGTAGAAAAGAGGCTTATTGATGTACTTATCAGTTAAGGTCCCCATACACCTTATAATCTTACCATAAAACTTTTGTACAATCACCTTTTCTTCTACCAAAACCATGTAATATGAGGACCTTTCTAAACTTTCCAATCACTATGTATTGTATCAGGGAGGACACTATCTTACAGAGTTGTTGGTAGATCTAATGGAAATTGTATGGAGTAATCTAAAGGTGTATGGGGGGCTTTAGATGGTTGTACCTACATAGCCCACCTTAAACTAGCAAAACCAAAAGTTTGCATTCTTTGCATATATTTGGCAGTGTAGGGCCATCCATGTTCTATGAGCCACTGTGGCTCATTTTTTTTAATCTTTATTCTAAAACCACATTGAAAAATAAGGTCTTAGCATAGAATACACTATGCTCCTTTTTCCTACTTGATTAAGTGAACACCTGCAGAGTTGAAAAGTACTGCTTTTGTAAATCATCGGCATCACATTTGTTTATGTTATGCTTGTCCCACCTAGTTATACATTTTAAAACATCAGCGGGAAAATGAGAGTCTCTAGAATTGCAGCAGATATGATTATAAGATTAGATGAGCATGGGGTACTCTTGAAAATGTTGCCGCGGGGCTTAGCAATATCTTGTTTCACCCCTGGCTAGACTAAGCTTTTTTCTTACGCCAGGGAAAATAAAAGTCAGAAGCAAAGAGTTCAAACAACCATGTGTTCTCTCTGTTCCAAAATGTATAAAAGTGAATAACTTATCCAGCCTCAGATGCAAAATCTCTGCATGGGCTCAAGGTTGGGCATCTTAACCGATTTTATGTGCTCACATTTCCATATTTACCTTTTTCTGTTTGTAAATTTCTAATTTTCCTTCTAATAAGTTACTGCTGTTTTCTTTGTAAAAGGACATTTGGTGAATCTGCATGAGGTATATTCCAAATGCAGATGAGAAATTGGGAAAAAAAAAGTCAACAAGTTATCAACCGCTAGCAGTGAGAGAAATTAAAATGCAAAGCCTCACAGGAAATTGTAAATCCAGACATAAAGACAGAAAAAAGCATACCTCCGACAGCCAGCACTAATGCCCCTTGAGAGTTTTTTTTTTCTTTTTTTCATATATTGACCTTCAACTTGATTTGTTCCTACTGTAGCGACTGATGTTATAGGATACTGAAAAAACTTCTCTCCCGGTTTGTTAACTCTATCAGAGAGAGGGATGATGGATGGATAAGACCTCTAGGTTTGCTGTCATCTCTGTCGTGCAGAAGGACAGCTCTGCATAAATAATGTACCAAGGACTTCATTTCATATGGAGGGGACAGGATGCCGGTTATTGTGATGAAATTGGTCTGATTTTGTTAAAGCTGAGATACAAAGTTAAAAGCTAGGCTATTTTAAATTCAATAAATGAGGGAAGGGCAGCGGGGAGCATGAGATTCACATTTGGATCAGTGCAACTGAGTTCACACTTTTCGTTTGATCGTGGTATTAATATTGACTTTTCTGACAGCTTTGCTGCGTTCATACAACTTTGCATTTTTTTTCTAAAATAATAAAAAGAGCTTCCTTATGCAAGATAGGCTTTTTAATATCTCAATGAGCAGTTTAAATTTAAATACTATACTTCTATGTAGAAGATGAAGAAGGAACATTTTTAGGTAATAATATTTTTTCAGGACAGGGTTTTACAGTTTTTGGCGGTTTTTTCACCTAACTCCAATGTTTTATTACTCCTAAGAGTTTGTTTTAAGGAAACACATATTTGATAATAGTGGGAAGAGAATTTTAGTGATGCCCTGCACAGGTCAGTATCTTCTGCTCTTAGTTTAAAATACCACGTAAATCAGCATGGCTGTGGTCACCTCGGGCTGAATTCATACCTATTCTTCCTACCAATATCAGTTGCATGCCAACACTAAGCCAGAGAGGCTGGAAAAGATAACCTGATTAGTGTTGATGGCTAGTGATGGCTGAACACGGGGCATGTCCACTCGCAAATTGGACTTTCAGAAAAGTCGCATGTCCGCCTGTTTGCGGGAAACTTTAATCGGTAATTGGGTAATTGGGAATCGGTAAAGTATAGAAAGTGACGTCCTCGCTGTTACTTCCACGATTTTCGCAATTAATTATTTCTATGAGTGTTGTCTCATGTGGTGATTACATTTCAGCTGCTATTTCACATTCTGCCACTAGATGTTACCATTACAAGTTACATTGTGTTTGCAATATGCACATGTACAAGTGCCGATTGAATTGACAAATTTACTGCAGATATTAGGTGAAAAATTTGCGATATTTTGCGAATGCGAATATTGCCTATGTTGTTCATCACTAAACCTGACTAAAAACTAAAGTACACCAGAAATTGATAATATAAGAGAACTCACTCAGCATTGGCTTAAGACGATTCAAACTTAGTAACCCAATGCAGTAGTGGCAATCTACTGTGCCTTGCAACCTTGTTGCATGATTTCCAAGTGAGATCCAGCAAGTTTGGAGTTCAAGTGATACCGTTTATTGGCTAACTGAAGTCAGTTAGCCAATAAACGGTATCACTTGAACTCCAAACTTGCTGTATTTATCGATGGCTAACACGGTACAACACTCTACTATTGCCAAGTGAGATCCAGAAATCTAGCCTTGGACCTGTAGCCATTAAACAAACATTAAACATTAAGTTATTTTTTGTATTTTTAAAAAAGGCCTGAAGGGTTTGTTTACTACTGGTTAAATATGTTGATGCAATATATACCCCTCTTTAACATTAAAAAATGTATCTTAAAGAAGATCTATACTCACCCAATATACTTCATATCCATTGCAAACCCCATGATCTGGCAAAAAAAATAAAAATAAAACTTTTCTTCTCCCAGGCACACAGTGAATTGGGTAGAGATGTATACATGCAAACCTACAAAGAAATGTTTTTACCATCGAAAACCATTATCAAGCTCCATATATTGGTCATTTGTATTTCTATAGTTAATTAACCCCCAACAATGATGCTAGCTAGAGAGAGCTGTAGTGAAGTGATAGTAGCCATGAATTGGTTAATGGATTTGCATGTATTGCGAACATGCTGGCCCATCCTGGGGGAGGTGTCCTTGGCCAAGGGGAGATGTATAATCTAGAATATAAGGAGGTGCCACTCTCTTTTGGCCCGGGAGGACACACTGTCTTGTTTCAGCATAAATCTGCTGTAAAGCATTCAGAATGTCTGGATTGGAGGTTTGTCAGTGTCAGCATGTAGCTCTAATGGTGGTCATACACTGGTTGATGGGTGTACATGACAAGGTAAATGATGGATATCTCCCTTCTATCAATTATTAATCTGGATTAACAATACGCACCTATCAGCCAGCTCCATATAATATTCTGCCTGAAGCGGTCCATAGCAGAAACCAACTGATAGTATCTAAAGTTATTATCTTTTCATTAAAACCACTTGGGGTTGTAGGAACACAGATATGTGAAAGTATAGCCAGATATTTATTTTACACGCTTGAGATGTCAACGTAGCAGCTTTTAAGTGAAGGTTTACTTTAAAACAAAAATAGCTTCTGCTCCGGCTAGTATCTCCCATTAGACACATGGGTTGTGAAAGTCTATCTGTTTTCATTAGGACATTCTGGGAGACTGATCTAAAAAAGAAGAGGATAAAATCCAGCATGGGATCTTTTATTCTGCATTCCAACAGCAGAACATAAGCAAATAACATAACCCGGCTGAATATAAGCAACACTGGCAAAGTGAAGGATTATGGGTGTTTGTAATCCCCTTGGCCATTAAATGCGGCTTGAATGGATGAAAATCACATGTCTGTCCCTGGTGAGACATTTCCTCTAGCTGAACAAAACATTACTGATATGGGAGAAAATAGAAGATCATGCTATTCTAGGAAAATCAAGCAGAGCAAGCGAACTGTTATCACATTCAGAAACGTGAAAGCCCAAATCATTTCTAATGTAGAAGGGAACCGTTCCTCCCACTGTTTCTGCTTTATAGACTGGTGTGGGATTAAACCAGAGTGTCAGAGATCAATGTCATCTATTTCACAGAGCTCTTCAGTGTCAGCATGTGGCTAGTGGTGTTCACAATTATCCAGCTGCTTGTTAAAAGTAAAACATGTCCTTACCAGATGAGATAATACTAAGGCAAAGAGTCAAGTTTTGAAGAGGTCATAGCATTGAAAGCAGCTATTTTTTTTTATTCCAGCTCAGAGCAGAAACATAGTATGCAGAAAATCTAGTATTATCTAAATGTTGGATAGGGCAAAATAAAAAGTCCGCTGACATTTGGTATTATACATATGTATTTTTAGAGTCATATTGTAACCTCTTATGTACTACTGGGTCCAGTTAAAGTTCTGACGCTTACCAGACCTCCCCATAATTGACATCTTTGGCTTTCAAGAAGAGAGGATGAAATGGAAGGTGGTTATTATGTGAAAGGAGAGTCCTCTTGCCTAAGATCTTCAGAAATCTGTTGTCTCTAGAAATAGTAGAATTCCATTTTAATATCAATCTAAGACATGTCCGTAATGGACATTAGATTGATTTTACAGTTGATTTCTGGCTTAATTGCAAGTTTAAGCTTTTGATTTGCACCCAATTTCATGTCAGATCGACCGTAGCGAGTGTGCACGGTGGTCGATCAGCCAAAATAATGGGTGCAAATAGAAGCAGGTATGGGGGGCTTTACAAATGCTTCTTTGACATCTTAGGTCCTTGTTTGTTGGGGGAATATGTTTTAATCTTGACCATGATCTGGTTGTAAGCCAAGACATTGGCTTGGTCTTAAGTTGAACTAAGAAAAAAGGAGGATGTGGAGGGCCTTGCATAATTAGCAGTAACTCAAGGTGTTGTGCCACGTCCCTTAAAGAAATAGAAAAACAGAAAGGTGGTGGTTTAATGAGTCCAACCGTGGAGTCATTCAAACCGGGACTTTTCAGGCACCAAAATTTTCAAGATTCGTTTCTGTTAAAAAAACATGATTTTATTAGGAAACATGATTAAAATATACATGATATTCAGAATAATTTAGTCGTTCAGTAAAACATCGTCAAAGTCAACTGTCTTAGTCATAAAGTACATGGTCACAAAAATAAAGTACTCTTGAGGCGATAGTCACCACTTCAATGCGTTTTCCCCCTCTAACATAGGGGCTTCATCAGGGAGGGGAGTCTTTATATGAAATTATCTGTTTGATAAAAAAATAAGTCAGTCTAGTCCAGATATTCAGACGTATATGTTACCCCAACAGGTGGGTAGGAGATATTCAGCCCTTCCAAAGTTTGACAAGCAGTGCCATCCAGAAAGTAATGAGAGATCCCCAAGTATCTCCGGAGGGGTAGTAGGTATAGTGTCTTAGTGAGTGTCTGTATGATGACTCCTAAATTAGTTGGTATGCTTGCTAGATGTTCAATGCATGTGGCATAGTATGCTCTTTGGAGGAGAGATGCCGGCTGCCACATGTGTGACAGCGTGGCAGCCGGCATCTCTCCTCCACCTTTCTGTTTCTCTTGGTCTTAAGTTGGTTTTAAGTCAAGCCAGTTGTAATTCAAGGTTCATTGCATTAAAACGAACACCAAATACAAGTGTAATGTCTGATAAAATCTGATAATGTTCAGTGATGTTCCCTAATGGGTATGCACATGAATGAATGTGACACTATTCTTGGCCTATTCCTGCAGATACATTTTCCATCACGTGGACACAATAAGCGCCAACAGGCTCAGAGTAGTCACCCAATCTTAGAGCATTTAAACTGACTACATATGTTTTTATGGAAATATTCACCTATGGCACCAACCTTAATTATGATGATGATGTGTAGTTGAAAGACAGTAATGGGTTATGTATCTTTCTGTACTGTTCTTGTTGCTGCCCAGAATAGGAGTGGCCTTATTCTCCGAGGGGGTATAGAAGAGATAGATATGAAAAGCTCCCTTGGGTTTCCTCTTCTGGATTTTGGTTCCAGCTATATGTTGGAACAGACTATGTAGACAGGCTAAGTCTGCAGCCTGTCAAGATAACATAAGCAAGCCAGCATCATGCAAGTGTTAAAGAACTCTTCTATCTGGGCTTGGGGTAGAGTAAATAGGGCTTCCCTGATAGTCAGCTAAAGGAAACCTTGTTAAGGACTTTCTGGATTGTAGCACTACTCCCCTGGGGATTGTTCATTCTTGGAACTGTTATCCCCAGGTTCTGCACCCTGCTGACTGGGCTCAGTGGCAGTGAGAGACTATATGCATTCTCTTATTCAAATAAAGTTCCCCATGTTGGTGGTTGCCAGTGTGTGGGTATTACATTTATTGAAAGAGGGCTGTGCATAAGCAACATGCTGAAAAGATCTACAATGCAAGGGCAGAGCTGCAGAGTGTGAGGGAAACTGAAGGAAACATTTGCACATAACCTAAAATTTGGGAACTGGTGGTCCAGAGTGGACTGTCGTTTGCCAGAGGTTGAGATGGTCCAGCTTTGTGTGCCTGCCTTTCCAGTTAGGCTAGCAGCAAAGTTCTGCAGTAGTAGAGAAAGACCTATATATGACACAGGGAATAGATATGAACCAGTGATAGCCTTTCCCTGACATGTTACTCAAGCCACAGTGTATAGTGGGACTATGGGTCCCATCAAGCCTTAGAGTATATAAGGGAAACACACAAGAGGAAATACCACCAAAAGACACTAGGTGAACCGGTTACAGAGTTGAGATTAAAAAAGGTCTTCATTAACTAAGGCTCCTTTGCCGCACGAAAAGACTAGACATGTCACGTACATGTAAATTTGTAGAACATAATCATTGCAATAAGCAGTGGAAGAAAGGCATAATTTTATCCTCCGTAGCATCATAAAAAAGGTCACTGTGGTTTTTCATGCTGTAATAAACCATTTTGAGTCAAACTGTGGCTTTGACTTAAGGACAGAGGCCAAAAAAACAGGCTAATCTTTCATTCACATGGTTAATTAGCTCCAATTCATTACTCAGTGCTATATGTTCTGTGCTTCATGGAAAATTAAACGTTAAAAGTTGTTCACAGGAATTTATTTGTAAGGTGAATTGTCTCTGCGCACGTTAGATGATGCTATTAAAAGATATTTTAGGAAAATGTTGTCTTAAGTGATTCTTTAACATAACGTACATTAGCTTAATAGGAATGGCATGGGCAAACAATAGAAATTGGTAAGAAGAGGTTGTGGAAAAATTTCATCTAGAGATAACATTAAACCATTTAAGCAGATGTCCATTTAAAATGTCTTTTTTCTTACAAGTTGGCACACACATTGTATCTGGCGGCCCCCGATGGCTGCCGTCATTATTGCAGCCTTAACTGCTTAAATAACTTAGAATAGCTAAAAAAAAAATTTAGTTTCTTTAGCGCCTTTCAGCTATTGCGACAGTTTAGAGCAGTGGTTTCCAAACTGGGGGATGGGTGCAAAGGTGTTCCAGGGGGGCGCCGGCCCTCATTCTTACTTAACCAATGTTTCAATGGCGAGGGAGGGCTCGATAATGTCCCTAAATATAAAAGGGGGGGCCTGCAAGGAAAGTTTGGGAACCACTGGTTTAGAGGTAAATAAAAATGTAATTATTTTTTTTTTTTGAGTTTAGGTGCGCTTTAAGGTATGCCAACCCAACATCTGTCTGCAACTTTCCCTGTTGCACATAGTTTCTTAAAACCAAGTCAACTCTTTGCAAACTGCTTAAGAGGGAATAATGACACTATATGGTACATAGTTCAAATAGACACATAGGATATGACACCAGGCAACATATTTAATTAGCTTTGACCGTATAAACAGATGTAAGGGTTAGATACTCGAGTTTTGATGAGCAATTAGGAGATGGCAGGCTGAACAAAGTGCTGAAAATAAAAAAAAAGTGACTGACTCCTTCACAGTTTCTTGTAATTTGTTCTTTTCATGCCATTAAAAGTGGTGCCCATTCCATTTTATGGGCTGTGTTATGCTGAGGTGTGAGATGTAGGGAAGTAGAAAGGTAGAATGAGCGATACTTGCTAGAGGGAAAAATACTGTGTATTATAATTACACATTTACTGGGGCATGAATATATCAACAGATCAGTATCACAAATCTGCTTTCATCATTCTAATTGTAAACTGCGAGAAGAAGATTTCTGGTTGCGCTTTGCTCAGATGATATTAAAGGATAAATCTACGCTGGTTAAGTAATATCAACTCATAAACAGTTAAGAAAAACATGGACAAAATAAAAACTGTTAGTATGATGTAGTCAGTCTCTGCCAATAAAGTTGTTTATGTTTTTCTATTACCTGTTGATCCCTTCTGGAGTTTTTTCATTTCCTTCAAAATGCAACTGTTACATAAGGCTTTGCTAGATAATTATGTAATGCCCATCTAGATCAGAACTGGGCGAACTAAGGCCCGGGTCTGGATCCATCACCTTTAGCTTTCTTTCCGGCCCTGATAAAAACGTCCCTGTCACACGTCCCCTATTTCACATCACCACCATCATAAGCGATGCCAGTGATCGACCACCATGCACGTTCGCGCCCACCTAGACAGATAAACCCGGATTGCACCGCAAGTCAGATCGCTCGGTGATCGAACATGTTGGTAAAATCCTGGCCGATTGCATTACTTTGAATAGGGACCAGCTCCCCCATCTACAGTAATGAATGTCCGGCACAAAAAGAGTGCCCTTCAATTCTCTGAGTGACTGGATGCAGCTTTATGATGTCATCATGCTCTAATCTGTCGCTAGAGAATTGGATGGGATCATACCTTTCATGGCTACCTACATATATACAAGTTACATGTATACAAGTTATACTCGTTTTACTCTTGTATTAAATTTTGTCATTAAGTTTTACTCTTAATGACAAAAGAAAGGCTTCTTGTTGTGGCTGTTTCCTATCTAAAATTTACTTTATTTTGATGCACTTTAAATATATTTTGACTATCCGCCAATGCAGTGGGAATGTGCTCTAAGCCGTGGGCAAACTGCCCACAAGTCAGCCGCATTTACTTTAATTAATGGAAATGCTACATGTTTTCTTCAATGTTCTCCACTCGTCATATTCAGGGGCATTGGAATGAATTGAAAATGTAAAGATTTTTTCAAAAATTTTCTGCGTATTTTTCGCAAGCATACATTCTTCCTTTCTATTTAGGAAATACTTTTAATTATGCTATCACAGTAGGAATTGACAGGAGCTCTTGTGGCAGGGTCAAAGCTGGACAAGTCTAGGTAAAAATGTCTGTTATATGCGGTATATACATTTGTAACATTATCAAACCACACTCGGCTTTCCTTAAACTACTAACTCTTTTGTATTTCAACCAGCCCCAAACACAGATGTAAATAATCACTTGCTGTCCTGGAATACCATTAATCTAATGCCTGGGAAAATGAATTTGACATCGTGTTTGAACTTGAAAATATTTCTTCTAGTGTGAACCATTTTTGAGTATTAAACGTAAGATTGATTGAAGCGATCTCAGCCCCATTAACAACGCTCAATTAGTTACTGAATGGTAAGGTGACAAATGCAGTGACTGTAATAACCCAATGTCCTCATGAGATATCCTCACAGTAACTGTCATAGCTATTTGGAAGCCTTCTAAAAGGTGTTATGAAGACAGATGGTTTCAAAGATCTGCACTTTTTACACTTTACTAAAACACATACATCCTGGACAGTGATATGCCCTGCATGACAGCAGACTGAGATTTCAGTTTTATATTCTGCAAAGCCACTTATATCTTTAGATCAGAGTCCATGAATCCTATGCATAATAAAAATAATAATAATAAATGTCACTGTATGAATTAAGAGTTAATTGCAAAATTATTGGAGATGTAGGTATGACTCTAGCACATGTAATTATTACATACATTTTGTCCACTTAAAGCACACCTAAACCCATCAGATGACCTATTGCACCCAAGTGGCCAACCTCTTATGATTGGGTGAAAATCCTTATCTGAAAGGAGATATTTTGTATTTCCCACATCGCTCTTCCTCTCTCAGCCCCCTCTGAAGAATGTATCACAACAATGTGTCAGATGGCATATTCTTAAACAGCTGCTCTTCATGTCTATTTTCTTTTGGTTTGAGTCCACTGAAAGAAATTGTATCTGGGAGCCACCTAGCTGTTCGTGTTCCTGCAGCCTTTACCTGAAACACTAAAGGCAGAAATCATTATAGTGCTTGAACAAAGGACAGCATGGTAGGTAAGTATATTTTTTACGTTTTTGAGACAGTTTAGAGGTAAGTAAAATTTAATTTTTTATGAGTTTTTTTCCTTTAGTTTAGGTGTGATTTAACTTTGAACCTAATTCATGCTAAATCTAAAAGTTCAGTTGAATTTTTTCAGAACATTTTGGATGTCCGAAAATACGTCTTATACTCGGTATATGGTACAACTCAATATGTTCTCTTGCTGTAAATCTTTTTCTAGGAGAACTTGCCATTCCTATAGGGTAGTAAATAAAGAACTCCCCTACAATCTTTTTTGCGAATATCTCAAATATAGTGCTATATTTGCTTGATTTTTTACATTGGTACCCTGAACTATCATGCATTACTTTCCCAATATGTGCATGTACAAGTGCCGATTTCTGCAAGGAAGGTAATTAACTTTTAGTTTTCATGTGATTGTGTTGCTAAAAGTTTTAAATTGTTTTGAGAATATTAGGTGAAAAATTGGAAACCAAACCAGTTTAATGTATCATATCAAAAAGTATGACTCGCAGTACCAATAAGTAAAATAAATAAAGAAGGAATACAATCTGCAAAAATAAGAACATCGGAAATAATACCCATAATGTTTTATTTTGGTCTTTAGATGGTTATGTTTGGTCAAGTATTTTTTGCATAGGAGGGAACAAGCACTCAATGCTGTTTATATTAGGTGGAACAAAATTGCAGGGATTGGTATTTCTTCTTAGTTGGCCAACTGGCATTTGCAGCTGTGTTGATACCATAAAATGGTGGCCAAACCAGCTAAACCTTCCAGATCAGGCAACTGCCATTTAGTATCTATGCCCATCAACACACACCATGTGTACATTGTTTCATGTTTTACATTGACAGTCTTTTTGAAATGATCCCCCCCCCCCTCCATTGTCAAAATGCCCTTACAATTATCCAAGCAGACTGAACATGACAGCTGAAAAAAGCTACATGATTTATCAGGGATGTCAAAAGAGCTGGCATGGAACAATCATTATATGCTATGGGGAAAAGTGTTATTGTTTTTGGTAATGATCATTATCCATAATTTTCCTCATGCCTGTCATGTAATAAAGGCATTAGCTCACTATTCTCAGCTCAGTAACCAAGTCAGCCCTTTGTACAAGTATATGGATTTGTTTTATTATCCACAACAGTGCTGTGAATAACAATGATTCTGATGCTTCTCTAATGAGTTCTACCATTTTAATAGACTGCATGAGTTCTCTGCTGTCCATTCCTAAGTATGTTCGCTATGCAGCATTCTTGATTTTGGTGTTCTCTCTCTTGGTTCGATATAGACTCGTGTAGCTTTCCATAATTTCACAGCTTAAAAAAAATGCAATGTTTACTGGACTTAATTGGCTCGACTAGTGCAGTTTTTGATTTATGAGCCAAACAGAATAATTAATCTTTACCTTTGGTGAACAATTGGAACTTGTTTCTGTTTTATATGCAAATGTTTTGTTTGGCCAATATATTAATGTTGCGTACTGATACTCTTAGGCGTGTAACGGTTACTGTGCATTTACATTAAGATTACATTGTTTAATTGCAAATTGGGATGAACTATTTAGGGTGTTTAGCTGTGTTTTCTGTTACATTCTGACATTTCAAAAAGACTAAATATACTTTACCACATTGTTGGCTCTTCTATGACCATGAATAGTGGTAACCTCAGCAATTTTCTTACAATGTACCAATTATTTAGCACCACTGATTTATGCAGAATCCAATGATATACCAGTGGATATTTGTATTTAATGTAAAACTGGAGTGATTTAAAAGAAAAATTGTTTTATAAAATAAAAATAGTAATAGAGTATTACATTTTTTAAACAGTCAAGATTGAATCCAAGTTTCATAAAGGTTTTTTGCATGAAGAAAACGTGGATATTAAGGGCCTATTTGGCATTGAAAATGACACCCCAACACATCAATGATAAAGACTTTTAACAATCTTGTGGGGCATTGCATATTCTGTCTGTTGCACTGCCAGACCATTTTATTAAACATCACAATAGTGTTAAAGGGTCCTTTCACACTAGCCATGTTTGCATTGCAGTAGTCTAACTCAAGGAATTAGCAATTGGTTTCTTATCGTCAATGGATGTGCTTGTGAATAGTGGCTACTATAAAAGGGCCCTTAAAGTGTAAATCTATTTAACTGCTAAATTTTTTTTTCTTCCTGGATTTTCTTTCTTTATGACAAAAAAAAGAGGCTGTGTGTGCAAATTAATACATGTATATGATTACTTTAGGTTTCCTGTCCGGTTGTAAATGTCCTGTTTCTATGCCTGAGGGATACATTGTATTATTAGGTGGGTTCAAATATCAGTTGCCAAAAGAGAGATAATGGCTATTATTGGGTTAATGTGCCTTTGAGGCCAATGCTGCATGAGCCCAAAAGCTTGACAAGCTATGGCCACTGCAGTTTAGGTTGTTGAAAAAAAATCATACTGAAAGACACATGCGGCTGTATTAATTATATCTGAGTGAATTTTTTTTACATGGCCTATATACCGTATTTTTCGGACCATAAGACGCACTTTTTCACCCCCAAAATTGGGGGCAAGAAGTGCCTACGTCTTACGGTCCGAATGTGCGACCCCTGCGGCCTCTCAGCCGCCATTGGTCGCACCTTGGCTTCCTGCCAGCTCTCCCGGCACAGTTGAGAGATGGCGCTGTACTGTATAATTGCCTATGTCAGCAGGGCTTTGCCATAGGCAATGGAGAGAGAGAGAGATGAACTGCCATCTTTCCCTCTCTCAGTGTCAGTGGGAACTGCAATAACTCTGCAGTTCCCACGGACACAGTAACAGCTGATCAGAGCAGAGGAGAGGAAGAAGACTGCAGATTTCTGCCCCCTCCTCCTCCTGCTGATCAGTGTAAAGTAGGACGTTGGGTTGAGAATGTACTGCTTGTGACCCTTACTTGCTGAAATGAATATTGCATTAATTGAAAAACTGTGAGCGTCTTATGGTCTGGTGCATCTTATAGTCCGAAAAATACGGTAAGTTTGTATAAAGAATTATGGTATTTTCCCATAAGTCTGTGACAGCGTCTAACTTCCCATACCTAATGTATTGGCATAGTTCCCAATGGTAGGCAATTATATTGAAGCAAGACAAACCTATACATCAAAATTGATCAAGGTATCAGTGTTTCTAAAACCAAAACTTTTTGTCTTTTTAGTTTTGGATCGGGTGGTAAAAAGCTGGAATCCTTGTCAGGGATTTTATATATTTCTATATTCCCTTAAGGAGAGATTTACTCACTCTGTTTATGTTGTTGAGAATTGCCACCGGGACTAAAAAAGAAAGAAAGGCTTAACTTCTGAGCTTTTACTAGAACTGGAATAGAGGAACAATGTTTCAAAGAGTACACTAGTGCCAGTGACAGTTGTCTAAGTAGGGATTTCTCCTCACCTATACTCTATACTAAAGAGATTTAGTCTTACTTCCTGTTATATCATTGGGATGAGAATTTAAAGAAAGCTCTCCAATAAAACAATGATGCAAAAAATTATTCAATATGAAGGCAAAATTATAACAAAAAATTTCCATAGTTGGTGAAGAGAATGGATAGCTTTAAGCTTTAAAACAAGTCCTATTAAACATTTTTAGTGTTTCATAACAAGTAGGAAAAAATGTAGTGTATTATGTCCATATCCATTCAGGACATATATATATATATATATATATATATATATATATATATATATATATATAAAGCACATAATAAACCCCACAATAAACATGATAAAAAAGACAACAGTATGTAAAGCATGGACTTCCTTCTAATAATCACAGCTGTCGTGGTTTACATTTGAACATTTTTGAACATCGGTAGCTGTAAGCAGGACAACAGTAACAAAGGTCTGGAGGACATCATATGTGAACTCTCAGCTACTTATTAGAAATTCTAACATCCTGCTAATCACAGCTGTGTATATGGCAGTGCAATACATGTGCGTTAAAAAGTGGACCTTTTCATGTTCTTATTAGTGGACTAATGTTCTGTTTGTCATGTCCTAATATCACACCATTGCTTTGGTAATCAATAATGTAAAATAAATCTCATGGTATTTTTGGTACTCAATGATTGGTGACTAAAGATAAAATGTTTGTAAAAGTGGTAAAGATATATATATATGAAGCTGCATTTTTTTCACCCTAGCCAGTGGCGATTTTAGGCATGGGCAAACTGGGCAGTTGCCCAGGGCGGCATCCGCACATTGGAATTTTTTTCTGATGCCCAGGTGTCTTCCCTTCTCCCCCACAGCGTACCTGCCTATCCACATGCCCGGGAGTGGGGATTCTTTCTCGCGGGGGTTGTGGATGGGGCGTGAATAGTGTCCATAACAGAGTTTCACCGAATGAGCATCCCCCTCCCAGGAGTGGGGTGAGACTCTGAGGGGGGGGGGGGTGGTGGCCATCAGAGGTGGTCTCCCTAGGACTGCTCCTGACCGTAGCACAGTCTTTAGGAACTAGGCTTTGTCATTAGATACCAGCCTTATAACAAAGTTAGTAAGGAGCAATGCATATTTTAAGTAGTGATGAGCGGCATAGGCAATATTCGAATTCGTGATATTTCATGATTGCCTTTTATTTCATTATAATCGCCTCGTAATTACCTAAATATTCAAAATTGGGAATATTTGCGAATTCTCGAGTAGCCGAATATATTCGAAATTCGAATATTCGAGCTCAACACTAATTTTAAGTTGGGGAACTCAGAAATACATTTTTACTCTAACTAATTCACATAAGAAAAGATTGAAATTTGATTGCCACCATTGGTTAAGGCTTGTGTCCACTGCTTCTTTTTCCACGTGGTGGACATGCACTGTTTTATGCTGTAAAATCATGGTATGTCGCATCTTAAATGCAGCACTGCTGGAGACACCACCATTGAAGATCGATGAACTTAGCATATAGTTACCTTTATTCCAATATACTTCCTATACAACAGAAATAAACCAACCAAAATAGCAATAGTTCACCAAATGCACAAAGTTCTTCTGTGAATATCTCTAAATAAATAGGTTTTCCTTAATAAATATGTATATTATGGAAATTAGTGTAACATATAATACTATATACTTAAAAAAAAGCCAGCTGTTACACAAGTCATTTGATTGCCCAAAAATCAATTGTTTCAACAGTATGAGGCAGGCGACATAACGTCACATTGGTACTATTTGTTGCTCTGTTGTATTCAATCATTGTAATACAGATCCTGTTGAATGCACACTGAGGTTAATGGCTTCAGTAGATCTTGTTTAAGTTGCCGCAGTACTTCAAGTAATACAGACACTTTGAAAAACCGATGTGCCTCTAAGGAGCAGTTGTTTTCTACGGATAGAGTGTGAATCACACTAAGAACCTGCATTCATACACAAAGTTTGTGCTTGTGGAGAATGTAACTAAACCTGAATACCTGTTGAATACCTGAAAAGGCCTCCACCATTTTTATTTTTAGAAGCTCTGCAGTCTGTCCAATAACTTTGGCCTAGTGAATTAAAATATTGGTGTTTCATCAGTCTAGCAATAAAAGGTGAAAATGAGATGTACGGTATATAAAATACGAAAGCATGTTTCAAGAATTGAACTCTGAAAGCTGTGCCCCCTTTACAAAACATCAAACAGTTGATGTTTATAGTCTACAATGATGTTTTCCCCTGTTCCCTACTAAGTTCTCATACATTGTCTGGACTGTGCCTTGTGTAGAGGTTGGTGTGCCTTTTGTGGAGGATGTGAAGGTTTTGTGGAGGTTGAAGCAGAACTTTCTCTTTAAAGAATCTCAAGCATGAACAACAGTGCACTGGACAGCAGTGCCTTAGATCTAAAAAATACAGCTATTAGATTGGAAACATAGTATTGAATAGGCACATGCAGATGAGCTAGTGAAATAAAAAAACTTCAGAAGCAGTTCTAAACAAAATGCAAATTTCTAGATATTGTTGATAACATTGAAAATATTATCTATTTTGTTCCAATATTAGCTTGGCTGGTGAATGTTAAAAGATACGTGCAAAAAAATTTACATACCCCTCTCTCTCTCCCTTTCACTATACTAATATTACCCATACATTTTTGTTCACAGCAGCTAGATTTGTTGATGTCCAGCATTTCATCTCAACTTCATCTGTTTCTTCAAAGTATAAGCTCTATGGACTCTTACTGGATCAAAAAAAATCTTAACTATTGCATTTTTTAGATTTGCTTAGAATGAATATCAATCAAAAAGTGCTTAGTTATGAATTTTTGGGCAGATTGGCTAGCAATGATATTGAAATATAAACAAATTATTGGTCATGATAATAATAAAATTTATTGCGTAGATACTCAACTGTAACAATATTGTATAAAACATATTTTTATTGATATCAATTATTGAATTCCCTTACAGCAACAAGAACAAGACCCAACGAACCTATACATCTCAAACTTGCCAATTTCAATGGACGAACAGGAACTAGAAAACATGTTGAAGCCATTTGGACATGTTATTTCTACAAGAATATTACGAGATGCCAGTGGGGTCAGTAGAGGCGTTGGGTTTGCAAGGTAATTTCCTCTTCATAATTTAAATACAGTCATTTGTATTCTGTCCAGCTTTAAAATGTAAAGTGTATCTAAAAGCAGAATGTTTTGACTTTGAATTGAATACTCTGGTAAAGAAAAAAGATAATTAAGGGGCTACACAGTTGGTCTTAAAATCCTTCTTATTCCTGTAAGGACACATGTCCTTACTTTGAAGCATAAACAGAAGGGGGGGCTTTCTGCTAGTAGACAACACAATATATATCTCAGGGATGACATCTACAATTAGATAAGAATTAGAGATGGTCGAATTTTTCGACTTGCTAACTTTGTGAGCTGATTGCAAAGCCCCTGAACATGGTATCATCACCAAACTTGCTGGAGATGTTGGAACATTTGAAAAAAAGAAGTGTTGCTTTAGCACATGTACTTTTTGCATAAATTAAGTTCAAAGTTCAAGTCGAAATTCAGATTTTCGAAATTTTTACTTGACTTTGAACTTAATTTGTGCAAAAACTATTTGTGTTAGAGACATACTTTCTTTTTTGGAGTATACCCCCAACCCTTCTCTACATCTCCAGCAAGTTTGGTGATGATACCATGTTCAGGGGCTTTGCAATTAACTCGAAATCGGCGAAATGGTCGAATTTTTGAAAAAAAATTCGACCATCTCTAATAAGAATCGTTAAAACCCCCTGAGAGCTATCCAAGCAGCAGAACAGAAGACTAAATGTGGGTTTACACATGTAGATTTTTTCGTTCGTTAAACTTTTTAGCTGATTGAACAAAAATCCAGAATGCCCAATTAGTTAGATGTATAAATTCTGTTCGACCAAATGCTCGAACAAATTTTTTTCGAAAGGTCATCGAACATGTAAATTTTATCTGTCGTTGTAATTTCAAATGTATTTTCATTCGATATCGGCGATGAACGAACAAAAAATCGAATGTTGCATTTGATAAATGAATCAACGACAACAATATTGAAAAAAAAAATTGAATTGCCAGTTGATTGAAGTAAAAATCCACACATGTAAACACATCTTAAGCTAAACATTCTTAGTGGTCTAGTCCTTTAAAGATAACTAAGTCTCTTTTTTGGCAAATATATCAACACATATGTTTTATGTGAAAAATATTAAGCCAGGTACTAAATATAAAACATTTGAAAATTCAAGAATAAATTGTGCTGGAAGGTGTTAGAAGCTTATATATAGCTGGATACGATATTTGTAGCATCCCTAACGTTAGGTCATATGGCAGAACTAGCAATAATAACTCCAATCAAGAAATATCTTGCTGTGTCTGAGAGCTCTATTATCAGTGCTGGACTAAATATGAAGTTAAGAATTAAGAAATAAAATGTAGAAGTAAGTCATGAGCATGTTTAATATGCAGCTGTAATTGGCTAATATGACTTTGTTGATATAAATTGTATAATAATTCTAGATAATAATGGTGACAGCATGTTGGGAGACAAGCAACCCATTGCCAATGTTATTCTGAAAACTAATAATGAGTTATAAAACAAAATGGAAGAGTTGGAAGGCATCAAAGCATCACTGATACATTGTTAATGAACCTACAAGATGAGATTTAAACTTTTAGACAGGAAAGGAGAAAATCTCTCAAAAGTAATCTGATAAAAAGGGTTCAGAATGAGATACAGTTGTAAGAAAAAAGTATGTGAACCCTTTGGGATTATGTGGCGTTTTGCATGAATTGGTCAAAAAATGTACTATGATCTTCATCTAAGTCACACCAATTGAAAATAATGCTACACAAACATTATATGTTTTCATGTTTTTATTGAACATAACATGTAAACATTCACAGTGCAGGGTGGAAAAGTATGTGAACCCCTAGCCTAATGACTTCTCCAAGAGCTAATTGGAGCCAGGAGTGAGCCAACCTTGAGTCCAATCAGTGTGATGATATTGGATGTGTTGCTGAAAGCTGTCCTGCGCTTTAAAAAACGCAAACCAGTTTACTGGTTTAAGAAGCAGTGTCTGATGTGAAATACCTGCTGAATTGCAGAAAAGAGCTCTCAGAAGACCTACGATCAAGAATTGTTCATTTGCATGAAGCAGTAGAGGGTTAAAAAAAGTATCTCCATAAGCCTTGATGTTTATGTGTCCATGGTTAGACAGACTGTCTACAAATGGAGAAAGTGTAGCACTGTTGCTACTCTCCCTAAGCTAGTTTGTCCTGTAAAGATGACTGCAAGAGCACAGAATGCTTAATGAGGTAAAGAAGAATCCTAGAGTGTCAGCTAAAGACTTACAGAAATCTCGGGCAAATACTAACATTTTTGTTGACACATCTACAATAAGGAAAACATTAAACAGGAATAGAGTACATGGGAGGACACCACAGCCACAGGAAGCCATTGCTTTCCGTTCGATTGACCTGAACCAACCAATTTAAAAGTCGATCCACCAAAATCCATGCCTGTCCACATGGTTCGATCAACCTAGTTCAATTGAAATTGACCAAAAAGTCAGACATGTCCGACCTATTTTGGTTAGATTTAAATAATAAGCATTCTTATACATCCTTTGAAAGACCTTTTGGCGTGTTTACGATTGACTTCCTTGGATTATGCTTTTGATCGATCAACATCGACCAAACATCGTTTTTTTTCTTATGAGGGAGGCAGTTCTATCGTACTTTGATCGATCAAACCAATGTCGATCAAAAATATAGATCTAATCTGATATCTATCGTAGGGAAATTGAAACGTGTATGGGGCCTTAAGACATGGAACTATGTTAGTGTCAAGAAAGAAAGAGGAAATTAACCTACAAAGCTCATATGTTTTGTTCGGTGCACTTGTGGAAAATGAGCAAAATTGTAAGTGCTTGCTACTGTCACAAGCTGTGTTTAAACTGATGCGTACTGAAAATAAAAATGATCCATAAATAAAATTAAACCTTTGTTTTAAAAAATACATTTACATGCTGTTCGCTGGAATGATATCAAAGATTCCACATTAACCTGCCAGTTCTCCAGGGTTAAATAACTAAAATTTCACAAGTGGCCACTGGGGGCTCCGTATAATAGCCCTCAATTGGGAAAACGCATCCCTGTAACTTTGCATACTGAGTGTGATTACATATTTTCCCGGCTATCACTGCTGTAAGAGACATGGGGATATCTCCTCCCCTGACTCCCCGTGATACATCATCAGAGGGAAGGAGCGACAAGTTTATGTTATTCCATGTATAGTTTTTATTTTTGTTTCACAGATCATCCCTATTATATGAGGTTAGACTATCAGGGACGGGGGAGGGAAATACAAAATTTAGTTAGAAAAGGGGATACAACGTGTAGAAAGCTAGCTGGGAAGTCTGGCTAGAATTTATGTAGCTTCTTTCTTTTTGTTACTGTCCTGACTTTTACAACGCAAAGCAACAGCAGAAGCTTTAGGGACCCGTTTCTGATATTAAATGTGGGCAGTGAAAGCGAGGCAATGTTCTTAGGAGGTCAGCAATGGTAAACACTGAACTTCTCTCCCTTCAGATTTTCAATCTTCAGATTGAAGGTGAGGATTATCTTTTTTTCTGATAGCAGATTCTGTAAAATGCATTTAAGATCTCCTTTTTTCTCACTACTATGGACATTAGTACATTTAAAATAGTGAAATAACTAATGCTCAATCCTAACTTCTTATTCTATAAAGTTTGTATAACTCTTTTTTTGGAAATTGTGGTTTTACTGCAAATGAATTGATCAGAGTGGACACAGCAGCATATTGGTTGTACCCCAGCATTTTCAGATAAAATGAGTTCACAGCCACCAGGGGAGTAAAAGAAAAAAGATCACTATTGTGACATACGAAAAGTAAATGGACGTTTTCTTTCCAATGTTCTTTTTCAAGTAAAGGTGAATTTTGTACTCTTGGCTCACCGGTCTATTTCTTTCCTTTTTGTTCCTGCCATCAAAGGACAAAGCAGATTGAGATTTTTTTTTCATTCTTGGCAGCTCCCATATTGTATTTTTTCTGGGACTGCCTTTACTTGTTAAAACGCGCTCAGTGTATTAAAATGAAATTGTCACCACTGTTTGATGCAGCATAACACTGTTTGACACTAAACGCCTGCAGCTACAAAAAGCAGATCTTCATTCCACTTAGGCTTTTGGAGACAGTCTCCAAAGGGTAGTTCAAGACAGTGACTTAACGTAGGATTTCTAAAAAACAAAATGAAAAATTGAAGTGTGAAGTTTGTAGAAGAAGGGCTAAATCTTTTTTTTGTGCAAACTGGTTTAGCAAAGTAATAAAAGAAAGGCAAACAAGAACAATGTTTGTTATTTGCAGCATTGTTTGTCTTACTTTCCCTGAAGGATCTGAGGTTTTATTGAATTAGTTCTTTAGTCTGGTCATATTTATCCCTTTCACTATCAAAGGTGTGGAGTTTTTTTGCGTTAACGTGTTCTGAATATTATGGTCCCCTGGCACAGTACACTCTAAAAAGTAGATACTGTATGGCTATTGATATAGCAGCCTAGTATACCTTCACTGTCTTTCAAAGTTAATATCAGGGCTGTACAGTTTGTGCATCTGCAAATGGCAGCATCATCTGTGCAGTACACTGAAGGTCAGATTTAAATCATATGGCATATACCAGGGATATCAAATTTAGGGCTGAAGGCCAAATCTGGACGACAGTTTAATTGTATTTGCCTCACAAGATGAGAAGGAAAAACGTCCTTAATTGAAGAATTGTTTCAGTAAATATGCAAGTCCAAGTATAAGTTTTTTAATTTGGCTTATTGTGTGCTGTTTGTTTTAATTTGACACCCCTGACATACACCATACACATAAAATAATTGTAATTTTCATTTGATTTGAAGTTGAACACTAGTTTTCTAATTCATACTCCATGGTTCATAACAATAACAAGGCAACTATACAAACCACTATTAAAACAAGGCAACACTGAATGCATTTATCTAAAGGTAGATATAAAAGACAACCTGAAACCTTTCTTTATGTTCTCCATGCTCCCAAGAATTTGCATTACCCTTTGAATGTCCAGCACCCCAAATAGTGCCCGATCCAGTGCTGCCAACTTCCTTTCTCCTTGAATGAAGTTTACTGTCAATCATGTCAGTAAGTTTGTATATATATTCCATGCCTGAATGAATAAATACTGTGAATGTAGTTAGATTGACAGCAAATTTCAAGAAATACATATTGATCACCTTATCAAATTGACCAGATGCTTCTCCTCTAGCACTACTTTTTATGGTATAACTTGCCATCCCTACTCATTCACTACCTCTCAAGTTTGTTTTGTTTACTTTTTTGTTTTAATTCTGTAGAAAGATTGACATTAAGGTGGACCTACCACCAAAAGTTCATCTATGCAAGAATGGCACTAGAAGTGTAATAATAATGAGAATGGCATAAACAAAATAACTCTCCTAAAATTAGTAATTTAACTTTCCTGGTAGTTTCCTGAACCAGATTCAGGATAAGTTTGTTTACAAAGCAAACTTACCCTGAGCTTGGATCGAGCATGCTTACCCATCCTCAGTGTGCCAGCAGCAACTCTGGAGCTCAGAAGACTCTCAGATCGATTCCGGCACTGCTTCTTAAGCATCACCAGTGATGACAAAGAGGTGGGGGTGGACATTGACCTGAATGTACACTATACTCTGCTTTGATTGCCTGCACCTTTGAAAGCCAGGGAGGTTAAGAAGGTTCCCTGCATCCCCTTCTCTCTCCCTGGCCTTTTGATGCGCAAGGCGGTGCCCCCGGAAAAGCCGAACATCTCTGAGCGCAGTGACAGCAGGGTAAGTCCCTTATCTCAGCATTGAAAGTACACTGAAAGTACACTGACACATTTTCCCATAGAAAACCATGATAAACATGGTGGCCACTCACAATATTTGAATCTCTCATATGATTCCAGGGAACAGCAGGTAAGTATTTTTTTGACATATATATTTTTTTTAATTTTGAGTATAAATCCCCCAATTAGTTTAGTTAAAAAGTTGAATACATAAATACTGATTAAAAAAAACCCTTTAGTAAATTAGTATGCCATAAAACCACCATGTCAACATGGCGTCATGTTTCTAGCTTTTAAAAGAAAAGAGAGTATAAGATTTTAGGATAAATTTTGTAGGGGTTCCACATCAATGTCAAAGTGACTACGTGGGTAATGTATTAAACAAAAGCAAACTGGATTGAGATTTTTCAAGAAGAGGGAAGCACAACAAAATGTATTGCTAAAAGTATGTAGCTAGCTAGCCTCTGGCAGAAATCATACACATGGTGGGTTTGCTGCCCCTTTGCTGCTGGAGAAAACTCTGTTCAATTTGCTTCAAATAGAGCCTACAGCAGCCAAGCCTTGGGCACACAGCAAGCGCTCATCTACACAAAGCCTAAAAATAAAAGAGAATATGATAACACACTCAAACAACAATTATCATATTGTGCATCTTCCCTGCACACGTCTGTTTAGTCTTATATCCATGGTAATATGTCTTTACCCTTTTTTAGATAGCAATACCTGTGTTTTTATGCTTACTGTGAACAACTTGTTATGGTTATGTTTCAAATTGTGTCACAGACAGAACACGGATTTCCTTGCCATTTCCTTGTTATATTTTTATTCTGTCTTATGTAAAAAAAAAACTAAAAATAGAACAAAATATGTTCTCAGAGTATAAAGAAAGATATATATTTTTCACTTTGGCTAGGCTCACATGTATGGACTAGTGTTAGTGCTAAAGCGCAAATATTTAAATAGCAATTATTGCAAATATTGGCACTTCAAGAATTCACGGAGATCTCAAATATAATGCTATATCTTCCTGATCTTGAATATTCAAGATTCTGGGGAAGGTACCGTGCATTACGTTCGCAATATTCCTATGTACATGTGCAGATTTTCACAATTACTTCTATTCTAGAATATTTGGAGAATAATTAATGAAAAGTCGCAAATTTGAAAATGGTCTATGCCGCTCATCACTGATAACCTGCCAGCTGCTGATCAGCCTCCATTGTTTTTATGGATAGGGCTTCATCATCCTCTCGAGCTAATCCCTAAGGCTCCTACCTACCTCACTTTCAGCATTTGGCAGGCAGCTTAGGTTATATGGGATTGTGAATAGTAACATTTTCACTTCACAACTGCCCATGTGAACCTAGCCTTCATGGTATGGTATCATGGTATGGTATTATGGAAATACTGAGCTGATTGAGCAATTTAGTTTTTTTTTTTTCATTACAGAATGGAGTCTACTGAAAAGTGTGAGGTGGTAATACAACACTTCAATGGAAAGTATTTGAAAACACCTCCAGGTGTACCAGGTTAGTGTGGACTTTGACATTGTGGGATTAACCTGTGGGTTAGTGTATTTTTGTACACTTTATGCATGTTTATTCATTTTATTCTTTTGAACCAAATCAAATTCCAATTCACCTTCCTAAACATGCCTTGCAGTTAACAGTCGTCAATATCTCTAAAGGAAGCCATACACAGGCAGATTCCTGCCCAATTTTCCAGCCGATCGTCTGCCATGCGTGTTACCGTCAATCAGCCGGCTGTCTCTCAAACGCAAATCAAGTGCACCCACCTGGCAGGATCGATCAGGAATCTCCTGCATGTCAGATCACATGGTGATCCAACATGTTGGTAGATTCCCGCCCGATCCCATTACTTTGGCTGGGGTTGGCAGTCCCCATTCAAAGTAATGTCTGTGACACAAAGGGTGTCGGCCAATCCTCTGAGGGTCCGGCTGCAGGGTGACAACGTCATTACACTGCAGTCTGTCCCTCACCTATCAGGGGAGAAACAGAGCGTGTATGGCTAGCTTTATGTGTCATCATAATAAATATCTCATAGAAACTCATAGCTTTTGATTAGACTAGTGACTAGTGATTTTAGGGAAAGGTAAAAATAATACTCCTATAAATTACTTTATTATCCTGAGGACGTATATATGAACTTATATCAGTACCTTTTCCATAAAAATAAGTTCCTGCTACAGTGGTTTTATTTTTGTCGATATATTATATATATTATTGTATCTTTCATTATATCAGATTATCCATGTGTGCAAGTCTATTATAAATTAAAGTTGAGTATTCATACAATAATTAGTGATGGCGCGAACCCGGAATTTGATGTTCACGAACGGCGAACGCGAACTAGCGCAAAAGTTCGCGAAC
>CM070036.1:125658622-125685067 GCA_036250615.1 Ptychadena robeensis
GACACTGGGGGAGGTGGTCAGTGTGGAGGACACTGGGGGAGATGGTCAGTGTGGCAGACATGCGATGTTCGCCGCGAATAGTTTGGGCCATCCCTAACAATAATCCTCTTATTTATATGTGAATCAATATTGGCCCTATGTTTTTCGTGCTGGTCAATTATCCGTCCTTTGGGTTGTTGGATTTTTTCAATATGCAGTTATAAGCTGCAAATTGCGAAACTATGTATTTTCCAGATGATAATGAGTGAGAGGTGATTTCCCAACTTCGTCTTCAGAACATATTTAATTAAAGAGAACCAATAACTAGACAATTTATTTCAACATTCTGATCCAAATATATGTATTGTGTGTATTGTGTCCCTTAACAATATTCTATGCTTGTTAGTTATGTGTAAACAAGCCATGAGACGACTTCTGGGTGCCACCATCCTCAATGTAACCCCAGACTTTGAACTGTCACAGAAGCCACATTCTTGAAAAATCTTACTCTTCTCCCAGTTACTACTTAGTTTGTAAGCGAGAGTGTGTACATGTGCAAAGGATGGGGGGAGGGTTTGGGGGGTTGGCACTGATGCCAGGAGAGCAGTGACAGTAATTAGTCAGCCCCCAGTCTACAGGGAGGGAAGAGCAATGCTAGGTTCATATTAATTCCATTGGAAGTCAAATAAGAAATTGTTAAACTAAAGAAAAGCACTGGCATCATTAATGGTAACCACTCATCCTGGTTATAATATATCTGCAGTAATAGGTGACAGCAACTAAAATCTACACTACTACTGCAGACAGTTATTATGAAGTGTTATCTGAATTTTTTGATGATGGTAAGTCCCTTTAACTGTATATTTTATTTTGGCAGGTAGGTAATAAGAAGGCTGTGAGTATAATGACACAATATTAAAGTAGCTTCACACATATGTACTGCTTAAGCAAATGTGAAAGGCCCATGTGTCCTCATCTCCTGCCACATGTACTACAATATAGGAGCGTATTACTTTTTATAGACTGATTAGTGCTTCACAGTGTTTTTAATCCATACCTGTCAAGTATCCTGTTTTGGCCAGGAAAGTCATGATTTTTGTCATGATTTTGTGTCCTCGCCGGCCAAATCCCAATTTCAATAAATCCCAGGATTTTGGAACCGGGTACTTTAGGAGGGAGGGGGCATTTCTCTCCATTCCTAAGTTCCCACCCCACTTGTGCAGATAATGTGTGGTGTGCGAAATTAGGACCCCTCCCTCCTAAGTTAGGCAGGGACTAAACAGGAGGAAGGTAAATCTCTTGATACAGGAAGTGACATCAGTGACACAACTTCCTGTATTTGGAACCCAGAAGCATCAGCCGAAATACTGAAAGTGACATCAGTGATGTAGCTTTCTGTAATTTTTCCAGTTATGACAGGTATGTTTTAATCCATTGATCTGGACAATATTCTAAAAGCATAGTTGTGGTCCATTTTTATTGGATATATGAGTATTGATGATGAATTAAAAAAAAGTTGTACCATATCAAATAATATATATGATGCATGCTTCCATGCGGTGGGGTAATTTGCACATAACTGCTATGCATATATGTTACCCATTATTATCATTATAAACAGTATTCTTAAATTATTTAGCACCAATATGACATCTTAGTATTGAGTATCGAAACACCCCCCCCCCCCCCCCCCCCCCCCCCCCCCCCAGCATCTACTCTGTTGATTGCTTCTGCAGCTCACAACTGTCAGAAAATTGTTGGCATTATCATGGCTTAATTCAATGCATGATTTAAACTTTTTATGACAACCCCCTAATGTTTAAGTCACATTAAGTATCATTTTGTTTCAATAATCAGTACAAAAATAGTTGTTCCTCATAGATTGTAATTATCTTTTTGTATTTCTGGTGAGGATTATTTTCTTATATCTTATTAACTTTTACCATCTGCAGCTTATGCGGATGAATACAGTCATTTGCTGCTAAGTGTTTTGATCCAAAGTTACATAAAATCTTTAAAAAGTGTTTCTGCTAAATCATTAGTATTTATGAATATTTCATTTTAATGGGAACCAGAGTCTCTTGATTAGGTTTTTTGCAGTTTTCATTTTCCTCCAAGGAACAAAACATTGCATTACTATTTCTTCGGCAGCGCTATACCACATGAATTTCCCTATTGTATTCAGATTAACATTAATTCCTCCTATTCATTTATGTCCATTTAGAGCTGACATATATAATACTTCACCAGTCCTGCTTTTGTTTCCAGTGGTAGCAATAAAGTTACAGTGTTGAAAATGAAGAGGGTGATTAGATATTATTGGAGACATGAGTCTAACTGTAACCAACAAAAAAAAAAACACTTTTCACATTCAACCTGTCAAAAACGTACATTACAATATATGTATAGTGAATTTTTGGGGGAAAAGTTGTTCACTGTCATTACTGTGAACCCAATGTTTTCACAAACAAAAAGTCTTTATTGCCGAAACACAAACCAAAAACAACAGGTTTCAGCAGCAGCCACAAAAGATTGCCTTAAGATCTCCATACACCAGTGGTTCCCAAACTTTCCCTGCAGGACCCCCCTTTTCTATTTAGGAACATTATCAAGCCCCCCCTCCCTATTCAAACACAGGTTAAGAATGAGGGCCCATGCCCCCCTGGAATTCCTTCAGCAGTCCAGCCTTCTTATATTAAGACTTCACCAATTACTCCCATTTTGTTGCTGTGTTACAGACACACCACACAGGTATTTGAGATGAATATGAGGTACTCCCATCCACCTAATTTCACTGTCTGGTCCAGCAACCTAATTACACTGAAGTCATAGACTGCCTTAAATTCCCCAGGCTTTTCCCTTCCAGCGTCACAAGTGTTTTCTTAAAGGGACAAAGCCCCAAATCAGGGGGCTATACAGGGCTCATAAATGAATTATTTTACTATATATATTAAGGTATTAATGACTTAAGTTTTGTCTAAATGAGTCATCTGTCAGTAATTCAAAGTCATTCATGACTTTGGTCTTGATGTTTAACGTCATCACATAGACACAGTCCTACCACTAAAACGAATATCTGAATATCAATTTTGTATTGATTTGAAGAGTTTCAGTGTGTACAGCTATAATTTTAGATCTGAACAGGCTTTTGCAAATCCTGTGATATACAGTAGGCATACACCTTCACCATCACCACTGTAAGTTACTGCCCTTTGTAGATGGCATTCTATCATGCTTCAACCCACTTATCTCTCTCTTCCTAACCTACCCTCTGAGCTTTTGTTCACCTCTCATGAAACAAAATCAGCTTTACCTTTTGGTTTAGGTACTTTACCCATAAAAGCTAATTCTTCAGCAATCACTGCATTGGTATACAATGCTGGAAGACTTAAGCTGGCCATACATGGCTCGATTTTTTTCTTTAATTGACTTAACATTTGTATCATTTAAGTCATTTGAAAATCAATTCCTTTTTGCCTTCGACCAAAAGTAATGGAAATCGAGCATAAATTCGATCAAGGAGATGTTGGAGAATTTCAGTAGATTGTTCAAGTTACTGATGGGTTTTCTAGATATTTCAATTAATTTGTTTACATGCGGAGCATGCGCACAGGGCTTAATAAAGGAATCGATCAAACTGTGAGGTGGTACAATAAATCTGACTCAGTATTTTATTTGTACAAATGAAATTGATGTGTGTATGGCCAGCACCTCCCTCTATCAAAATGATTCTCCTCCCAAGGCTGATGTATTACTCAAGGGCCACATACAAGCTTGATTTTGGTATAAACATCATGTGTGTACAGATCCGGCCCTCAAAAATTGAAGTTGGACAACCCTACTAGTGTATCATTGAAAGTAAACATCTTGGTAAGCAAACATTTTGCAACACATACACAGTAGTTCCTTTTTTATGGATACACCCACAGCATTTATTTAGCTAAGAAGATATTTGCGCTGACAGAACAAACTGTCTGGAGAAGAATAAACATACAAGTCTGTGTTAGAAGTATAATTATGCAAATGAGGAACCAGCAAGCATTTGAACTGTAAAAAGTCTACAAAATAATTTAATAGAAATAACTGCTGACAATTCTCAGTAGTTTCCCTTTGAACAGTTTAAACCGGCAACTATAAAGAAGTACATAAGCGTTTGTATAAACAATTGACAGTGTCCCCTTTTTACATACTAATTTTCCAATCAATGTGACTGATAGCTATCTGTAATTTAGAGGACAGGCTTGGGTATACACTGTGCAATGGCTCATTAAGCCTTGGATGAGCTTTATAGAGTCTTCTCTCTATAGGGCTCTGCAACTCATCAGTCTTTTAAACCCTAGCTTTAATTGTTTTTTTGTTTTTTGTATATAACAAGATGGATAGCTGCAGTGTTTGCATCTAAAATATAATTCATAGATTTACTAGAATGTAACTAACTTTATAATATCCATTGCAAACATTAATGAATTATGTTATTAATTCAATACAATGTTAAGTTTATTGTTTGCCTGAAGTTATGGCAATGGTTGATCTTGTTCTTTAGAAAATGATGATTCTTTTGAAATGTATTCTGTAAATACAAACAAAAAAAAGAAATAGCAATAATATCAGACTAAAAGGAAAAGCTAACTAGCAAAAGTTATCACCCCAGCCTATGTTCATTTGTATTAAATCCATGTAGACTGAAAGAGGTGCTTATAATGACAAATTTTTATGTATTTGGTATAAACCTTTTCCTTAAGAAGGAAAAACTCGGTTGTAACTTTACAGTAAAAAAAAAACCTGTAATAGTTAAAAGTATCTAGGCTTTCTTATTACTAAAAATTACAATATTATGTTATCTAATAATAACTTCTGCTGCTGTCCAAAGATAGTAACATCGGTCCTTAATTAATACAGTTCAGGGATTGAAGCAACAGACAGATGAGTGGTGAAGTACAATGTGATGATGTCATCACGCTGCTCTCCATAGCTCAGAGTATCGACGGGCACCCTTTGGCATCTGCCAGAGATTTACGGACATGTGCGTTCTCAGGCTGACCCAGCTTTGGGGAGACAGGGATCTGTTGTCCCATGTGGGCACAGGTGATCCACGGCCGATTTTGCCACCAACCGGCAGCCATGAGTGCTCATGCACATACCCTACGTGTGTGGGGGCCTTAAGGCAAACTGTGCATTGCTGGGTTTCCAGATTAAAAAAATAAACGTTAGAAAAAGAGTATTAATGTATTAATATTAGTTGTTATCACCTTTTATACTCCGAAAGGACCTGATTTTAACTGGGAAACTTGGAAAAACAGAATGACTCCTATAAGCCTATGGTGGGAAATGCAGCACCTATGGCACAAATACACACAGCAAATATATATTTATAACTAAAGGGACGACAGGTATATGAGGTCAACATGCCATCCCAAAAACATTCTTTGGAAAACAAAACTATATCTACTCAGGGGTCACTCCCTGATACTTGTCCCTACTGGGATTTTATAGGCACATTAGAAAACAGTCCTGTATTAATATTAAAAGGTTTTTAATGGTGTCAAAGGATCAACATCTTCAAAAACATATACAATCCATATATACAATTGTTAAACACAGTTTTTTGACCAAGGGTACACAGTCACCCTAGTAGAGCGTATAAGCATAAGCATATAATACAATATATTATAGCATAACAAAAACCCTTATTTATTCTCCTTTCCCTCCAACATGTTTCGCCCTCAGGCTTCATCAGGGAGGGGTTTCTAAAACAGAAATATGCGTATTAGGATTATATATATCTGGTCAGCTGTGTTATTAGAATGTGATTTCTTTTTTACAGTATAATATAACATGACAGCATCATAATACATTCAACAGTACTGCATATCATCAGAACATGTCTAAAGATTGTTTCATTAAGATCACGTATCACCTCCATATATAATTCACAGCAATTTGCCCGACCGACGGATCGGGTCGGGAGATTAATCGATCGGGAGATTAATCGGATTCGGAATTATGTACCCGACCGATCCCGATTTCTCAAAATCGGCCGAAAAATCGGTCGGGACTACTTCGGACCTGTCCGTAAATTTTTGGTCGATCTGCTGTTAATAAATAGGGTCGGGCTGATGGATCGGTGATAATTCGAATTCCGATTTTTCGTGCCAGCCGACCGACCGACCATAACATTTTAGGTGAAAATCGGGTGACAGGATCGGACGAAAAATCGGTCGGGAGAATAATCGGAACGTGTATGGGGGGCTTTACATGGTATCATCAGTGCTTATACAGTTTCTTAATCCATAAAATACACAGTGTGTTTACATATCCTTAATTACAGTTCCTAATCAATCAATCAATCAATCAATCAATCAATCACAAATCCTAGTCAATCATCACCGAGTATTAGTTGGTTAGTCTAGTGTGATGACACTAAAACTATGTTGGTCAAGGTACTACTTACATGGATAAGAGGGTCTGTCGGTGGGCATCCTGAAAACACCCGAGGTCAAAAGACCGCCCAGCTCGCCGTGCAGACTCCCAGCAGTGGGACCGGTCTACGGGCCCAATCAAGCCCCCTACCGCACCGCCCGTCGGGTTGGGCTGAATGCCTCTAACCCTCCTGCGGTTTCAGGGTCAGCCACCCTGTCCTGTCCCGGCAGGGGGAAGATGGTCACTAGGGGATCAAACACACAGCAAATATGTTTTTGTTGAGGATGTTAGTATTACAGAGGGTCGTGAAATTTTGACCATCTGGTTTGGTTGTAAATTTCAAATCCCCTGAATAGGAAATTATGACCAAAATTGTTGGAGATGTAGGGAAGGGTTGTGGGATCACTGAAAAAAGTATTGCTCTGTTCATGTAGTTTTTTCATGAGTCATTAAATTTTGCAATTAACTCACAAATTCAGGCAGCCAAATATCACTATTTTCATATCTAGACACAGTATGTAATTTTGTCAGCACATTTTGGGCATTTTTTCATAGTGTTGTAGTATAAACTTTTTGTTTCTTATGACTTTGGAGCCATATGTTTATCCTATATCAATATTTTGTATTTTTTATTAGACTAGCCAGCAGGTTGGAATGTATGTATGGTCTGTTTTATGAGAAATCTCATTGTTTAAGGCATATGCTTTACTATATTAATATGATCCAATCAGATGTTGAACTTCTGACGGGAAGGTTGGTAATGATTTAAGTAAAGCAAAGTAACATGTTTAATTTTAAGTCATATTCACAATAAAAATTGCTTTACCTTCACTCCCTTGTTGCTGAATTTCACACCATTAAATAAAAAAAAAACGATTAAGCTTATTCAGATTCCCCACACACCTAAGCGCCATCTCCTCATGCCCATGTGATAATACTCGACAAATCACCAGTGCAAGTGCTCAATTATTTGGCTCTTGTGTATGCTTAATGTTTTTGGATCTGAGCACAAAGTTTTTTTTATTCATTATTATTTTTGGTACACAATATATCCACAGCAAAAAACTGTTAAATAGGAGTTTAATTATATATGACTTATGAAAATATTTCCAGACAAATCATATCATGCTGAAAGGGTTTGATCCTGTTTGTGACCTAAGAAATCTGTGTAATAATACGCTGCAGTATGGTGCTGCCATCTGTTAGCTTATATTATTAATGAAACATACACAACAAACGGACTTACAGGATATTTTCCTAGCTACTTCAGACTTGGCTTATGTCATGCGTAAATTCCTTCTTCAATAAGTCATTTTTATTTTACATTCTTTATGGCTTGTTGTTAACAAGATATAGTAATGCCACAGAGATGGAGTATAATACAAAGTCCGCTACAGCTATGTGCAAATGTTAAACACTTGGTCATGCCCTCCAGCTCCTCTCAATAAGATGCCACTATGGGACTTGTTCCATTACCCAATTTAATCATCCTTTAATGCTGGTTATTTGCTTAGAGGCACAAAGTACTGGTGAAATGAACAGAGAAAAAAATTGAAATTAACAGCTCATCATCTCCCAGTAATATAATTTTTAATACAATAAAAAAATATAGAGAAAAAAAGTCCAAATCACTGTGAAAAAAACTGTGCACTTTTCGTGTTCACGTTAGTTTTAATAAATTGCAGAACAAACATTATATTATCACAACATGTGGATTATACCTCTTGAGCTTCATACTGTGAGGTATTTGTTAATATGGTAGATAGATCTCTGGAGGCTATCATTAGGACTTCCAAATGAGAGACAATATGACCTCTGGTCACAGTCTAAGAAGTAATTTTAGAGCTGAATGTTTGTAATTTGTCACCGGGGTAGAGTTGCCACCTACTGCTTGGCTTTCAAAGATAAGAAAATGGGAAAATGTTGGCGCTGTAAGAAGCAGGCATTGCAGGAGAAGAAAAGTGACATGCATGCCTAATGAACCACATATATGATGTGGAAATGAAAAGACTTTGAATATTTAAAGGTATAAAACCCAACTGCAACCAATTAGATACAAACAGAGAGTCATAGAAGCTTACAGAGAGGTTACTTTTGGTGATCATCTTTTAAATAAATACCAGTAGCCTTGCATAACATCCAGCGCATTTATTACTTTAATTCACTGACTGGGAACAAGTATGCAGATTAAACAGACTAACTACTTCAAAATTTTCCTATTTCACCATCAGCCTATCAGTTTATCACTTTCTTCCATTTTTATCTTGGTTATGAAAAATATATGGATGTGTATATAAAATGATATATATTGGACATATACCTGTACAAACATAACACAATATGTTTCAAAATTTTTAATAATATTAAAGACATCATAACAGGTAGTAAACTTAAAGATGTTAAACAGGTTGAATTGCTATAAAAACAAAACAGCACTCAGGAAGAACAAGAAAAATAGAATGACTTAAGTAAAAAAAACTTAAGGAATGGACATATTACCTGTGAAAATTTCTACTTTGATTCCACCGGCCATGCGATACAGGGTGGATGGTTTTTGCCATAAACCATGCAGTGGATAGGGGGTATAGGGGAGCCCCCCTGTAACTGTAACCACACCACGGTGTATAGCGTTTGTACAAATTGTGTAAGGAAACAATGGCTGGCTAGCAATCACACAACTACTGCTCATCATGTCCTTTCTTGAGCAATAGAACACCCGGTGTTCAGTTGGATGTGGTTCCCTACCGAAAGTATTAATTAAGGTGTAGTGTGAGGGTGCATTGCTAGAACACTGTTGCTGTTTTTGTTTTGTTTTTAAATCATGCTACACTCCAGACAATGTAGAGATTTTGACCAAAAAAACTATTTGATGTGCTGCATTGTGAGGTGTCCTGGTCCTCACATCACCCATCCAAATTCCAACTGAGATGGTCTAAATTGAATTCCAAATTGAAATCGGAGCATATCAATAAACATAATTTAGTGCCTACATCCCCAAAAAGAATACATGGATACATTATTTGTTTGGACAGAAAATTACCCCAATCCAAACATGGGGTGGCTAGCCCCTGGGACTTTCACGGCACACAGATCTACACAGAAGTGTTCACATAAAAGGACCATAATTTTATTAGGAACGACAGAAAAAAAGGATTTGGACAATCCACAGGTTAAAAGTAATCATACACATAAATTAGGTTCAAAGACATGGGTGGTCAAAGACAACAATCTCGACGCGTTTCGCCCTGACATTCAGAGCTTCATCAGGAGTTATGTCCTGGATCAATTGTCAACCTAGAAGCAAAGATAAGATCTAAGCATGTGTCCTGTGAAATGAGTGTGTGAGTAGGCGCAGTGAGAGGGGCACAGGTCAGGCAATAATAAAGCTAAGTCTGGGTCCAAGAAGCGGTCCAAATAAGTCCAACTAAAGGGAATGCTGTGTGGAGACCTAGCATATGGAAGCCCACTCCACCCAACCCTTTTTACGCCAATGGGTGGGGATTAGGTCAAATAGTCTGAGTGGTTGCACAATTAAAATTGTGCACCCTTCAATTAGTGATGCTCTACCTGTTGTTCACAACAATTACCTCCAACCCTGTTCTGAGAAATCCACCTGAATTGTCAAAATATGGTCCAGGGGTACGTCATACTGGTAGCTGGTTGCACACCACGGTAACTAAGATAAATTGAACTGTAGAATGAAGGAAAAACAGCCAACAAGTGCTCAGCACTTAAAGGAACTCCTTTAAGACTGGAAAACCATTCCAATTGACTACCTTTTGGAGCTGATTGAGAGAATGGCAAGAGTGTGCAAGCTGTTATTAAAGAAAAAGGTAGCAACTTTAATTATTGTTAAATATAAAAATATCCTGGTAATGTTAATACGTGTATAGTTCATTTCCTATTTCCTAAATATGTGCTCCTCAATATATTTGATGTTTTTATTTAAATCTACAATGTAGGAGATATTACAAATAAATAAAAACCATTGATTGAGATGGTGGGTACAAACATTTGATTGGCACTCTCTCTCTCTTATTTTTATCAGTTAGTCAATAGTTTATTAGAAATCAGAGCTGCTCGTCTTGCTGTCACAAGAAAAATATTAGTGCCATTACAGCACAGAGTGTATCAAATTAGGTCTATAATGAAACATTCTAAACTCATTAATCATTCAGCATTTAGCAGAGTGTCACAATGTGTCTAGATCTTATGAATGGACATGGTGTTTTGGATTTTTTTTTCTTTTCAAATATTTAGTCTAATATTTCAGATGTATTCTTCAGTAAAATAAGCCACACAAAATACAGACCATTATTTTTGACAATTTTGGTAATCTATAGACACGTGTTGTGTTCAATAATTTACATACCCTGGCAGAATTTATGATTTTTAACCATGATGATTTAAAAAGAGTAAACACAATAGTTTGACATAAAAGGTTGCAGACAATCACTAACCATTAGTGAAAGAAAGGTTTTGTGTTATCATTTATATTCCCTGAGAAATGGTTAAGAAATCATAAGTTAGGGTATGTAAAGTTATAAGCACAGCTGTATATGGGAGCATGAGGGCTATTATGTAATCAGCAAAATACCTTGGATCTAGCCTACAAATTAACTTTAATGGGGAATGCTCATTAATGCATGCATGCACAATATATTTCATGGGCTTGTTCACATACAAATCTATTAAAACAGATAGATTGGCAGTTATGGTGGGTAGAGGAGGGAAGATGAGACAATTTTTACACGTAGGCAGGGTGTTTTCAAGATGTACAGGAACAAATATATATAAAAAAATCAAGATAGGAAAACATTAGCGGAAAGGGTAGGTGAAAATATTGTCTCCGGTTCCCTTCCCTCCAAATCAGAGGCTTCATGCAGCCGGTTGGCCCACACATACAGAGAGAAGGTCTTGTGCCTCTCTCTCTTCATATGTGCGACCGGCACACACACAAAGAGTTGACTAGTCCACTTCTCTCTGGACTTATATCCTAGTTGACTAATTCCCTACTGGGTAGTAATATAACTGCAACAAAATTTAGTTGTATGTAAAATAAAAAATTAGAAGCTGACATCAGCTCTGACCTGGCATCGCACTCTTACAGCCCCTATAAAGTAGGGCTGAAGATAAAATAAACACCTGTAGAGTAATATAGTTTTGAACTGACAGAAGGGTTTTTCCTAATAAGATAAATAGAGACAGAGAGATAAGCTCATCATTGTGCTGCTTCTCGTTTTGCTATCCAGTAGTCGGCAGAGGTCAGGAAGTAGGCGTAACAGGGGTAATGCCATCTAATGGCCAAAAAAGGTACTGCAGACAGATTTCTAAATAAAATTTTTGTAAATACTGGTTTTGTTGTTTTTTTAACTGTAGTTCTGAGTAAGGTTTCTGATTTTGGCTGTATTTTTTATTTTTGTAATCCACTAAAATGTGAAGAGCAGTATCAGCCAGTCAGGCCCTATATTATAATAAAGAGCTATCAGTCTTATACTGTGAATTTTCGTACCCAATGAGAATGTATGATCTCAGGTAAGTACACTTTAGACTGACTGATTTCACTGGACATCTGCATTTATGTGCTGCAGCTTTGTTGTCAGCACTCCATTATTTATTAAGCCCTATAGATACAGTATGCTATGTTGTATACATCTCATGCACCTGCCATTCAAAATCACAGTTTTGTACACAGCATAGCAGAAATTTATCCCATGCTGTTTCACAATAGTGCCTTTGTACTGATGTTGAGAGACTGCATGCTATCTAGCTCCTTCATGTTAACATTTTGATTATAGTGATGAGTAGGAAAAAAGATCAGCTGTCGTATTGTGTGAAGACGTTTATGTCATTTTGGAATGTTGAAGTCAAAAAGAAAAAAAGGACTTTCATCTAAAACCCTTTGAAGCACATGAATTGCAATAACCAGCTGTTTTTTTACTAAAGAAAACAGTAAAAAGCTTTAATTTTTACTTTTATATTATCTTCGACTGAGTCTGTAATCCCGGTGGTGTATTTTATTTTTATTGTGGATGAGAAGCAAGAAGAACTGGATTAAAAAAGAAAAAACTGGTGTGTACAGTGCGGAGGTTCCGTATTTCATTTTCTTCTGGCATAGTAGATTAAATTGCACAACAGAAAACATATATCATGCATTATTACAGTCACCAAAGATAAATAGAGGAGCAGTTCAGAACTATGCACATTGCTGCAAATTAGCATCTTCTTTATGACTTGAACGGAAGTTCATGGGACATTAGTCAGTTCAACTTTCCGTAAAGTCTCAAGTGGGAAACCATATGGTGGGAATGCAATTTTAAGGAGTATTTACCTTCTAAATATTTACTTTTCCTATTGAAAAAAAGTTTTAAGTAAAAGCTAAGAAAACCATGGCAATGCTAACATAAAACCCTGCTTATGGAGTGATATTTTTTAAGTCATACAGACGCTTTCCATAGAAAAGACCTCAGATGGAGTGTTTTGACATAATCAGGGAGCTTTTAGACAGCACAGTTTAACTGGTATTGTCTGTTCATAAATCAGGTTGCAGAGGTCATGGACCACCTAGGGCTTTTATTGTAGGACATCATATGAACAGAATACATAATTCCGTATTTTTCAGACACACTCTATACATTGGAGCTTCTGATGGCTGAAAAAAATGTGTCTTTCTCCTGCAGCTGGCCGGGGCTCTACTGCTCTGGATGACAGAAGAGGAGTAAAAGAGGTGGAGAAGCTGTCTCTGACAGCTTCACTGCCTCTAGCCCTGACCAGCAGAGCTGTGTGTGAGGTGGGCAGCTAATGCCTACCTCCCAATACAATGCAGATGACAGCTCTCCCATCTGCATTATGTGTGAGTTGCGCTAAAGCAGCCCAGCTCACACAGAGTTAACACAGATCTCTTCTCCTGCAGTACATGATCAGCCAACAGGCTGAAAACACATTGCTCGGCTGTCTGTGCAAAAGCTTGAAGCATGAGTGCAGCTTTTACACAGACTGGATGGGAGAGATGCTTGCTGGCAGCCTTTTCATCCAGTTCTGATCTTTATTGAGATCTGGCCGCGGGTGGATCTCCCATCTGACATCTTCTTCTCTTCCCCGCCTATTCTTCTTGCCGGGAGAGCTGGAGGGGAGCCAGTCACAACCACCTGTGGCCGAGTAGCCATGCCTTCAGAATATAAGACGCAGACATTTTTCCCCCGATTTTGGTGCTTCTTAAAGTCTGAAAAATACAATAACCTGTAAAGAATAAGTATCAGAGCCTGTATAGTATAATATAGGTACTAAAGAAAAATAAAAGGAGTCATTTTGAGGTAAGCAAGTGCACTTTCATCCCAATGAATATGACAACATTTCATTAAAATCTATTTTTTTATTAAATAGTTTTTATTAAAACCACATGAAATTGTGGTGACAGCACCATATAACAACAATGACAGGTGTGTGATCTAAACACAATACATTTATCCAAATAAAAAAACTTGTTTTTCAAAAGATTACAAAGTCGGGTTTCAACTTGTGTCAGACAAGTCAATATGTAATGCTGGCACTGCCCCCTTGGTAAAATGAGTGCACAAACACGTACTGAGGTAAACCCAGGGTCACTAGGCTGCCATCTTCCATCAACTTCTCTGCAGGCCCCCTGCAGATTGTTACACCCTGTGGTAGATCATTCCGACAGCTGTAGAGGCAGTATCTCAATGGAGACCCTTGCACATGTCCCAATAAAGTCTTTGCACTCACTGCCAGGTGGTGTAAGAACTGGTACTTTGTTGATGTAATCACATACAGCATGCAGTTCTGTGCCAGTCATGTGGAAGGAGCCGTTGCCTCTACAGACTATAATCTTGCACCTCTCTCCTCCAGATGGCATCTCCTCAAAAGGCTAGGAGAACCCCTGACCTATACAGGGACAGGGCAGATGTCTACAGTCCTACCGGCAGGCAGTGTCTGTCCCCCAGAAGGATTTGTATACACCACGGAGACCTCTAGTATAGAAGACCCCATTCACCTTATTACTTGGCTTTTTATTACCTTTTGCCCGGCAGGACATTTCCACATGTCTTGGTCACAGTCATATCATCATTTCATTAAAGATAGACATACAATTTTTATTATTAATCTCAGATACTCAGGTCCCTCGCATACATAACATAGGCCAACTCATTACATATACTCCAGTGACTGCAGGAGAATGGGTAAAGAGGTACTAAATTCGTCTATTTGTATACATGGGAATCTATGCTGAATGGACTTTTGTGCTCTGATTTCCCCAATTGTAACTCATTTTACTGTATTATCTTTCTTTTCCTTCCCCCTTTTCCTAATTTCATTTCTAGGTTAAAAACTATTATTATTGGCCCAATTCTACATTTGGTTACCCACATTGGGGCTTTATGTTTCTGGTTTCATGTTAACAACATCTGTACCCACCAACCTTGTTGTAGAATCTGCATATCTATGTTTTCTGTGAGAATATTATGCTTACTGGTTGGATTACTTGCAGAACAATCTTTAGAATGTACACCCTTGTTGTAAACGATTTATTTTGTGCTCATGCATGTATCATTGTAGCCATAGGGAGCATGTTTACAGTCTGTTCCTGATAAAGCCACCTACTTGGAAGTTAAACATGATTTTGGTGAATGTATGATGTGTTTAGATGACACCACTGCCATTGTTGTTATATAATGTTATCAGTACCTTTTATGTATTGTTGAATATAAAACTTATATTTTTAATGACAATATTACTTTGCACCTGTAAAAATCCTGCACGGCTAGCCATCTATTTTTCCATTTAAAACTCTCTCTGTATAATATAACTTTGGCTGCAAGATTGCAGAGGTTTTAATGTGGTGCCTTTTTCAAATGCCCCTCAACCATTGTTAAAGGTTAACAAGTGACGTAAATTCTTATGTTATGGATTTTGATCTCTTTACATATAGGCATTTCTGAGTAGTTCATCCTCTACCCAAATTTCCTTAACTCGTAAAGACACACACCAATGCCTGTTTCTGTCTAAAGGACTGTTATAATAAAGTAAAACATGAAATACTTTTTGGTATCTGTTAAATTGTTGTTAACCTCTGATGTGCTGACTATATAGACTTGTCCATAGTTGTGTGCATCTTGCACCCAGATTGGACACTAACTGCTGCTCAGGGTTTCACTCTCCATTTTTTCTTCCAACCCCTAATCCCCAGGTTTCATGCTTATTATCTCACTTACCACTTACATGAAGCAGCAAACAAGGTTTACACGGCAGTCCAGTTCCTGTTTGGTAGTCTTACAATACAATATACAATACATAAGCACACTTCAGAGGACAACCAGCAATTAGGAAATAGTGAATGGAACTTTAATTGTTGTGTAATTACCTTTTCTAGATTTTTTTTCATATAATTCTGGTATTGAGACTAAAAAAGTAGCTTTTCTAATAAACGACCAGTGTAAATTACCAGCACTGATCACCTTAGCGGCAATCAAAGCTTAGTCTTTTATCTCCATCACTAGAACACAGATAGCATTTCCATTGCGAGATGATGAACATTTATGTCAAAGGAAGATTAAACAGTTGGATAAGTAACACATCTCACCTCTACACAAGTGGCCCACACTTATTAAGGTCATTGGATCAAGTGGATACAATAAAGATGGTAAATTATGTTGACAAGAGAAGACATTTCTGAGTTTGGCATAGAAATGCATTAAAAGCTTTTTTTTCTTACAACTGACGTTGAGCTTTGTGTAATTGTTGGTCATTGTATCTTCCTGTCTAATACTGACATTTTATTCATGATACTTGTTAGAAACCTTTGGTGAACTCCATTAGCTATACTCCATTAATACGCACTTAGAACTTGAAATCCATTAATTGTCTAATGCCAAGCATCACCCTTGGATAAATTCTACTCCATCATGTCTATATATTATAATGGAATATGTTGTTTCAGTTATTTTATATAATAATTCTTATCTAGTAATGTTTTATGTGGATATATACAGCTATACACTCAAGAACATCCAAAGGACCTGCTGGAGAGGCAACAGTGACCATGTCTGGCCTTGATTTGTAAATCAGTTATGACGTTTGACATCCATTAGTGCATTTTAACATGAATATCATTGGTATTAGAGATGGTAGGGAGTAATGCTTAAAGCAGAAAACAAAATACAAGTACCTCTGTGCTGTCACAATGTTTTAAATCAGTTCCAAAATACTAAAATGAAATGCTTACCTGCTCTGCTCTTGACTGTGGCAGCCACCATGTTTCAACTCAATAAATGCCAATCATCCAGGGGTTAATAAACTGCAGTAATACGTATGGCCATTGGAGGCTGCCAGATATTTTGTTTTCAATGGGCAAACATACGTTTTTTGCTTTATAAGAAGAACATTTTATCCCAAATGGGGAGCAAATACCCGGACTGGATGCAGCCAGTGAATCTTAGCTCTATTTTTATTCTCATTACTAGTGATGATCGCAAATATTCGGATTACGAATATTGATCGCGAATATTGTCAATTCGGAAATTCGCGAAGATGGTGAATATATTGCCGAATATTCGCGATTCCGGATATTCTGTATTTTTTATCCATTACACCTCCCTCTCAATGTGAGTGGACGAATGGGAAGGCTGCAACAAGAGCTTAGCAACACCATCAACAGATTTTTAAATGAATATTGGGGTGATGTGAATATTGCGAAAATCATCACTTTTAAAATTTGCATAAAAATTCGCGCCATGTTAAAAATATATTGTGCGCGCGAAATTCGCAATAAACTGCCGATATTCGCAATAACAAAAAAAAAACCTGAATATTTTCCGAATGTTTTCCATAAAATTCGCGGCATGCCGCGAATACGAATGTTGCCTATGCCGCTCATCACTACTCATTACCCCTTCACTCCCCCTGCCTTTTGTCAATAGACTGAACCTAAGAGAAGGGAGGAGGGAAAGCAAGGAATAATCAGAGCAGAGGGGAGAAAAGACGAACCCCTACATATACATGCTCCGTGTCTTATATTTCAGGTGCATCTAATGGTGCGAATGTTTCTTAGACTTGAAAACAGACATTAAAATGTGACTTCTTTCTATATAAGCTGACTGATACAGTGGTTCATGAAGAAATAGGGGGAGCGACGAGAGACATTTAGAATGGCCATATTAATCATAATCGTGCATATAATAGGTTGTTTGCCAGCAGGGGACATAAGCTACATAAGTTGAGTTTAGGCTTTGAGACAATGTTGAAGGCTGTATAGAAGCCATCTTCCAGTTAAAGATTGCCTTTTGTTGAACTAATTTTTAGGAAACAGCATTAAAAATATTAAAATATATATTTATATACTATTTGGTCTCTGTCTACTTATTAGTATATATAGACACTTTGTTTTAGTCATTTAAATGGAGAAAAGTAAAAAGGGAAAAAGAACAAAAGGTTACAGACGAGTATAAATCCCTAAGATGTAGCAGTTGCATTTTATAGGGTACAAGTTTCTAAAATTCTCTGGTGGTGACAGCAGTTCTTTTAAAAGTATTAAAAGAAAGTCTGACTTGTCTCTCTTCGGTTTGCCATTACTTAATAAAACTGTTGAGGTTGAAGAATGGCGTGAAAGCCCCAGAGGAAATTCTCAGAAGAGATGACACAGAGAACAGGATCTGGTCTTCGGTGGCTGCACATCATTCATTTTAACATAATTGCCTATTTGCTCCTATTTTGGACTTTGCATTTAGACTAACTCTGCACAGTATCTCATGACACAGAATGTTTGCTGGTACGTTTTGTGATAATTTAGAATCATAATAGCTTAGTTAACATGTTATGTAAACAACAACACTTTATTATATCTATGTACTTAAGCATAGATTTTTTGACAGTTTCATATTTTAAAGATATTGTACAGAGCAGTGATTAACATATGTTATACCAGGGGGATTTTCAAAAAAATTGTCAAGCAAATTTGTTTATCTGGTTAAGGGGTAAACTCTTAATTGCTTCAACTTGAACAGATAATTCTAAAGATTAAGTCTAATCTTTTACATAATTTTATGTTTTGGCTTTTTATACTTGCCAGCTTAGCTTACCCTTTACACCATAAAAAAGAAATAAGGTAAACCTAAATCATTCTGTGAATAATTGGCTGTCATAGTCAAAGGGAAAATTGTATTTAAAAAAAAAAGATATATATATATACATTTGTTATTGTTCAAAGTTTCTACAAAATCCTAAAACAGTATACTTACCTGTTCAGCTCTGCTCAGTAAAAAGCTCCATGTTTATACCTGTGTATTCCAGTCAATGCAACATGTAGGGCCTCACCAACAAGGTGAGGTGGCTAGCCTCTTGGGACTTTAATGGCAATAAGCAAAGATGAAGCGATAAAGGTCCAGTGATTAAAAATAGGAAATGGTTATTCATTCTAAAAACCAGTGGGACAAAGTCAATCAGTATCCTGAACCAAAGATTACTAATTATTATATCCCATCATTTGTATAACCAGAGCAGCCCCATCAGGGCTATGCATCTCTGGCCTGTAGGTGGGTCAGTGGTCCAACATCGGCTCTCGACGCGTTTCGCACCCTCCAGGGGGGCTTCTTCAGGAGATTAAGTCCAAGGTCAAACGTTGTACAATTCGGCATGCAAATGCTCCATGCAGACGATAAAAGCATCCTATATGTCAAAACAAAAAATCATCTGTATTTCAATCATGGTCAACAGTTAATATCGAAGAATCCATTTCACATGTATTGCAGTGGGACGGTGAGTTCCCAATGCTTTGTGATCACATCTTGTTCAATATATCACCAGTATATCCAAAACATCCACATACCCTGATTTCCAGGTTTCCACACATGGGGATGGTTAGCAGGGAGGGAGGTTGGCCCCATGTGTTGACAATCAGGCAGAGGTGAACCCCCACTGGCTTCTGCAGCGGGAAGGAGAGATCTGGTAGTGGACGGAGGATGAAGGATGAAAACAGTCAGTCCGGTCATGCGGGTTCCATCCTAATGGGAAGAGGTCTCTCTACATCTGTCTCAGGATTGGGAGGGGAGATTGGGGTCTAAAGTTGACAATAGGGGCACACAGTACAAAATATATGTGGTATATATGAGGGTAGGATCCATGGTTGGACCCCCCCATATATTGATAGGTTCAACATAGGACAATGTCCCCTGTGGTTACAGGTTAAAAGTCTATAGGGGTTAAATGGGTCAGTGACAAAATTCAATGTTGCAAGTCGGCCCTATGATAGTGATCACGGTCTATGAGGGTCCTGAATACGCCCCTTGTCCAAGTTGACATAAACGAAACTGTGTACTTCCCTACTTGTTGCTCCGTTCAACACAATAAATATAAATCATTCCCTTACCTTCTCCTGGTCGCATCCTCTGCGGACTGGTGACCGTTGGGGTCAACATCCTGGCCATACACGTGGATGGCGTGGTAAATACAAATCATCCCGCCACCCATCAGGGGGCTGATCGGCATCAGTGGATGCCAGCAGCAACCCCCTGGTGGGTGGGCGCCATGCGCCCATTCAAGAGACGCATCTCCATTAATCAACCTGCCAGACCGTGCAGCCGAGGGCGCACCGGAAGGGAACGTGGTTGTGTTCGTGTCCACTGTCCGTGTCACATATCACACTACCCCCATTTCCTGAGGCGTCGCGATGTACAGGCGACAGCGGCTAACGCTCTGATCCAGGATGTTGAAGCCCCCTTATCCACCAAAGAAACACTGACGGACTAAATGTGATGGGAATCGAGTGTGAGGACAGGTGGGGATAGGAGGTGAAGACAGGGATGTGTATACTACCTATGTGAGAAGGTGGAAAGGGGTAGTGAAAGGTGGTGGTGGGGTAACACAGATGTAGTGAGAGAATTGGTACGAAGGGAGCGCGAACTAATACAGTAGTGAAGGGAGGTAAAACAGATGCTGGGGTGGTGTGGGGTGATGGCGGACAAGGAAAAAAGGGGGGTCGGTGATGTGTCCAAGGGAAAAGGGACCAGCATGTGTTGAAAAATGAAAATGGAGACAGTAAGATGCCTCAACTGTACCCAAAATGGGGTTTAAGGGACCTCGAAAATAACAAGGGGCGTCAAGCCATCCAGTCAGGAGGAAGGGGGTGGAGGAACCCAATGGATCCTTGGATGACAATAGGGGGACGCCCACAAACATAGATCAATACCATTCCCGCCACTGCCAAGGCTGTGGGGCTCGCCAGTCAACAACAAAACATGGTTTCTCATGACCCACCATCACACATGGCCCATAGGACTCCCTGGAAGGGAAGTGCCCAATAGTGGCTGGTTTATAAAGTACTGGATTAATATCCGTTAGAAATGTATAAGGGTATTACCGGATCTAAAACATTGAAGATACCCTATCCACACCGTCGCACACATCACAATTCACCATCACAGTTATCGCTCAGGTTCTGGTGGATAAGGGGGCTTACAACATCCTGGAATGCAGGAGACGTACCCATAGTCGCACTGAAACCGTGACGCTCAGGAAAATGGGGTTGGCGTGGAAACGTGACACAGGACAGTGACGACGAACCCACAACACGTCACTTCCGCGTGCACCCTCGCCGACGGGGTCTGGCGGGGATGGATATAAGGAGATGCGTCTCTAGAATGAGGCCACATGGCGCACCACCCCAGCCAGAGGGAGGTTGATGCTGGGCATCAAGCACTGGATGCCGAACAGACCCCTGATGGGTGGACGGGGATGATGTATTGAGGATAGCACGCACACCATCGCACGTGTATGGCGCAAGGCAGTGACCCCAACGGTCACCAGTCGCAGAGGAGGATGCGACCAGGAGAAGGTAAGGAAAGAAGATTATTTATTTGTGAACAGGAGCAGCAGAACTAAGCAACAAGTAGGGAAGTACACAGCTTCGGTTATGTCAAACTTGGACAATGGGACCTATTCAGACCCTCAATAGCACCTTATCAGCCCTATCATAGGGCACGACTTGCAACATTGAATTTGTCACTGAACCCAGAACCCCATAGGACTTGTAACCTGGAACCAAAGGGCCAATTTCCTATGTTAACCGATACAATATAGGGGCGGAGCGTCACAAACCATGGATCCCTACCCTCATATATACACACAGATATTTCGTACGTGTGCCCCCTAATTGTCAAAACTTTAGAAACCCAAATCTCCACCCCAAGCCCTGAGACCAGAGTAGAGGCCCCCCCAAAGACTCTTTTCAACCATTAGGATGGAACCCGACATGACCGGACTGACGTTTTCATCCTTCAGCCTCCGTCCACTACCAAGATCTCTCCTTCCCCGCTCAGAAGCCAGTGGGGTCGGCAACCTACTTGCCTATGGTCAACAACATGGGGCCAAACCTCCCTCCCTGCTAACACATCCCACTGTGTGAAACCTGGAAATCAGGTAGTGGATGATGGTTTGGATATAACTGAGGGATATCATGACAAGAGTGCACACAAAGCATTGCGGAACCTCACACCGTCCCACATGCCAACACAATGTGAAATGATTCCGAATTAACTGTGAACCATGATGAAAGGAAATACAGACATTTTTGTGTTGACATATAGGATGCTTTATCGTCTGCCATGAGCATATGCATGGCCTAATTGTACATAATGACTTGGACTTTAATCTCCTGAAGAAGCCCCCCTGGAGGGGGCAAAACGCGTCGAGAGCCGATGTTGGACCACTGACTCACCTACAGGCCAGAGATGCATAGCACCTGATGGGGCTGCTCCTGTGTATACAATATGTTGGAAATATATAATTATAATCTTGGTTCAGGACACTGATTCACTTTGTACCCACTGGTTTTAAAATGAATAAACCATTTCCTATTTTTATCATATGGGTATTTTTTGTACTGTCAAGTCCTGTTATGGGGCCTGGACATTTTTGCTGTACGGGGGCCCATGATTTCTGACGGCTGCCCTGCACACCTATCCTGCAGAGAGAAGAGGAGTGATGTATGGATGACGAGGGACATTCAGTATTATCTCCTTACAGGCTAGGATTTTTTATTTTTTTAATCTTTTTTTTACAGTGCCAATAAAAGAGGGTTTGCTAGCGAGGGACACCAAGTTCGTCAGAGGACTCAGCCAAAAGGGGATAATGAATTTGATGGTGTCTCTGAAACAACATACCAAAAAGATTTCCTTATCTATATCAAACAGTTTGGGTGCATTGACTAAAAAATTGCTCCTGAATTTTCTCATCTTGTAGACATAATGTGTTCAGATAATAATGAATCTTTTGTTTAAATGGAATATCACAGCAAAGTTTAAAAAACTTTTTATCACAGGGGAAAATAGTCAAAAGCAGTGATGTGCGGCATAGGCAATATTCAAATTTGCGATATTTCTCTAATACTTATATTTGATTCCATATTCAAAATTCGAGGGTATGGCCAAGCATTGGGAAAACATATTACAAATTATAACCACATCCCGGTTACCTTCAAAATGAATGGACACATGTGGTATTTATTTTTGCATTGCATGCCATAAGCTGCCCAATGCACAATATCTTGAATATTCTAAACTTGGAATATCCACCACCATATTCGTGAAATTTGCAAATTCTCAAATAGCCGATATTCATTGAATATATTCACAATTTAAATATTCGAGGTTAACGCTAGTTAAAAGGAAGGAAAGATAGAGGAAAAAGCAAAAGCTTTTATCAGAACCTGCAAAAATACAAGATGGCAGCCCCGCTGAAACGAAGGCAACACATTTACAATAAAATATAATTGTATACTAGTAAAACAATGTTATTTATCTGTAGATGTCATGTTATAAAATAAATGTGATCAATATTGTGCAGTTGAGTTATATCACAGATTGTATTTATAATGATAAAAATGCATTTATGAATTAGGTAAATTGCATGCTAATGTTATGTTGAAGTCACTGCTGAGAATTCATTGCCATATAATAGATGATGAAATAGTGAATGGTTCACTTGTGACTACTTGCCATAAGCACAGCGAAGACTATTGTAGCTCATCAGAGAGATATCAAACAAAATACTTCATCTGTGTGGCAAGACATAGCCAACAGACTGTAAACTATGGTCCATGAAATTAGTAAAATATTGGGTTTAAAATGACATTCATAAGCCTCATCATTTCCTTTCCTGCATGACTGTGTAAAGGGATGAAATATTCTCCACTTCTTGCTCCTGTGACCTCAGGTCTCCTTAACTTGTGGAATCTTCACTGTGTTCAGTTTATCTATATGAAAGTCTTGCTCCGATGCAGCTCTAAAAAGTGGCAGTCATACAGAAACTTCCAATATTAGAAGCAATATAATCCTGATTTATTTCATGACTGTTAGGTTTCCTGAAATTACAGTTATGCAGACAGACAGGGAAATGTGGCGACAAAAAAGATATAAAAATTTCAGACCAAAGTGCACACCTATCTCCACCCATAGTGAGCAAAACATTTTTGCGGCATAGGATCTAAATACAGTGATGTTGTCATTGTTGGCACGGACTTGGGAAACACTGTGCTAGATTTTTTCTAATTGTAAAGACAGTCAGAGAAAGGTGAAGCCATGGATCCCTTCAATGAAAGTTGAAGTACTAGATTGTTCTCATTTTTATTTGTGGAAAGTGGCACTGGTTGTGCCCCTGGAGTTTGACTCAAATTCTTCCAATTCAATGCAGGTAGAAACATGGCTTTAAGCTGTAATGTTCCTAGTTATTTTTAGTACCCAGCCTGAGCCTTGGGTACCTTAACTCAGCTCATCAGGTAGAAGTATGAAAATGGCTGAAGTCGTTCATGAAACCATTGAAGCCCTCAAGAGTAGTTAAAAAAGCACAATTGTTTGTTTGTAAAGCAGTGTGATTTCTTGTAATTTTTTTGAGTGGGTAATGGCATTTCTGAAAGTTGTTTGGCTTCTCAACTCAACTGTTTCCAAAAAAATTTAAGCTGTAAAAAAAGACTTGGTGTTATCTTCTTCTGGGCTTTGCCTAAAATGAAGTTAATGTAAAACCTTTGTTGATTCAGAGGGATCTAGACCTGAAAATGTCCATCATGAATAGTGATGGCCGAACTTCGGCCGTGTCCACCCGCGAACGGGCGGAGCGGACTTTTAAAAAAGTCTGCCGTCCGCCCGTTCACGGACAGATTCAAATTCCCCACCTCTAGGCGGGGAATTTGAATCTGAAAACCCGGATGTGACGAATCGGGCACCTGGAACGCATAGTTCCTGGTTGTGCTAACCAGATGTGACGTCACTGACGTCACATCCGGGTTTACAAGCCGGTTTTTCACTGAAAGACCGGGTTCTCTACCCGGTCTTCAGTGAAATATTCTTCCTGCGGCGGGATCTCGCTGCAAATGATCCCACAGGAGGAAGAATAGAGGGCTCCTTCTCGCCGGCGAACAGGGCGGGTCGAACACCCGTACTGTCCGTCGGCGAGAAGGAGGGCGAACATAATTGTTCGCGGCCGAACTGTCCGCCTTGTGGGCAGTTCGGCCATCACTAATCATGAATGAAATATCAAGCTTGTGCAGAATCAAGACCTGTGCATCTGTAATAAACTAATTTATGTTGAAATAATATGAATTGTAATAATTCATCATTGTTATTATGGTTGTCTTGAGTTTGAATCCTGTGGTGTCAAATATTAGTTTCATTTACAGCCCCCCATACTTTTTTTCAATTTGTATTATGTGTAATTATCTCATCTGTGCTTAATGCAATGTATCCATTACATATTCCTATTTTTATATAAACATTTGACTGTACTTGTGGAACTAGACTTTTTGCTACAATTCATACCCTTTTTTCTCCTAAAGAAGGTGGATGTACAAAGGGATAGTATTGTAGAATCCCAGCAGTAGAGGGAACATATTTTTGTCTTCCAGTGAGATGCTGGTGGGATATAATATGTATTCTAATACTTACCTAGCTTGGGCATCAACACAACTTACCTTTTTACCATATAGCAAGTAAAGGACCACCATCCAGAAAGAATATCCAATAAAATTATATATTTGCCTGGAATATCAAGTGCCTCCAATCATTATTCAGCACCCTGTAGATGAAGAAATTGATTATTGATTTCCCCCCCCCCTGGCGTTCCAGACGAACCCAGGCTGTCCAGTGCTGACCTGTTTGAATTGCACTGGCATGAGCTGGGTTCATCTGGTGGAGATCGGAGCCCCGACATCGCAAACTCACCGATCCGTGTGGCTCAGGTGGCTCCGATCTACTGTGGAGTGACATGACATCAGGGCGGCCCCTTTGAAGTTTTTTTTTATTTTTTATTTCAATATCTTTATTGGATTTTTTGTAACGTACATAACAAAAAAAAAAGTAATTAGAAAAAAAGATAATTAGAGAAAAAGAACATACAATAGTAAATAACATAATTACATACAATCAATCACATTCATTACATCATTTTTTTTTTCCTAGTTGCCTTGTTACCGATATTTAATCACACGCATCTTTTATCTCACTTTAATCTATGTTCTCGTCTCAAATCCTATATACCTACCCCAGGATCTCCATATTTTATTTAAGTTCTTGGTTGTACCGTTAATACAGGCCGTAAGATGTTCCATCGTTCTAACCTCCATGATTTTATCATACAATTCCCTAAGGGTGGGTGGAGCGTTCGATTTCCATTTATTGGAGATGGTCATTCGTGCAGCCATTAGTATATACTGTGCCAATGTTTTTTCCCCTTTATTTAATGACTTAATCGACATCCCCAGCATATGCGTTTCTATATCTAGTGGGATCTCTGTATCCAGTGTCTTTATTAAGGTGTTATTAACGTCCCCCCAGTAATATTCCAAATCAGGACAGCTCCAGAAGATATGAACTATTGTTCCTCTACCTCTGGAGCATCTCCAGCAGTTTTCAGGTGCCTGGGGGTATATTCTATGTAGTCTAACTGGAGTATAGTACCATTGGAACAAAATCTTATATAAGTTCTCCTTATGGGTCATACATTTTGACATTTTCGCTGCATTTTCCCATACTTCCGACCACTCTACCT
>CM070036.1:125689107-125704262 GCA_036250615.1 Ptychadena robeensis
GATTTGGGGAGGATTTATTGGGATATTGTGTTAGTGTAGTGTAGTTGTGTATTGTTAAGTATTTTGATGTGCATCTATGTGTATATATACCTGTTTGATCATTGATGAGGATATATATACACATAGACAATAGTAATTGAATGTTTATTGTAACTTGATTTATTTGTTAATAAATATTTCATTGCTTTTACTATAACGAGATTTTGTCGTCGCCACATCATTATACATAGGTCAGAAAGAGTTAGGATAGCTAGTTAATATACAAGAGTGTGCAGAGTCAACATCTAGTGACCGACGCCCACTGTTGCATATTAACTAGGGATATTAATTAGCAATAATTAATATCTCCTTTAACAATAATAGTAAGAAAAAAAACAATAATAAAGCCCTGGATAGGCAAACACTTAATATGAGTTCTAATGTTCTTGTTCTTTCAGACAGTGACAATCTATGACTGGGTTTCAGATACTTTTAAAAGTATTTGAACTTGCTGCTAAATTATTACATGTTCAGATATCTGAATAATGGTGTTTTTTGGATTCTGCAGTCATTAAAGTTGAACCTCTTTTGAAAATAAGGTCCGAAAATGCAATGCCAAAATAAGATATTTTTTGCCCAGGTAGAAGTCTTCTCTTCCTTTGGGAGTGGATGGTGTCTGAATGGTTCAGAAAACAAGACTACACATCAATGTGATATTGTTCTATGTGGCATTGTCTTAAAGACTCATGGAGGTCTGATAAGTCTCTTCCAGTGGAGGGGGTTTGTAACCTTTGGCTCAGAATAGTTACTTTGGGTATTATTTAACTGGGATGTTGGTCAGAGCCTGCATTGCACTGGATGTTTGACATCCTGTTTCTTTGGAAGTTGGATTTGGCTTTATATCTCATGATGTTTCCTTTGATTAAATATTTCACAAATATCTTTTCCTTGTTATGGTTTTGGGGGTTTTATGGGTTTCTACACCCACTGATAGTTTAAAATATTGTAGAAAAGGAGGGAAAGGTAAGAGATAATAAAGTATGAAGGAAAGACCCAAAAATCATTTTTAAAGCATTATCAAAATAAAATAATATATATCGAATTGACAGTGCATTATAACTAAAGTGCTTTATAATTCGAGGTTGTAGGACTAAATGCTAGTATTATGCATAATGCCTAAAGGAAAATTCTGTCAGCCACACTGTGAACGTTAAGAAAATAAGGGACCTTTGGCTGTCCATTCAAAAGGCTGCAAGATATCTGAATGGTAAACTGTGATCCAGTGACCTTACTCTGTGTACTTAAAACGTCTGAAATGGTTGTGCCTGCCAATCAAAAATACCAGAATTTTTTACGCTTACCAAATGCTTGCTAATAAGCAGAATTCTTATGTGTATCTTTTATTCTCAGCTAGACAGCAGTATGTTATATACAACTACTATTCTACACTTTTTCAAAAACAACTACTGCCAATACTACTAAATGGCTAAAGGTCTTTTTTTGTTTTGCTTTTACAATAAACACCAAATCTTCTCTTTGTTAACAATATAGTGTGTATAGTGTATACAGTGTGTATAGTGTGTCCTCAAATCCTCTATTTATTGAAATCATTGTTTAAAATTATTTTTTTTAAATTAATCATTCCATTTAGTCATTAATCATTTTGGATTTATACCTTTTCATTCTAGAAACTAGTATTTTTTTTAATTAACATGGTTTAAAAGACATTACAATTATTAGAGTAGATTATAAACTGATTTAAAATAATTAAGCAAAATGATGAATCGATTGGAGGATAGGTTTCGATACTGTTCCCATCCCTGAGATTGTATGACAAAGACAAAGGATAGGGTTCCCTCTTGGGACTTTAAATGGAACAGTATCGCACACAACAAGTTTTATTAATCATTAAGATCCAATCACATTATATAGATTTAGTACCCTTTAAAACCAGCGTCAAAGTGCCAGCCACACTATACATACACAGAGTGTGGCGGCAACACACATATACAATAGAACTTAAATGGTGAAACAATAGAGTTAGGTGCGTGCGGCTACATGTTTCGCCTTTAGCGGCTTCTTCAGGCCTTTAGCACCTAAGGGGCATATGTGGATGGATCTGTGTGAAGGAGAAAAGTTGTGTAAATAAATGAATAGCTACTGGGGGGAGGGAGGATGAATTCATAGTGAAGAGTATGATGTGACATACCTGTCTTGACGATTAAAGGGATTTTGTACCAGTCGCCAATCTTAATGTGATGAAATATAAAACAATCAATGGAGTGCAGGGGCGCAGTGGATGGAGATAGGCGTCCTTACAGGTAGGGGGCGGCGTGATCCGATTTAAAATAATATTAATAAAATAATCCTATGGTAGCTAAACATTCAATAATGGCCTTGGAAAGTTGGAAAGTACTCATGCATAAGCACTTGTCAAATTAACAACATCTGAGCATTCAAATTATTATTAATAATATCATACTCTCAATGCATATATGCTCTTGACCTCATGCTCTTGATTTATATGCAATGACATCATATCTACAAACAGAAGTTAATAGCAGGCCATTATCTTTCAAAACCTCCTTCATCTTTAGCTATTCAGTCAATATGGATTTTTTAATACATGTTTTGGAAGCCTGCTGGCATTAAGTGTTAGTGTGTTATATACAGCTGGAAAAATGGGATGCACATGATGGTTAATGGTTTATAAGCCAACAAAAAACCTATCTTTACTGACAGTGATGAAACAACCAACATCAAACTGTTCTGTTTATTGATCTAAAAATTAGGTTTAAGGATTACACTGATCCATGTGAGATTGAGAGTCCATTGAATGGAACATTGACCAAACAAACGTTGACAATTTCAGCGAAGCTTTTCAGGTAAAGGGGAGCAAATACTGTTTCTCTTATAATATAACATTAAATTTCCTTGGGTGATGATTAGCGTTGAGTGAGAATATTCAAATCACAAATTGTTATAGCGAATATCTACACTTAGAGAATTTCCAAAGATCTTGAATATAGTGCTATATGTTAATAATCTAATATTCCAGAGTCTCAGGAAAGTACCATGGATTGCACATGCAATATTCACGTGTACAGATTCTGAGTGTTGTTTCATAAGATTACACAGCAGCTGCAATTTCACGTTCTGCCACTAGATGTCACTGTGACAACACACATTTCTTTTGCAATATATCACATTACAAATGCAGATATAATGAACATGAGATCTTAATTTTGCTAATTGACTTAGAATATTTGTAGAACATTTTTAAAAAGTAGAATATTGCCTATGCTGCTCATCATTGGTGATAATTATACCTTCAGGGCCCTGACTTTAGCAGTCTCTAAATCAAAATGATAAAACAGAAACAAAAAATGTCATAATTTGTAATAAAGTTTACTAAAAACCATGAATTGATGTCCTACAAGGGATCCTTCTTTCTAATCAGGCCTAGATACTCACTTTAAATTTTCTACTGGAAATATGTCAAATAGGCAATTTATTACTTATTAATTATGACTCACCTAGCCAACATCTTAGACCTTGATCTTCATTTTTTTTAAGTTATAGCTTATGTCCATATACACACACCAAACTCAACTGCCTTAAATTTCAAGTAAACATGAGCAGCACTTCACCAACATTACCTTCCAGTGTGCCTTTTAATTTTGTAAAAAAAAGTTTCATAGTATAATAGGTTTAAAGCCAAGCATATTTTGTCTTACCTTGACCTGAATGTTAACTACAAATATCTCTTCAAATTCAAGATAGCTTTAAAGTCCTTTAACATTTTGTTTTATAGATTTCTAAACTAATCCATGTGTCGTGTGTTTTGGGCATGTCAGCAAATGGGTAGAGTAGAGTTTCAGCCAAAATTCCTTTTAAAATGCAATCAGTATTCAGAGGAAGAGGTAAAAAGTTCATGTAAGGATCTTTTCACAGTGAAAGCAAGTGGCATAATTTAGCTTAAATGTAGGGTGGCAGGGTGGTACAAAAATTATAGCGCCAGTTGCACAGCTATTATATATTTTAAGCATTCCCTTGGTTGCTGTAAATTGGTGCTATAAATATGTTTGGATGCTAAACAAAATGTGGTAAACTTGGAAGATAAATTAAACTGCCAATAGTCAGCTATAAAGCATTATAAATGGCATGCTTATTATTCTACATCTGGAGAGTCTAAACATCCAATTCAGCATTTCAGGACATCTTATCTAAACAAAAAATTAAACAAGCAGAAAAAAAGTGATATAGGTAGATAAGTATCTAAATGACAGAAATGCTGTAACAATATTTTCCCTCAAGCTATTTGATATTCAGATTTCACACGGAAATACAAATGCATAATGACACAGGCTATAGACTCCGAGCTGTGTAATTTAGAACCATTTTTCAGAAATACAGAATTATTATATTAACGTGATTGTTTAAGAATACATTTGACAAGAAATGCATTAAAAACATGTTCCTCTTCTTCATTCACCACATTACCCATCAAGTGCATGCAGTAGAGCTTACATTGATCATCCTATTTCCAACACTACTGATTAATTATTATACAAATAAATAAAATATTTCATTACATTACGTAAGTATAGAAATTGGTTGTTATTGTTTACTGTACATAAAGGGTTCATATATAAAAAGTTATAGAGGCTTGAACATTTACCTTTTTAGGCACGTGGCTATGCTTTGCTATGGTGAATCGTGGATCATATGATCAATCTTTCCTTCAGCAGTAATCATGTTAATAAATGCCTAGAATTTGAATGTCGATAGCTGAGTGGGTACTGGTAAATCACTACAATTTTTTTATTGATCAACCTTGCAAGGTGGTCAATTTAACCCTATGATCCCTTTTGAATCAATGTCTAGTACACTAAATATATTTATTGCCTTTGAATTTGGCCTAATGTACATTAAATTACAAATTCTTCATTATTCAATATAGCTTACTTTTTTGTTTGCACAGTACCAATCCAGTACCTTCAGACCTGATATTACCATGCTTAAGATTTTGACCAATAAAATCTATATTGATGGTTCGTTTATCAATCTTTGCAACCAGAATTCATACTTTCATCAATGTTGTTGAAAAAAAAGAAAACGATTTCGTTGTTATTAAGGTAAAAATTGCCTTTGACATTAAAGATTAGCTACCCATTACGAGCTTAACTCTTCACAGAACATCATGGATCAATAAAAGAGCTACCAGCAAGGCATCACAGTCCAGGGAGTTTCTGGTTTTAGTACATTGGGTTGAGTGTATTCCATGGTTGAGAAATCTTACCCTATGCACTAGCCTAGACTTTTTCTGAGGAAAAAAAGTACATTCTTGACTATCTTATAAAGGTCCAGGGAAGTCAATTGACTTTTATAAAGCAGATCAGGTATTATTTAATCATATTTACTCTAATGTATCATATTTGACTAGCAGACCAAATTGCCAGACAAACATAGAAATGAAAGGACTTTGTACAAACTTTAACTAATATACTTATATAAGCTGAACTTACATTTTGCATTTCTTCAAGAAACGTCTAGTGCATTGGGGGGCCATAAGGAAGTGCCAGTATGGATTAATGAGTGTTGAATGATATTCCATCTAGTTTCCATGTATATTTATTCAAGAACATATGTTCAACGTCCTATAAATAGATCACTCACAATTAAAATATTTACTTTTGCTTTCTGCTGAGTGTACAGGACATAAAGTCAGAGAAATAACTCCATAACTGGAAAAAAGTAAACACTGACTGAAGTTATTCTCAATTCTCAATTTTATGCAATATTAAGAAATAAAATCCTGATAAATATTACACAACATGTCTTAGTAGGCCAGTAGAATACTGAACACAATTAAACCATGTATTATTATAACAACAACACTTCTCCTATATTCCTGACTTTCCCAATTTTTCCACTATCAAAAATTATATTCACCCCCCCCCCCCTTTTTCCCCTTAACAATCCCACCTTCTGCAGTCTCCAGCTATTTCCTGTACTTCTCCCTTGGTCAAAGGGAATACCTATATAAGATCCAGAGTAACCACATCTCTCTTTATGTTTTTCATGACCATATCAGGTCCTGCATTCCATGTGCTGCATATCATTTTTACGGCTAAACCAATTAGATTTGTTTGGTGTGACAGTTGACTTTCATAAAGCTTGCACACACATCTTTGCCACATGTCCTAATAATGAGTTGTTATATTGTTTAAGGTTAAATGTCATGTTATGTTAAAGAAAAAGTACATCAGACACTTTATTTTTTGATAAAACCTCCCAACTCCTAGAAATCTTTAGGCAAGTCCAAAAGATTTGCAAAATCTACTCTCTGGCTGCAGACACCTTTTACCATAGGGGTGATCTCCCTCTCTTCTGCTGGAGTAGCATTGTGTTACTGGGGGGTGGTGGTAGCAGTGTCTGACCAGGGGGGTGGTAGCAGTGCCAGACAGGGTTCGAACAGGGTTCTGCAGCAGCTGAGGACCTTGGTTAAGCTGCAAGAGGCAGTAGCTCTGCTGGGCAGTGCCCAATGATACTACCCCTCCCTTCTTCAGTCACCACTCCCCAAACTAAGCTCCTCTTCCCCGCTGAATGTTTTTTTTTATGATTCTGCCCCTACCACAATGCTGCCATGGACAATCTATGTCTATGCCTAAAACTGCTACTGTGTGGAGTATGGACATTGCCCTTTACCATCTTATGTACAATTTATCTGGCATTTATTCGAGGTATCCAAATTATTTTGAAATGTAATCCCTATACGATGTAGAGTCATATGTTTTTCTTTTTCCACAAAATGCATCATGCATGGTGTACCTCATAACTGTGCTCATTGGACCTAGTCATCTTTATAGTTGGTCCAACTGGTTGATTAAGAACCCTTTTAGCCAAAGATGGACTGGGTCCAACCCTCTTCTAGGACTCTTACTATTGTTGTACATACAATAAATAGATGGCCATTCCAAATGAGTGAAAGGGTAATGGAAAGAACATAGTGATGTTAAAATTGTAGAATTTGTTACTAGCCAATCTGAATTTCTAAAATCATTGCCACATACAAAATTATGAAACCTAATTGGGTGTTGTGGCTTATTGTATGTTTGCCATTGCATTTTGCTTTGTTGAAAAAGCAACACACAAAGGGTGTTCATACAAACTGCAGACCCCTGTCTTTTTCCAAGCACTTCTGAATTCATAACACAAGCTCACCAGACACTTTTTAGTTTTGGTGTTTTATTAATGAGCATTTGAGCTCAATCTGAGTCATTAATTTGGAAAGAAATTATATAAAAAGATCATTTGGGAGATGTCTTTTTACACACAGCCACAAATCCAGTAAGTGATGCTAGTCAAAGTTGTTATAATCAATGCCAATGTTTCCCCTCCCTGACCAACTGCAGACATTTTGAAATGATTAGTGGGTCTGCACTGGGCCCATTTATAATTCAGATTCACATTTACATGTTTCTGAAAAGACAGACGGCACTTATTTTTACTTTATATGCTGCCTATGTACAGGGCTGATGTTTCTTCCATCCCATCCAGTGATAATTGCACTGTTTAGCAGATGAGCATTCATTAGTATCCAGTTAGCAACAGTATTCATCTCCGTGTCCTCTTCAGACATCACATACAATTGTCAGTATGCACATGCAGCTCATCAGCCTCCTGAATAAGTCATTTAGCAGAGTGCCATTCAGCTCTGCAACTATAGATTTTCTTTTGTGGATGCAAATTATAGTATGGGAGAAATTGAGCCAAAGCTTTTACAAAAAAATGGAAGGTATGTGTTGGCCTCAACTAAACGTATTAGGAACACAATAGTGATATATTATATATTACAGATAGCCAGAAATATTACAGGATGAGTTTGGATAAAGATTTTTGCAGCTATTTCTAGGGGCTCAAATATGGTAACATGTAAACTACATTAGAGCGACTGCACTGGTATGGTACAATGTATACAAACTGCAATGGACTTATCAATGGGAGCCTCTTTCTAAGAATCACTTGAAATGGGTTTGGTAATCTTCAAAAAAATATTCTCTGAAACCTACTGCAACAGTTTTTTGTTTCTTCTTACTCATTCTATTTGCTAGCTAGGATGAGAGGCTGAAACTATTTTCACAAACTACATTCTTAAACGTTGGTTGATATTTTGGATAGCCAAATATTACACGTTTATGAGAGTGTCACCTAATTTTATTCAGGTTTTCTTGGTGTATAAACCATGTAATCAACACATTATCTAATGGCTGCTGACAATCTTGGCTTTGGTGACTTAGGTATAGCCTTTTCTGTAGACTTAAAAATCCAGCCCTGATAACAGTTTCCCTTGTGTGTTCCATTTTTGCAAGATATATACAACTAGGACAGTAAAGTCATATTTAAAAGGGCCACAAGTTGAGTCTAAGGGGTCTTCAACTACACAACACAATTCAATACAAGCCAAAACCTAGTTTCCGATAGACCAAGATAACATCAAGGAAACATTGGGGTGTGATGGGTGAAAATGATCCATGCTGCATTTAAACTTATTGAGATGTTGTATGAAGCTTCACAGCATGATGCAATTTGAAAACAAGAGGAATTTGCAGTTTACAAATCATGTTTCATTATGTTTACTGGACAAAACTGAGTATGTTCAGGAAGATTATTATTATTATATATTAAACTAGTTTCCCATCATTTTCCATTCCTGAACATATTTCCTGAACCATTTTTTTCGCACCATAAAACGCATCTGCCTGCGTCTAATGGTCCAAATGCGCGACCCCCATGGCCAATTGCTCCTTGGCTTCCCGCCAGCTCTCCTGGCATGGAGCTGGAGAAGCTGTCAGTTGAGAGATGCCAGCCCGTGTTCGGCTCTCCCATCTGTACTGTAAAATTGCCTATGCCAGCAGAGCTCAGAGCCCTGCTGGCATAAACAATGGAGAGAGGCAAAGATGAACTGTTATCTATGCCTCTCTCCCTTTGTGCTGCTCCCACAGACACAGTAACAACCAGCCGGAGAGGAGAGCAGAGGAGAGTAGTAGACTGTGCAGCTGTCTGCCCCCCTCCTCCTCCCGATCAGTGTGGAGAAGGAGGTTGTGCTGAGAGTGTACTGCTGCTAGTGACATCTACTGGCTGAATTGAACATTGTATTCATTGAATTCATTGCATTAACCCAATTGATGTGAAAACGTATTTTCTGATTTTCCTGCCCTAAAAATTCGGTGTGTCTTATGGTCTGGTGCATCCTATAGCCTGAAAAATATGGTATTTGGACTTCATTGTTTTAGATTCAGCACCTTCTCATTGATAATTTCCTTTAATATATTTGCCATTTTGGAGGGTTTACAATGTGTTTTAAATATTTTATCATATTAAGTTTATTCTGTTTACCAGCAACCATTAGATTATAGAATAAGGCTTCCAAAGCAGGCCTATCTATAAATAAGTGGTAACAGTGCCAGATTAGTGGTGGAGGAAATTGTCTCCCAAACTCACCACAGGCATGATATACCTGTATAGTAAGATCGATAATCTGGGTCTTCTTCTATGTAGAAACACTTGTAACTTCATGATACTATCATAAACTGTCATAAGCCCTAAGTAACTGTGTCAGAATTAAATAAGTCTTTTGGGAGGTTGGCAGCTCATTACTATTTATAACCCACACACCATTTCATTCTCCTTTTTATATCTCGCCATTTCAAATGTCTTGCACTTTGTATATCACACAGAATTGCCCTCACTTAATGTCCTAAAAGCTGACTCAACTGCAGTGCTGTGTAACTTAATATTTCTAAATAGATAGACATTCCTCATGTATGTATTCAAACCTTTTAAGTTCTGTAAGCTGAACTGCAACCTAACGGTCAACCTTGCACATTTGTACAGGCCCCTCTCTATGCTGAAACAGCTGTACATTGTAAACATCTTAAGGTGCCCATACACAGAGCAACGGGCGCTTGATCAATGACCCGTCCGAGTGCAGCGAGTGATGTCACCAGCTCAGGTGCCCATCGATTGGATCAAGAAGCACCACTATAGGTCGACGATTCCCGTATTTATCATTTGGATGATTGTTACCTGTTTGACAGACCTCTCTTTGAGGGATGGCCGCATTAGATGGATGCTAGATAGATGGCCATGAACGTGCATGGTGCTTGAGGCAGCGTCGCAATCTAGGGCATATCTATGTATGGGGACCCTTAGTGTACAATAGAAGTTGCAGAAACTCAAAAACATCAGTTCCTGGCTAGAGACTAGAGAACATCCACCATTATCTACCCCTTTCAACTTACTCTAGCATGATTTATGTATATATATATATAATATATGAGCTTTACATCTGCTATGGCATCTACCCATTGGGACATCTAGATGCACACTGCTTGCACCACTTCCAGAGGCCCTTGATAGAAAGATTGAGACAGAGTGCTCAATACAAATAAATACCTTTCCAATCCATGCCTGAATTACATAGAAAAAACATGTATGATGATGTTAGTTGTTCCATAATTGTAAACACAACGCATTGTAAAGTATTTATTAAAAAATGTATTAATGTGTACTAGATGGAGCAATTTAAGCAGATTAAATGTAGCTTTTAGTTCAAAAGGCAGAAGACATTGTGAATAATGAGCACTACTGTATTTTATTTTGTATATTGCATTTTAAATATCCCAAACATACAAATTTGCATATGCAAAAGAGTAGCATTGAATTAATATGCTGATAAAGAGAACTCTATCACAGCCTCTGTGTTTCATTAGTTAATGAATGATCTTCCTTCTCTACAACAGCATACATCTCAGAATATGCTAGCTTTATATGTAATCATGGTTTCACAAAGAACATTTCTGGGAATATTTACTGTGCGGGCTGAAGACAATTTAATTCCATTGCACCACCTAGCGTTAAAACTGGGTGTACTGCAGCCATCATTACCCAGCTTTTTATGCCTTCTATTTATTATGTCAACTTTGCAGTTTGTTTCAGCAAATACAGATTTATTGATAGAGAAAGAATTATGGGAATCTGGAGGATGATGTGTTGGCTTAGATTTATGCCCTTCGAATACATGGCTTGTTTCAATCCAGGAGTAATTTTCAACAAAGAAAAAATACAAATAACACATTTTTTTTTGTCTTCCAAGGTCAGAAAACATAAACACACAAAATTGTCTTGTGATGAGCGGTTTTTAGAGTGTGAGCAGCCAATCAATATCAATGTAACTTTGGATTATATTATGGGAATTAGTAACACCATCTGAGCTGGCATGCTCAGCTGTTTCAAAGTCATTTTACTTACAAGGGTCAGGAATATGGAAATATTCTTATAGAACATCAGAAAGCTATAGCAGAAAGATACCTAGAAAACATGATAACTAGTTATGCATTTAATAAAAAAAAAAATTTTCACAATGAATTGCATATATACATAATGACAATAGGATATACAGCACCTTACAGTATATCTAAACCAGCTTTTACTACAAATAAAAAAAACTTGAGCAAACCAATTGCATTAACCCATCATGTATTGGGATGATCAAAGGAGGAGATCTTTAAAGCTGGCCATACACCTTCAGATTTCTCTGTCAGATTTCCTTCAGATCCCCTTTTGTTTTACCAAAACCATGTAATATGAGGGACTTTCTAAACAATCAAGTCTACCTGTGTTCAATCACAGAGGACCCAGCACTACATAGTTGTTGGTAGATCTGAAGGATATCTGACAGAAAGATCTGAAGGTGTATGGCCAGCTTAAAGGAGAGGCTGTGTGTAGACCACATCCATCTTCATCTAGCTCTCCGTTATGAATTAGTAAGGCTATGAGGGTAATTAACTAATTGTTAGAAGGCAGGAGGTCATGGGGTAGAACCACTGACCACAGAAGGTGTCCACTTTTTTATGAAGAAGCAAACCATGATAAAACAAAGAGAGGTCAGATTTTGAATCCAGGTGTCTGAAATATAAGTGATCAATACACTGATCAATAAATTGCCATATTGTTTAGAATGTTTTACTACAGAAACCTATATGGCAGTAGATTAGTAGTTAATCTTTTTCAGTTGGATATCGGCGTTTACTGATTGCTTGTAGTTCAAGCACACAGGAATAGCAGGAGCCTTTAAGTGCCTATGCTTTTTGATGAATATAAACAAATATATAAAATATGAGTTTTATACATTAAATAGACCACAATCATGTATATGAGCCATAAAAACAAATCAATCAATTCAGCGGATTACAATAAAATCTGCCATTTTTTGTGCCTGGCCTTGATCCCCCAACCAACCCCCACTACACATGCCTGGTATCATCGTTGAGCTTGAAGGTGTGCAGAAAACAGTGGCGCTATCAATCCGCCCAGGAGATAAATTTAGTTTTTTGGTTTATTAACTAATATTTATATAGTGTTGACATATTATGCAGCCCTTTACTGAGTACATAGTTTGCTTGTGTAATTAACATAGGACAGATATTTGTGGAGGGAAACCCATGAAGACACTGGGAAAACTTAAAGAAAATTAAAACCTGGGACCCCAGTGCTGCATGGCCAGAGTGCTAACCACTGAACCCCATTTAGTGAGAATGTATCTGCTTAGGCATAACCAGACACAACAAACCTGATGGAAAACCCATTTTGTCAAACTAAAACTGCAAGCTAACATTGTGTTATCTTGGTGCTAGTTTATCAAATGGAAATATACCTTTTCCTAAATATGTATTTTGTAAATAAGTTGATCTTTTCCACCAATACATTATTTTTCTATTTAAATGATTAAAAAAATACATTATTTTTCTAAAGAGAAATGTGCAAATGTTCAAATACTATATTTTAGGCTTAAATTGAGACTTAATTGAAATATATACTACAATAGCCATAAAAGCATATATACGTTGTGTGTATAGCCCAGACGTGGACAAACTATGGCCAAATGTGGCCCATTTTGTACTTTAATTTGGCCCTTTGTCACTTTGATGTCAAGACTTATTGGCGCTCCTTTGCTTTTTCCTTTGGATTGGGGGACTCTTACACGTTCTTGGTCCTGCCCCTCTGTCAAAAAAACCCATTGTGACCTATCAAAACGTTTGCCCACCCCTGGTATAACCTGTAGAGATGTGTAGAAGGGACCTAGCACACCCATCAACTAAAGACTCCCTGCAGAAATCAACAGTACATCTGCAGGGAGAGCAGCAGTAAAAGAAGGTTCCAGAATAAAAAGACAGTTTAACACCACAAACAAACAAAAAATACACATGTAGACTTAAAAGGTTATTTATATAAATAATTTGGTTGTCCAACTTCACACCATAGCATTTAGAAACTACCACAGTAGAACTAAGGGAATAAAGGAAAGCCTAAATGTGTATATATGGAAAAGGTCCGACATTTGTGACTCTGTGTTTGACATTGGAAATGCAATGATAGAATGAGAATAAAGGGAAAAGTGAAATGGCTACACAACATTCAGCCTTGTAATAAACAGCTAGAGGTGTACTTAAATGGAAACAGATTTTATATTGTGTTATTTGTATTTGCTGCTCTTTTGGCCACAAACATGTTGTGAAAATGTTTAAAACAACATTTGAATCAGATTAGGAGGACTTGGAGCTTTGAAATTCAATCAAATGTTTCAAGCTAACTGCGCTTTAGTGCACAGAGGATTATGTGATCATAACCTCTAACAGTAAGACTATAATTCATATATCATTATCAAAACGCTACCAAACTGTGATCAAATCAACAATTTGAAGGCAGAATGCTAAATCACCCATGAAGCTTAATATTATTACATTGATTTACCAGTGTGCATGTTCTTTGATGAGCAGGTCTTGGAAAAGTAAGCAAAGCCTAAATGTAATATTCAGACTGTTGGGTAAAATAATCATGAAAATTGCCATTATTAGATTTGAAAGAATGGGAAAGGAAATCCTGGACATGCAGATGTCTGATGTCTCGTATATCTGAGACTGACATTACATTGCTTTGTATTTCTTAGTAGAAACATTTTCAAAACAGCTTTGTAATGTTAAAGTATGGGTATTATTTTCTTGCAATTTTGTAAACCAAATTACCACCTGCATACAACCTGCATCTAGGATGGAAACTTTGATTACTTGATTTTTTTCTAAAATAGAATCTTTTAGGTGCAAACATGATTGGCAATGTTAAAAAAAATATGAAAGTCTAGTAGATTTCATTTATGCTTAAATTATGTTAATCCAGAAAAAGACAGTAATCCCATAGAGACAGATGCTAAATTATTCTCAAAGTGGTAGAAATGTCCAAATACCATGAATAATTGTCAATTTATTTCTCTATGTTACTCTTTCATCATACCTTTATATGAACAAAATTTCTATTACTGGTATGTATTACATTTTACATATGGTCTAGAGATGGACAAACCTAACAGGTATTGGTTTGGGCACATTTTGCTTGTAGTTTACTGAATATCTTCAGAGATTGACATTATAAAAAGGGTTTGAGAAAAGCTTGTTGTTAACATGAACAAAGATATGTGCCCCAGTTACCTTGGTTGACAATGGGGGCTATACAATCCCTTACAAACAGTGGGAATACTGTGTGCTGTGAAAGTAAAAAAACCTCCTAGTGTCAGTGCCAGTGGCATTCTAATTGGCCAGTCAATGTTGGGGAAAGGAATTTCCTCTTGAAAGCCACCATACGTTAATAACTATGCAACATGCTGAGAGCTTTTAAGGTTTAACGTAAGGTTTTTCACTAGGACTATTTTAAAGTTAGTTCCATGCAGTAATCAAATTAACCATTTTATGTGTTTTCGACTGTCAATTTTATTGCTCCAACACACAGGTGTCAAAACTCCATTCCTCAAGGGCAAAATTCAAACACGTTTTTATCATTTCTTCAGCAGATATCAGTTAAGGAAGCAAAGTATGGAAAAAAAGAGTATGGTTGAACTAAACCCAAATTGGGGGGTGGCCAACCCTCCGTGGACTTTTAAGGTGAAAAAATAGGTTTACCAAAAATGGAGTTCCAGTCGAAGGAATGGGAATTCACAATATTTATTTGAGTCCTAGATTATGCAAAATTTAAAATCACAACAAAATAAATGAATAGAGAAAAGAGGATCCATCAAACCCGGAGCATATCCTGACATTGACCCATGGTACCGTCAGGTT
>CM070036.1:125704362-125726247 GCA_036250615.1 Ptychadena robeensis
AGCAAAGTATGGTTTACAAAGAGTCAGAAAACTGATGATACCTAAACCCTCCTGGACTGGAGAGCAACTTATATGCCATATTGCCGTGTGTCTACAGTGGGGCAAAAAAGTATTTAGTCAGCCACCAATTGTGCAAGTTTTAAAAAGATAAGAGAGGACTGTAATTGCATCATAGGTACACCTCAACTATGAGAGACAAAATGAGAAAAGAAAACACCGACTTTCAACTCCCTGCAAAGGTTTTCTATGGGGTTGAGATCTGGAGAATGGCTACACAATAGATTTGAGTTTTCACTTAAAATCTCATGATACATAGCCCCAATTAATTTGTTCCTTTACACAGATCAGTCGCCTTGGTCACTTTGCAGAAAATAATCCCCAAAGCATGATGCTTCCACCTCCATGCTTCACAGTAGGTATGGTGTTCTTTGGATGCAACTCAGCATTCTCTCTCCTCCAAACACGACAAATTGAGTTTTTACCAAAAAGTTCTACTTTGGTTTTATCTAACCATATGACATTCTCCCAATCCTCTTCTGGGTCATCCAAATGCTCACTAGCAAACTTCAGATGTTCCCAGACATGTACTGGCTTAAGCAGTGGTACACGTCTGGCACTGCAGGATTTGATTTCCTGGTGGCGTAGTTAGTTACTGATGGTGGCCTTTGTTATTTTGGTCCCAGCTAAAATGTTTTTCTATATGAAAAACATTTTGATTACTGGTGTTTTGTTGCCTTCCTCAATTTGGTGGGGGGTAGAAACTACCATTCGAAGACTTTCGAAGAAGTGAATTTAACAACAAAATCTAATGAAATACATAACTACAGTTCATTTTTTGATTTCTGAAAATGGGATTATGAATAAAATAAAGTTTTTTGTTATTTTTAGGAAATGATGCAGACATTCACAAGGCAACCTCATCAGATTTTGGAATGTACCGTCCCCCTCCCTATAAAAGCATTTGTTTGCCATATTGGATTCATATGGACAATGACAGTCATTATGTGTATGGAGAAGTTAGGAAAGTGTATGGAGAAGTTAGGAAAGGTATTGTGCTACACAGTTCTATATTTCTGTGGATTGCTGTGTAGTGGGGAACAATTTCCCTGTGTACACAGAGAAGAGACCCAATAGTCCTGTTTTTATATCAGCATTCATTTCTGTATTTCTGTTAAGCTCTTGTAGCACCCTTTTATTTATTTTTATTTTGCTTTTTTATATATTATATTTTTATTTTTCAGTTAGGCTTTACAGAAATAGTTTGGGGTTAGTTTCTGTAATTTTAGTTTTTTAGTTGATTGGGCCTTTTTCTGGGTGTGCAGCACAGTTGTTGACTCGGTCTGTTGCTACAGTTGTTGATATTCTATATTTGCAACAGATGCAATGTTTGTGGTACACTATTACGCACCCAAGTAGAAACTTGAACTGGCTCCAATGATTGTCTATAAATACGTTATGAGATAGCATGTTTTTGTAGAAGAGAGGTATTTACCTTGAAATGTACTCATGTATACTATCAGGTGAACGATGAAACAAAAAGATTTGTTTTTCTGAAACGCATGAAATATTAAACAAGGGCTTTAAAATGGATAAAAAGCTGATAATAAATGTCTTCTTCCCAGGCTCTGCTGCTTAAATTCTCATCATGTTATTGTAATACCAAATCATTATAAAACATTAATATTGTGCAAACATCAGAGAGGCAGAATAATAAATGACTTGGTGTTACTTTAGCAAATAGAAGAAGGGGAATAATTTAATTTAATAGACTTGACAAGGTAGAAATGCTGGGTATTTTTCTCAATCCTTAAATATGCAGCATAATATATGAGTCAATGTATGAGTTTCTTAAAATATGTATTTTTCATGCACAGAAAAATCCTCAATCTTACCATTATTCATTCAATTCATGCTGAAATATGTAATGGCATATTTAATTTCTGCTATTGCCTCAAAAACATACGTGCAGCCGAATATTTACGGTTATGAAAAGAATTCATACATACAACATTGAATATAGTTAAACATATCTTACATTGATTCTTGATATTCTGCTCGTTATATAGTGAAGAGAGCAATTAAAGTTAGAGCATAAAGTGGGTGATTTACAAAAAAAGTAGTATTCACCACTCAATATGAATTTTCACTTCTATTCATCACTGCATGGATATTTGGTATGAAGTCAGCACAGATTCACGTTATTCACTAACCTATATATAAATCCCCTTGTAAAGTGAACATGCTCTACTCGTTTCTTTCCTAAAAAGAGAAACCTAATCACTTGGATCTGTGGGGAGATGCTGTGGATCAATGTAAGACTTGAAATAGCACTTTGTCTTAGTTATAGTGATCCTTTTTCTCCCTGAAGAGCCCCATTTGGGGGCAAAACGCATCGGAGCTTAGTTGGATCAACTACCACTGTTTCGGAAAAACTAAATTGTTGCCCCAGGACCAAGTAGAGTCCGGGGTGTCACAAACCCCCACCAGCGGCAATCAGTATACTTGACACTTCTTCACAGTCGCAGTCCCGGTCACAGCCACTGGGAGCCCTCAGACTGCCTTCCTCACTGTGAAAAGGCCAAAAATGGAAACCGATTGGTTGGAGGGGATGTGAAGGCAATACACTATACAATCTCCGTACAATCTCGGTGATTGTATATGTATATATCTCGGTATCACTGCCACCAGTCTGGAAAATGAGCCAGATGTCCCTTAACTAAACTATCCCTGTGGGAGAAAAAGTTAATTCAAAATAAACATCTAGAAATAACAATATCTATCACTAGGTAGCGTCTCTCCAGTAGCTTAGATTCTTTGTGGGTCATTCAGAAAAGGTACAGACTGAAATGATTATGATCATTTATTTTAAAAGATAAAATCGTGCATAAAAATATTAAAGAAAAATGTAACAAAAACTAACAAAGGAACAGAGATTTTCAATAGTAAAATAAACGGGGTAAAAACAGAAAAAGAGAACTTGTCTGAGGAGGCAAGAGTTTACCAGAGTAGAAGTGTCCTTAGAAATGAGTCCAAATATTGTAATCCAGCGGTCCAATTCTGGAGATGCAATGACGGGTGTCAGAACACAAAGACGGCAGTTTGAGGTCAGCAAAACGGTTTCAGGACAATCCAAGACAAGTCAAAGACTTAAGACAAGACTTCAGACAAATACAAAAGACATCAAGACGTATGACATAAGACAAAAGACCCCTCACTGACTAGATGGGGGTTGCTTTTAACCACTTCTTCCTCCATGGGCGGAGTTGATATCGGAGCTGACCAAACCTCTCACCTGGTTAGTCAGCCAGCCCCCTCATTAGACAGGACAAGACAGCCATGTACATATGAATATGTATAACTTGCCAGAGGAACATGTGACCATGATATGGGGCACATGTTCATTCTCAGCACGGTTTCCCAAATTTATAGAGACCAAACATGGATAGTTTATGTTATGCTACGATGCTAATCTAGAGATCTCAGCTTAGGAATGTCACACACACTCCATCCGTGTTTACAAATATACATTTTCCTATGGAGAGTCACCTCTGCGAGTTACCAGTATCTCCCATGTATGGAAATATGGTTTTATTGGTAATCTCTCCAATTATTGATCTAAAGGGTGAATGAACAGTCAGATTTCTCTGTTCCCTGTTCGACCTCACACCTTCACCCCCTCCCTCCTCTCCAGAATACCAGATACTACATGGTTTATTGGGGGAAGCAATAAAGTGGGTTATTTCAATGCTTTGAAGTAGAATCTCTGAGCATTTACGACCCCCTAGATGTTCACACAAGTGGGCACAACCAGGCATGGTGGACATTCCATGATTTCTAGAGAATGGTTTGACTTAACCATTGAAGGTTCTGGGGGAGATGTAATGTGGCTTTAGGACAAGATATATACGACGATTACATCGATTATTCGTCCCACGGGGGTAGGGTTATTTTTAATGTGTTACATAACAAGGGGATGGCACACAATGTGACTAGCTAAACATTGGGGTACTACTCACGTAAATAGAGGTTATTCATTGAAAAATTAATTTTTAACACCTCGATCCATTGCTGGCTTGTAGCAGACTCTTTACAACAGGGTGACGTCACACTGTGAGGAGTCGGCTACAGAACTGACAGGAATCCTGTGTGCTCCACTAACACAGGGGATTCTCGTCAGATTGTAGCCAATTAACTTGGAGGGGGTGGAGACTCCCATTACACAGAACCTGCCTACAACAGGATCGGCCACAAAAAGAACCAGTTGGACAGATGGGCATACGATCCAACCTGCCGGCTTTTTGGGTTAAAACCTCAAGGTGGGCACCCTTGTAGTTGCAGGCAACCGACCTCTATGTGTTCAGCGAGAGCACGTACGTCGGTCAATCACCTGCAACTATGGCCGGGAATCGGCACGTCTATGGCCGGCTTAATGAACATACCCAATACTTCTTGGTATATTTAAACAATGTTTACTATACACTTAATAATGATACATTATACTAAAATCACACCAACTATATACTATAATGAACTTTTCATGTGTTATATACTGTTGTTAATGGATCTTATGATGTATGTGTAATATATATTTTTTCCTACAGACTGGGATGGCACTAACTTATGACCCAACAGCAGCTATACAGAATGGGTAAGTGAATTTAATTTGAATACTGGCATGTGGTTGTACCATTTATTGCATCAAAGCATGTTAATTTATCTGTATGTTTTCTTAGATAAGCAGAGATGAACTGGATTTCAGATAGTTCCCTCCAGAACATTTATTTTGTTTAACTTTTGGGCTGCCTACCCACTTGTCTGTAGCACTTTTCCATGGATTCTTTAAACCACTAGACAACTAGAGATGGTCGAATTTTTTAAAAATAAATTGTCCATTTCGATGATTTCGACTTAATTACAAAGCCCCTGAACATGGTATCAACACCAAACTTGCTGGAGATGTAGAGAATGGTTGTATACTACAAAAAAGAAAGTGTGTCTCTAACACAAATAGTTTTTACACAAATGAAGTTCAAACTCAAGTCAAAATTTCGAAAATCGGAATTTCAACTTTATTTTGTAACTTTATTTATGCAAAACCAACATGTGCTAGAGCAAAACTTTCTTTTTTCAAATGTTCCGACAACCCTTCTCTATATCTCCAGCAATTTTGGTGATGATACTATGTTCAGGGGCTTTGCAATCAGCTCACAAAGTTAGCAAGTTGAAAAATTCGACCATCTCTATAGACTACCAGATGTGCCAGAGCCCAACAGCAAGGAAAGGGAAAGCACAGCTTAGTCCTGCTCGCACCTATATGGAGAAAACTATGATCAGTCTTGAAAGTTTGACTATCAGTGTAATATTAAAATGACTTTGGAGCAGGGCTGTTTCTTCTGCTATGTGGACTATGCAGAGACATATGGCTCTGGAACCACTAGGGGGCCAAAGTTACAGATTTACTCCCAAAATATCTAGTGGTCCCCACTGTCAAAACCCCCCCCCCTCCCCTGTTGCCCTGCTGTCAACACCCTTCCCCATGTCTAATGCAGGGGAATGGGGAGCCCCACTGCACAACCAAATCTGTGGAAATTACAGTTGTTTTAATTATTCTTAAGGGCCCAACCTTGGCATGCAAGTGATGCATGTTGCACTTTAAAGTACTATATTGGTGTTAAATAAACATTTTTGTTAAAACATTTTCATTGTTGGCCTCTGTGATTATCAATGGACTTTCAGTTTTTAAGAACCTATTGTGTTCTTTTTTCTTGAAAGAACAAAGTAACAAAGTGAGGTTTGGATCATCAAAGGGGTTCAACTCCTTAGCATCATAGTATACAAAAAGAGTCCACTAACAATATCTCGCAGAGAGCCCCCAAAAAGCTAGAAATGGCCCTGCTCTAGAGAATGAGGAGAAAAAGAAATACCACTTATCTGGTGCCACTTGATGCCAAAAATGCCAATTTCCTATCATTCCATAGCTACCAACTATCTTCTGGGCACTTTTCTTTTATGAAAATATCTATTCAGATATTACGAGTAGAGCATTTCTATTTTATAAATGTATTAAACTTGCTGATCTTTTCTCCAGATTTTATTCTCCCCCCTACAACATTGCAACAAACCGAATGATTCCACAGACGTCCATCACACCTTTTATTGCTGCTTCCCCTGTGTCAACATATCAGGTATATCTTATATTTTTGTTAATGGTTGGCAACATAAAACTATGTAAGGGTTGTTTTGACACTACACACTACTACACTTGCTTGGTTGTGTTGCAGGCAATGCATGTGTTATGAGCTGGCTGCGCATTTGCCAGTATCCACTGCATGCGTGTTTGGATGCTCTGGCACTTCTGTGTACTGAAGCAAAAAATTGCCAGGGCATCCAAACACGCATGATAGAAAGGTATGACACACTGCACATAGGTTTCCATAGGAAGCCTGTGTACCATGTGCTGTGCAATGCAGTGTGTGTGGTGTGAAAGAGCCCTAGCACAACATGATAAGTAACATGGTATAAATGGCAAACATGCTATACATTTCTCAAAACCAAATTATAAACTGTAAGCTATGTTTTGTTAGGATATAAATTTCTAATTTGCTATTTTAACTTACCCAATATAAGTATGTCGCTAAATTTTAAATAAAGGCTGTTAGACTATGAAGTATGTAAAAAAGTTCAGCTAGTAAAAATGTTTTGTTTTGTGAAACAAAGGGAAAAGCTAAATAAATAAGAATAGATCATGAGGAGTCCACCACCACCATGTGATCTTGGCAAATAGGCAACCAAGTCAGAATTACATCTCGACAAAATCTCTCCTAATCACTCTACCCAAGTACAGATTTGGCAAGTGTAAAAGTATCACCCTTAAGAACACCCAGAAAGTGTTCTTATTTGTAATTGTTAATACAAAGTTACAATATCCTATAGCAACCACATTGAGAAGGATAGATCAAAATAAACAAATTCTGATGAATGTCAGTTAATTACTGCATACAAGACTTACCTTATTAAATAAAGCATATTTGTCTGTGTGTACTTAATACAATTACAGTGTATTTAACCTTTAGTGTAAGAAAAAGAAGCAAGAAACACGTCTTGTTTTTCTCATTTAAGATTCTGAGGTGCCACAGTCACCTTCAAGTATGAGAGTCCCAGGGCTTCCATTTCAGGCTGTCAACATACTAGATGCCCACAGGCACTTTATTGAAATGTATAAAACCCTATTCTTGTCAGCTCTGTGCAGCACTTGCATAATTAAGTGATGCTAGACCTTTAATTAAAATATTGTATATACAACGTGAAAATCTAAATTCACTCCATCAAGACAAGCCTCGTTCATCTATTAACATTGCACCCACGTTAGAAATAAACAACAGATTACGTACCGTTATTTGTAATGTTTGTATGACAGTTATCCATGAATCACCAAAATCTTCAATTCCCACTAATAGTACGTATCCATTAATAAGGCTTGTATCTGGTAGACAAGTGGTTTTCATTGTAATATTAGGAAGAATAAATGTTAAAAGATTCAGCTGTGTATGAAGATATGATGTCAGGTATCATTAAAGCTAAGCTAATTGTAATCAGTACTGAAGTTTTTTTATAAGATAGCTATATACAGTATTGAATGAAAGTGATTACACCCCTGACATTGTATTCAATAGTATCTTGGAGTGTACTTACTTTTGCTGCCCCGACAGCAGTCCAAGCTGTCAAAAAGCAGAAAAAAAAGCCAAAGCTATGAAAAACTGGAGCAGTGATAGTTCACTGAGGGTAAACAGTGGACATCTTGTGGCAAAATACAGTATTGCAGAGGATTTTTTATTGCAAAGTATAGAAGTAGCTGCAAAAACATTTTGAATTTATCATGTATACCCTACCAGTTAACGTTTTTAGATTTCCATCAAATTTCAAGTTTAAAAAAGGTATGCAGTTTATGTCGATTCAAAAACCTCAGAGAAGCATTTTTTTATAACTACACAAGGTTTCAACAAGAGGTATGAAATCTGAAAGGAAAGTAATCTCATTGGTAAATTATAATCCCAAGAATGGATGGGGATTCTAAGGGTGTTAGAAATCTCAGGGATTAGTAGACAAATGTAAATGTACTAAGATTGTATGCAGCAAGGGGTTGACATTTGGACTGCAAGTAGTCTCTCTGAAACCTTTACCATATCTTACAATATGGTAAATAGTTTAATGCTCATGGGACAACAATGAAGATATTACACTTTGATACAATGTAAAGTTGTCAGTTTATATAACCATCTAAGACAAAGTCTACTTCTTTGTTTTGTTTGCATGTGTTTTAGGGGGTGCATGCCTAATTTTTTACATAAAATGTAATGGGCAAAAAGTGTGAGTACAAAACGCACCAAATATTTTTCAGGTGAGCTGTGTTTGCATTACGCTGTGTAGAGGGGTAGACAAGCTCTTAATGTGCTGCCCCCTCAAAATAACTTAGCACACAGCCATTAATGTTTAAACCTCTGCCAACACAAGTAAGTAAAAAGTGAAAGAGAGAGTGTTTAGAGAGTAGAGTAGAAAAATTTGCAAATTGTGCGAAATATATTAATATTTTTGTAGCAGACATTTTCCAGCACTGCCTTTGCTCTCTTGCACATGGTGTTTGCTAGAGCTTCACAAGTTGCCACTGGAATCAACTTACACTCCTCCATGATGACATCACGTGGCTGACATAAATGTTAAAGACCATGTGCTCCTCCACCTTTCCTGTGAGAATGCTCCACAATAGGGTTTAGGTCTGGAGACATAGTTGACCAGTCCAGCACCTTTACCTTCAGTTTCTTTAGCAGTTGTCATCTTTTGTTGTTATCATGTTGGAGTGCTGATCTGCAGCTCAGGTTCAGGAGTAAGGAGATTATGCTCTTCTTAGGTATGTCACAATACATGTTGGCATTCATAGTTCCCTCAATAACTGCAGCTCCTCATTGCCAGCAGTCCCAAACCATGACATTCCTACCACCAGGATATGAGTTTCCGATCATTTGAATGGATTTTTTTTCAAAGCATTAATTAAACATACTCATGGTCTTCACCCTCAACTTTATCCTTTTTCTTTTTCACCTAGGTGCAAAGTACATCATGGATGCCTCACCATCCGTATGTTATGCAACCAACGGTAGGTATTAGTCAAGCGCAGACATTTAATTAATATACATGTGGGGGCTGGTGATTAATGATGCTCTGTGTTTGTATTTCTGGAGGTAATTTCAATTACCACATCTCCATATGGTAACATAAATTGTTCTATTACAATCAGTAATGTTATGATTAAATGTTACTTTGAAAGTTGGCATCCCTTAAGGTTTTATGGAGGTAGAGTAACTCAGAGACCCTCATTTCTTTTGCTATCTTTAATTTGCATACTAATATAATTCATTCTTTGAAATCATTTACACATAATATTGTGAAGGGCAAAGCACTAGCATCAATCTAGTTATGCAGTGATTCACTGGTATGCTTTAATTGGCCACACCTGTTGTATGATTTATAAAATCTCTTCAATTCACATTATTTAGAAAGATTCCTTTATTTTTTTAAATCATGTATGCAATTATTAAGTATTAAACAGGTGTCAGGAATTTGTTCAGAGTCAGGCTATTAGAGTCAATATTTGAATAGGGTTGCTTAACCTTTTGGTTCTTGGAACACAAGTGTATGCTCATGTGCCAACAACCGTGAAAGAAGAAGGTCTTTATTTGAAGGTTTGTAGGCTGTTCAAGGTCGATTTCTGGCGACTTTGGGGTTCCGGAGTACAATTAAGCAGTAGTGATGGCCAAACATCGGCCAGGTCTGTCCGCGAACGGGCGGATCGGACTTTTAAAGAAGTCCACCGTCCGCCTGTTCACGGACAGATTCCTCTAGGTGGGGAATTTGAATCGGAAAAACTGGATGTGACATCAGTGACGTCACATCCGGTCCCTGTCCCCGAGCCGGTTTTTCACTAGGAGACCGGCTTCATGCCCGGTCTTCTAGTGAAAAGATTCTTCCTCCGGCAGGCTCTGATCCTGCCGGAGGAAGAATAGAGATCTTCTTCTTGCGAATGGGGCGGGTTCGAACTTGTGAACGAGGCGAGTCAAACACCCGTACTGCTCGCCGGCAAGAAGGAGGGCGAACATCAATGTTGCCTTGCGGGCAGTTCGGTCATCACTATTGAGCGGTGACGCTTGTGTTATCCTTGATGTAAGTATATAGTTATAGTTGTGGGGTTTCCCAAAAAGGACTTATAGAGGTGCCCATTAATTGTACATAATTCCTTGGTTTTTTATTTAGTGAAAAATATATATAAAAATAGCTCCTGTCGACACGTTTCGTGACCCTCTTGCCATTTCTTCAGGAAAATAATATGATGGGATTGCCTGCCAATTTAAGATTCATTAGTGTGCTAGAAACTATGCCTGAAAGGCCACACTAAAGCTTAAAGGGGCAGGAGACCCCATCATATTATTATCCCGAAGAAGTGGCGAGAGGGCCATGAAACGCCTTGCCAAGGGTTATTTTTTTTATATACTTTTACTGTCTTTTTATTTCACTAAATAATAAAAAAACGAGGAATTATGTACACTTAATTAAAAAGTCCTTTTTGTTTTCATGGGAAAACCCACAACTATAACTATATATACCTTCATCCTTCAAGATCAAAGGACTAGTCACCAGAATTGTATGTGGCCTGCAATGCCCTCCTGTGGCCAGAAAAATCTCAAGCAGAGAGATAGAGAGACAAGTAGAGACAGCAGTCTGATACAACAGGTATACAGTTTGTAGATACAGGGCTGTCACTCACTTACAGTGGATATAAAAAGAACACCAAAAGAACACCATACCCACAGTGAAACATGGTGGTGGCAGCATCATGCCTTGGGGCTGTTTTTCTTCAGCTGGAACTGGAATCTTAGTTAAGATAGAGGGAATTATGAACAGTTCAAAATAATAGTCAATATTGTCACAAAACCTTCAGGCTTCTGCTTGAAAGCAGCTGAACATGAAGAGGAACGTTATCTTTCAGCATGACAATGACTCAAAGCATACATCAAAATCAACAAAGGAATGGCTTCACCAGAAAAAGAGAGTCTTGACACCAAGGATACAAAGGGCCGAATTAAAACACTAAAGATGTGGCCCCGGGCCGTAGTTTGCCTGTGTCTGTCCTAGGCACAATTAACATTTGTTAATTTTTACAATCTAACACAGAACAGTATACATTTTTACATGCAAGCAAGCCCATAACTATTCATACCTCTGGAACATTTTGACTTAAAGTTACTTTTATTCAACAAGCAAGTTTTTACAGGAAATGACATACCGTATTTTTCAGACTATAAGACGCACCGGACCATAAGACGCACACAGTTTTTAGGACAGGAAATCCAGAAAAAAAAATATTAAGTTTTCACATCAATTGAGTTAATGCAATGGATTGGCAATATTCTTTTCAGCCACCAGGGGTCACTAGCAGCAGTGACTCAGCACATGTCTTTACACTGATCTCGGGAGGAGGAGGGGGGCAGAAATCTGACCATAAGACGCAAGCACTTTTTGCCCCCAATTTTGGGGGTGAAAAAAGTGTGTCTTATGGTCCGAAAAATACGGTAGGTATCTCCCAAAAAAATAATAAGATGATGTACAAAAAACTTCTCAGCTTTTATTTGCCATTGAGCAAAAAGTGTCCAAAATTATTCATACCCTTCTCAATACCCTACCCAATACCCACAATTCCCTTCTCACTTGTTTGTCTTTCCGTTGTTGTATCTTATGAGCAATTGTATATATTAATGCCAGTTTTTCATTGTGGTTACAAGGCTGTATGAGTGATTCCCAATATTTTTACTCCAATGACTTACACCCCAGTGAAGGATAAACTCTATGTTCAGGTGGCAAGCCTCCTTGGACACTTTTGTAGGCACCATTCTTCAATCAAAATGTAAAATCAATTATTTTATTATAACATTATTAAAAGTTGCACAATAATACATATACCACACTGTTGAGATAATAAATCTATTTACACATACTAATATCTTAAAATATCAAATAGTAGCAGTTACAGTCCTCTAAAGGCAAGTGTAAAGTTTTTAATTAGCACAAGCTAAGTTTCTAATAGTTAATGTCTGTATGAATCATTCTCCACACTAGTGGGCAGTATGAGTAATTCAGGCGAAAATCAGAACTGGAAGGATCGGCAAAAGAAAGACATGCAAAGAATAAAGCAATGTGTGCACTATGTGTGCAATGGATTGAGGAGCCATAAATATGTCATTTCCCCCTCCCCTTCCATATATTCTAATCTGTATGACCAGTAAAAAAATTAGAAAATTGTGTAAATTCTGAGGTATAACTCTTACCTGATCCATTCAGCACAAATAAAAAGGCTTTACTTGAGCAGAGCTTTAATTTATATTTTATTTATTCCTTATGTATATCAGGCTTGTCCAACTCCAATCCTCAAGGGCAATATACAGACTGGGTTTTGGTATATGCAGACTCTTTGAAAACCATTCTTTACTTCATTTACTGCTGACTGTTATGAGAAATAGTAAAAAGGTGTGCAGATCTGGCCCTTGAGGACTTGCGTTGGACAAGCCTGAGGTATATTATACATTAGCCAGGGACTAAGGGATTTTATGGTATTATTGTACACAAATCTTATTTGGACTTGGCTGGCTGATGTTTACAAACTTTCCCAAAAGCTATACATGATCATGATTACTTGCATTGTAAATACATTTAGTTAATGGCATTACTAGAAGCCACTTGGCCAGACTTCAATGAGTAAGCTGGATATATAATATAAACCCATTTTTCTATTTGGTATTACAATTATCAACCAAAACTATATATTAGCATAAATATTTTTTTTAAGACTTAATATGATGTTTTGCATCTCTGCATCTCTGCATCTCTGCATGTGGTAGAGTACGTTTCAAAATAAGAAAGATAGTTAATACCTGCTGATCTTTTTTACAAATGTGGCACCGTTGACACAGGAAAAGACACTGACACTGTTGATCGTTCAGGGTGGGCAGAACTTGATTGATCGCAGATCGATCGGTGTGAATACATGGGTGAACGAAAATAATGTTATCATTATCTTTCTTGTATACTGTTAGCCCCATAAATCTAAAGCAAAACAGTATGCTATGAACAATAATTATACATATAAGGAAAAAATCGACTAGAGGCACAAGTCAATGACTTCTGAGGGAAGTCGACAAGTTGTTTGTTTTCTTCCCTAGGAATGCACTTTTGTATACACAATGCAGTCTCTGCATCTGTCTCTGGGTTACACTGCCCCTAATCTATTATTACAGTCACTTTATAAAAATGGTGGGAATATAAACCCAAGGCGAGAGGCATGGCCCATGCAAACCGCACAGTGACCTAAACAATCAGTAATTCTGTGTTAAAGTGAAATAAATGTACTACCGTTATGCAAGGCCATCTAAAATGAAATCCACAAACAGAGGTGATGCAACACTGCACTTAGTCATCATGTCTAGAGCATATTGATTAGTTTTGAAGTTATATTTATTTTTTAATGACAATAAGCTCTTTTGTTAAATTTTAGGTATTAGACTATGTTTTGGTTTTTTTTGTCATGTTGATTGTAAATGTTACAGAAAACATATAAAAGTTGATCATTATTGAACACTACAAATAATGCTTTCTCCAGCTGATGTTATTTAGCAATAAATAATTATTTTTAATGGAACTTACACAAATAAAGTCACAAAAATAAACTTCTACTTTGATGGGTGGTAAATATATATATATATATAATTGTAGATACAATTCTATTGCAAAGTTATTTACAAATGAAGTCATTCTATTGCAGTTATTTACAATTTAAGTCTCAAGTGGACTTTTTTATTGCAACACTAACAAAATACCAAAGTGGTTTAAACTGGAAACACATAAAACCAAAATGAAAAAAACACATTAGTAAAATAATAAGCGGTATACTGCAGTAAAAGGATTTAACAGGAAAACAATAGTAGACCTTTATTGAGGGGTTTGTTGTCATCCATCGCTACATCTTCTTCCATGCCTGCACAGCTCTTCTATTGGAGCTCCAATATATACAAAGGTGGCCAGATCAATGGCTGCACTCACCACGCCAAGTGTTCGATTATTAACCTCCCATGTGTTAACTTAATTGAAGCCAAGGGGAGTTTGTTTACCTGTCCTAGATGAGCCTGCAGCATCCCTTGATGTCAGCTCCCTCACCAATCGTTCCTGAATCCACCTCCCACACATCAGGGATGACGCTGGGGAGGTGGAGAAGCCTTGGCTCCCCACTCAGAGTGGGTAAGGAAACACTACAGATTACAATGTAACCTGTTTAGATCTCCTGTACCATTTTTTTATGGTAATGGGCATTAAGCTCAGGGGGTTAAAACATTATATTAATGAAGGTAAACATTATGGTTAAAGAAACAGACACAGAACAAGCTTCTAAAATGTTATACTCGGAAGGGTTTACAGATGATAAAAAGCCCTTCTGGGCTAGCACCTTAAGGGGCTAGCACCTTAAGGGGTAGAAGCTTGGTGCTGTGGCGATGGTATCAGGGACTTTTGTATACAAAGGATGGATTGGACTGGCCGAGAAGATGTGCTAGTTAGTGAACGGAGGCTAAGAATTTTTTCTATAATTATATACAAATACTTGACAAATGGTACCCAAAACAGCACAGGTTGCCACCCCCGGGGTAGTTACTTGTCAATCATGATTTGTCTGATAAAGAAACTTGTGTGGGTTAATGTTATACAGCAGAATACTTAATATGAAAACAAAACTATCATGAGAATAGAGTAATGTTATTAAACTTTCTGGATTTAAATGTTCTATTATTTGACATCAAATTTTCCCTTTTAAATGTGATAATTAGATGTTTTCAAAATTTTAACAGGGAATTTCATTTATTCTGAAGAAGTTTGAATTTGTTACATTGATTATGTTTTCCGTGGGTGGTTGAGTTTGAATATTGCTGTACTTTTCTAGTGGTGGGTGGCCTGTAATGTTTCACTTAAGTGAACAACACTTTCTGCCTCCTCTTAAATTTTTTTCCCAAAGTAAGTAAATGGCTGTGTCAAGCATCTTCCTGCTGTTCAATAGATGACTGCTAACTCCATGGGTTTGATTAATGGAGAAGGTAATGATATGCAAATCTTCAACAATATTGCGGTATGCTTACATGAATTTTAATTAGTTCTAAAACTTGTAGCAGCTCTGTAAATACTGAAATAAAGCAGCAAGCATATACAAAATATATGGCTGGAAATGAAATTAAGTGTTGCTCAGAAAGGATGCTGCTATTAAAAGCTTACTGTGCTTCATTTGAAGTCATCAACCCCTATGGATCTGTTTTTCATCTAGTGATTATATGTAATGCCCGTTTCAAAGATCTAAGCGTACAGGCTTTACATTTTTCAAATACAGTAATTACTTACTACTGTGTATTTAATAAAGATGTTATAAGATATTAGAAAATCGCATACATTTTGCTGTCACTGATCTGTGACAGCCAGACAATAGTTCTAAATAGCTTGCATCAGACTTGCAGAGGTCTGCCTATATTAACTTGTGCCAAGGTTGTTTAGTATCAAGTACTTAAATAGTGCTGAAATGTGACATTCCCTTTGCAGAGTACATATCATATCACTAACTTCCTTTCAGAGGAGATAACAATCTAATAACCTTAATATTGTCATTAAATCACACGTAACTCACCGTCATTGGCAAAACTCCATTATGCTGGCAATCTGTGCAAAAAAGATTTTAAAATGCTTACCTGTAATAAGAATTTCCCTCATCACTTCTCCCTTCCCTTCAGAAAGATACTGTGGGAAAATACAAATGAATCAGTCATCACTCCTCCTTTACAAGTCTATAGACACGGGTGCACATAAGTGGTACTCTGGTACTCAAAAGGGACCAAAAACTAGCTATGCATACCTGCACTATTGTTACAAAGCTCATATGCGTACTTACAACTTGGAGGCACTTGGATATTTGCAGGGAAATATAAATAACTATGAAAGGTTAGGGGTGTAAGATTGGGAATGTAAATAATCCCCCAAAAAAGATTGTACTTCTAAGGGGGTTGGAGATCTGGGGGGTGAAAGTCAGAGTAGGCATATGTAATGGTAAAATCTGACATACATATGGGGTGAGTACCAAACACCATCTGCTGGTACTTATCTGGGGAGCTCACTAAAAAAGTTATGTACACCCCTATCTATAGATATATGTTTTTAATATTGAAAACCATTTTATGGTGCCAACTAGTAGCCTCTGACTAGTAGCCAATTCATTATTGCCTGGAAGACTAAATATGATAACTACCACAGATAAGAGCAGATCTGGTTAGTATATTTTTACTTTGACTTTAGGTACACTTAATATATGGTGTCATTTTTTGGGAGGGGGGGGGGGGGGTTGTGCAAGTAACTAACCAGAATGTGTTTGTTATGCATAAAAAAACTGTAGTGTGTAAAGGAAAGCAACATAAACACAAAGGAGAACATTCAATGCCTGAATGATAGCCACTGAGCCACCTTAATATGGCATGGTACTTCTCAACTATGAATAGATCTTCCAGTATGTTCCTTTGGCATGGAAACATTGAAGGGCGAACAAAAAATATCATGTAGTCTATCATGTGTGCCCTTTTTTATTTAATTTGCATTTGGCTACTCATTTTTTTAAACTCATAGTTATATATATACACTTGTCTATAAATTGGGCTAAGTACCAAATTCATTAAACTGAGCTGCATGTTAATTTACAACTTCATAAATCTGTAACAGTAGAAAAAGTTAAAGCAAAGATCTGAATTCTCTATACTTCCTTTTTCTAATAAGCATGGTCGCATGCCTGTTTTTGTTGCCTGAAATCAGTCCACTGGCCTGCTCATACTGAGATTTTATGTAATTACAAGCCCTAGGTCCATTTGTGAAATTTCAGAAAAAAAACACTAAGCTGTGTGTTGTTTAGAACTAATGTAATTATGATGTAGTTAATTAGTACTGTAATTATCAGAGATTCCAAAACATTGTGCCAGACCTGATTATGTACTCTGGTTCTCACATTTGAACACAGCTTGTATCTACGATAATATACCTAAGCATTGGCCACTCTCTTAATATCAGCTAATGCCAGTGAGAAGTAACTTTATTTAAAGAAAACAAGATGCCAAATGTTACTTTGTAAGGAACTCGCAGTAATATAGTTGTTTTGGTTCCACCACCAAACTTACTAATCAAAAAATATTGAACACTTTAAGTAAAAAAAATTTTCTTGTAATACATAGCCTGTACATTTGTAAAGCCTGGCAGTTCGGCTGTGAACATGGATGTTTGCACTCCTTCTAGCTGACAAGCAGTACGGGTGTTCGACCTCCCCCCGTTCACCGAGAAGGAGCTCACTATTCTTCCACCGGCAGGATCAGGAAGATCCTGCCGGAGGAAGAATCTTTTCACTGAAGACCGGGTAGAGTACCCGGTCTTCAAGTAAAAAAATGGCTTTGAAAACCCATCAGTGATGTGACATCTGGCAATCGTAACCAGGAACTATGAGATCCAGGTACCGGATGTGACGTCACTGACATCACTTCCGGGGTTCCAGATGAAAATTTCCTGACAACAGGTGGGGAATTTTAATCTGCCCATGAACAGGCTATTTTAAAAGTCCGATCCGCCTGTTCGCAGATGGAACTGGCTGAAGTTCGGCCATCACTACTGGGCATAGATGGGTCGTTTTGCTGCCGCCTTCTCCGCACATTGACCGTGCATGATGCTATTGATAAGAAACGCCCAGGCACCCTTTGTGTGGCCGGGAATTTGCTGGCATGTCGGATAACTGAGCGATCCGACATGCGTCAGATTCCAGGTCAATCTTGCCGACACTATACAACCCCTTGAGGCATGAGTCATGGAGACATAACTAAAGTATGTTACTAATAGGTTGTAATTACATTATTTTCTAATGCTAATATAGCCAAGAATCCATCTTTATTGGTACTCTAATGCATAGATAAAAGGTGAATTTCAATTACAGAATACTTTTATCATTCCTGTTCCACTGACCTCAACTGGCTGGCAAAGCTTGGAGTCAGCCTTTGATAAGTCAGTTGTTCTAAGGAACTAATCCCTCATACCTGTGCTGTTCAGCTCTAATTAAAAGATTGAGCGACAAATCTAGCTGATACTAAAGATAATTTTTTGCTTTAGCTGCATTTGAAACTGTGGGATTCCCCTTGTGAATTACTTTAAATTGCATAACGGTAAGCATCTGCAAAGCTGGGAATAAAAAAAAGTGTCTTTTAAAATTGAGTATTATCAGCTTGGAAAGACCTTGCTGATCACTGTATTTCTTTTTCAAAAAAATATATTTTAATGTTCTTTTTGGAATATATATTAGAGTTTAATATAAAAATAAAACAAGAAAATAAACAGTAAATGCCCCCATACACCTTACAATCTCACCGTACAATTTCTGTGAGCATGGTGTCATCACCAAACTTGCTGATGATGTAGAGAAGAGTGGGGGTATACTACAAAAAAAAGTATTGCTCCAACATTTGCATAAATTAAGTTTGACTTTGATTTTTAACTTAATTTATGCAAAAAGTTTAAAAAATGCAAATGTTACCACACAGGCTTTGCAATCAGCTCACAAAGTCAGCTAGTCAAGAAATTCAACCATCTCTGTTCCAGACAACTCTGGGGTTCTGCTCACATATTGGGTCTGTTCCCTATGGTTCTATTTCTATGAGACCCTTGCAAATTATCTGCACAGAATCAGTTGCTTTTCTGAAACTATTGGCAAGGAGAAACCTAAAAAACTAAGATGGCTGTCAACCATCTATAGTTGAGACAATGGTGTGTAAGTGCTATTCCAGAGTAATTATAATAGGTCTGGCTGCTCATTAAGGGACAGTAGCAGCAAGAGAATTGGGGAAAGGCAAAAAATGCTACTCGATATTGGGGTTCTGAAACCGGATGTTCCTGATATTATTTCCAGATCTGCTGTACTTATTTCTGTTCTTAAAGCATACCTATCATCTGCTCTAACGCTTTAACCATTATAAGTGCTGATAATAGGGCAGAGTAGGGGGTTAAAATGATAATTTCCTGAAAGGTAATAGAGGTGAAAATCCGCCGATGCTCCACTTCTCCAGTGAAACCATGCTGCGATGCACTCTACTTGGGAAGGTAGATATCACCTTCCCACATCCCCATGCACCTGGCAGTCCACTGTTTCACTAGAGTGGTAAAGCGGGGTAAAGACTAGATGAAGATCCCTTCATTTACTCTCCACCCTCCAGTCTGTGAAACCCACTGAAAGAGCAGAGTGGAGTAGAGACTGAAAGAAAGGTAAGAGGCTTAGAAAGTCATCTTAGAAGATGGTGACTCTGAGAGAGAAGCATGGCAACTCCAGAAACCAGAGAGAGGAAGGTTCGGATATCGGTCTGCCTAGATTAAAACAGGACAGGTGAGTATTGTGTATTTTGCTTTTGTTTTTTGCTATTATTTTTTTAAATAACTGCTGTAAAGTAAAGAACTGCTGAAACATCTTCCCCAGATGAGAATTTTCCTAATGACTTATAAAAAATAATAATTGGGAGTATATTCTACTGACCTCATGTTGTTTCTTTCTCTTTTAGTACATATCAAGACATATATCTTGGTAAACATAACACCTACATAAACCACATTTAAATGAAGGGGCCCAGATGCTTAATGCCATGTCACTGTCCTTCTCTTTGTAAAGTATGGTACTTATGTCTAGGAGATAAACCGCTTCCATGAATCAAGTGTAAAACAATTTCCCTATTAATTTACAAGCTATACCTTGGTTTATGATATGCACTGTCAGTAAATTTATTATGACATAACAGAAATGTTCTAATAGAAATAATGCTACATAAGGTACATGGTAAGCCTACCAACAAAACCAATCATACTTTGATATTACTGAAAATAAGAACTTTAAGGACATGCACTGGTTACATTTAGTTTTCTGTTGTTTGTGAATGTTTTTAGCGACCTAATTTATCCATAAATAATAACAACATATTATCTTCCTAATGGCGATTTAAATTTGTAATGCTACATGTTCTTTTTCTTTGGAGTATGAACCTTTAAAAAATTCTAAATGTAGACATTATCCATATAAACAGTTTTATAATGTGTAGAGGATCCCAAGGGTGGATACTGGATGGGAAGTATAATTCCCCATATTATGGGCTGTGGTCTCAGCTGTATTCCGGTAAGGAGTCCGGGAAAATATATGGGCAACCACGGTTGCTATTTGTTTAGTTTTTCGGGTCTCAGACTCAAGTGGGAGGGAAGGAACTGGGTGGGCCTTCCCACTCCACCCGGGGTACAGTCCAGGACTTGGTGTTGATTTTCAGCCAGACAAGAAGGCTGATTGAAAAAGCTCTGATGTCAGAGAGGGGGTGGAGGAGCTGAGGCCAGGTGTGCAGCCTGGGTGTGTGGAGTCCAACTCTCTCTCTGGAGCACAGTGTTTCATGTGGAAGGCCTGGGAGGGCTTGCTGGACTGTTTTCTGAGTGTCATGGGTGAGCTCTAATCACTGACTGCAATGGAAATATGTGCGTGAATGCTGCACGCAATCCGGCTGCTATATATGCTTCAAGATTTAATTTGTGTTTCTGGTGAAAATAAACCGTAGGTTTGTTGATCATATGGCTGTGCTGGTGATCCCTTTCCCCTGAACTTTACAATAGGTAAATACAATCTATTGGAAATGTATAGGAATCCTTTAAAATAAAGGGAGAACATCTGTCATGTGGAGAAGAAAGAGGTCTGCTCACCATTTCTTCTGACACAATCTCACAATCGTGGACCATGTCATTTAGTTTGGTGTTACCATAGACACATGTCTATGAAAGTTTCTCATAGGCATTATAATCAGACAAGCAATCCTAAATGTATGCTGATATTGCCAACAGTTAGAATAATTTTGTCCGTGTTTTGTTTATCCTTGTAAACAGGCGTTTATCATCAAAAGGCTTAAGTTCACCTTTCAAAATGTTTGAAAATAGTAGATTGTTGTACCATGTTAGCCATTGATGAATAGAGAAAGATTTATGTCCTTATAACTTTGTGAGTAAATGTGAGTCTCCACAATTGTATTAACCTCCTGAGAGTTTCACTGAGGTCTAGATTTCTGTACCAAAAGCTTTGCACTCTTTTTCATGAAAAATCACTTTTCATGTTGTAGGCCTGAAACTTACCAAAATAGGTGCAAACAAGGGTGGAGTAGACATCCTGAACATAATAAAGATTGTAACACAAAAATATGTAAAAAAATAATAACACCTATTAAATAATGTGCTTGGATGTGCTAATGTCAGCGTATCCAACGAGCACAAGGCACCCCCCCCCCATTCACTCCGTTAGGGCCATATTATCAGACGCGCTATATATCGCAGCCGATAACGCGCCCCTTTAAATCAATGGGCTGATGTTTAAATATTTTAAATCAATATTAACACAACGGAGGCTCGGACCGATGAAACGGACTGTGTATAGACAGCCCTTTAATATCCCCATTGTGGTCAATGGCCGGTTTGTGCACTGTGATAAAATCCCTCTATATAACCTATGTGTTTCTTTTATTTTTAATTGGATTGTATACAAAAAACACATAAAAAGGTACCATAGTTTCCGGTGTATAAGACGACTGGGCGTATAAGACGACCCCAAACTTTTCCAGTTAAAATATAGAGTTTGGTATATTCTCGCCATATATGACTACTCCTCTTCCAACACACCAAATAATGTATGTCCACTCTGACTTTCAACCCACAGATCTCCAACACCCTTAG
>CM070036.1:125726347-125744707 GCA_036250615.1 Ptychadena robeensis
GTTCTACCATGCAGGGTTTTAAAGATCTGTGTTTAAATTCGGATAAGTGAAAGCATGTATTCAACTGAGTAGTGCTTTATGCTCATAGAGAAGCAATATTTTATAGGGGGCTTATAGTAGGAAGGATTGTGCTCAGGGACCTGAAAATTTGCATGGATATAGTCTTAGGGGTTAGCTAGTAAACCACAAAATTTCAAGGTTCTACCATGCAGGGTTGCAAAGATATATGTGTTCAATATAGGCAAGTGAAATGTTGCATATAGGAGTATAGCACTCTGGTAATGAAGAAGCATTTCTGATAGCTGGAATTTAGCTGAAATTTTATGTACAAGTGTTGTAGCTAGAGTGTTGTTTTGTTGTAGCTAGTGCTAGTTTTGTTGGCCAGCCAGCAAGCAGCCCGTGGAACATAGAGCTCTACCGGCTCCCCTAGATGGTCCCCTGCACCCCCTGCCAGCCACACCCGGCGTATAAGACACATTTGCACACATGTTCCTGTGTTCAAAAGTCGTCTTCTACGCCGGAATATACGGTATATATGCCTGAGATCATCGCGCATGGAACAGTGGAGAAGCGGTGATCAGACGTCGTGGGACATCAATGAGAGAGACTGCAGCTCATTACCCACCCTTCACCACCTGCTGCCCACCTGCATACTTTATGGCAGCTGCCTCTGGGTTTGTTTGCCTCAAGTTCAGCTCAGACTTGGGGTAAACGCTCGAGAGGATAAACCTGAAGAAGGGATCTGAGACACTCTAAAAGCTGCTTTATAATTCACTTCAGTTATCCCATAAAGGGGATCATGTGACTCATTTTGTTTAAAAAAAATATAAAAATACTTCTCACATACTACACTGCAAATACTGTTGGTCATCTGATGGCAAAGGCTTCTCTTATACTCTAATTAATACTAATCAACACCTCTCTTTCTACTCTGTTAGTGATATTTGAAGTTATTATGGCTTTAATGTCTTACAAGCATGTGATGAAACATAGATGTTGCACCCATAAATATTGGTTATCTATATCATTTAAAATGTTTAATTTTTCTTTTTAGGGTGCTGTAATAACACCAACGATGGACCACACCATGTCAATGCAGCCAACAAGTATGATGGGCCCTTTAGCCCAGCAAATGAACCACCTCTCCTTGGGTACAACCGGAACGGTATGGCTTACATTACTACCTAGTATATACCGAAAATAGTAATAGCATTCTCATTCCTTATATTTTAATTATTAAATATGTTAACAAGGATAAGCTCCAAAAGTCAACAGAAATGAAATAATGGGGCTCTCACAAAGTCTGCGAGAAACTTGTATCTAGTTAGTCGTGTTTCTTTTTATGCTACATTTAATACCAGTCCATTTTAAAATCAGAAATAATAAATCTGTATTTGGATGATTTGCTAAAATTATCAAATAGATCGCTGAAACAAATGGAAAAAAAACTGTGTATGACGTGATGTGAACAGTCTGTACTCCTTTAGCAAATTAAACCGAGTATACGCAGCCAGAAGTATCTATTTGCAACCAAATTATTTAAATTATTTGCATAATGCCTACACAAGGATTTGATGGCAAATAGGTAACATTTAAAACATCTTTCCAATCTGTATTTTTCCTTTATGACAATTATTTATTTTTTAGTACATGACTGCTGCTGCACCTATGCAAGGGACCTACATTCCCCAGTATACTCCTGTGCCTCCAACAGCTGTCCAAGTTGAAGTGAGTTGATCAAGTTTATGATTCATTTTAATATTCTTGTTTTATATTGAAAAGGAAAACTGTAGTTCATTTTATCAATATGTCAGGTCAATACTTATCAGGAGATGAGAGCACGAGTTACAGAGTCTAAGAGCTACTGGCTATTGCCACTGCATCCTAGAAAGATTGATGTGGCGGTAACCCAAACAAGCGCCAACTTTTTTGCTTCCAAGGACTCCCATATCCTTGGATGTATTTATTGATGACTAGGTCATGACTATGCCAGGGAAGGTTTTAAACTTGGTTAAGGTCTAAGGAGATGGCTAAAGAAGACAAGAGAAAGGCTTGAATGGTAATGGTCAGAGAAATTAGATAGTTTTCATCAAGTGCTGACAAAGGTAACAACCAGATTTTACAAATACCAGAAAAGAAGGTATCTACCAGAAGGATGCAAGTTACACAAAATCCTGAAATAAAATGACATTTATTGGGCATTTCCATCAATTATGAAGAAAACTTGCTTAGTGTCAGCATAGACACAAGCATGTATCAGATAATTTTTACTAATTTTAAAGATATTAACTTGACATTTCCTTCTGCTGTCAATTTTATTTTTGTTCTAACTTATAGGGTGTTGTTGCTGATACCTCTCCTCAAACAGTACCATCTTCATCACATGATGCCAGTGGACAACAGCAACAAATACAAGTAGAGACGAGCAATGACCATGGATCTGCATACTCCTACCAACAGACTAAGTAAGTACTTTAGAGGTAAAGTAACAATAATATGTCTGCAAGGTAGCAGCAATGATAGTGTCTGAGTTTAACTGACCCCTCATGTAATGTTTAAAGGTATTTCCAGATACTACAGCATGCTTCAACTTAACAGCAATCCTATGTTAGGTTCGCTTGAAGGACCGGTTATTTCAGTACATTCATCATTGATAAAGTATGTTTTACATGTTAAAAATTAAAGCACATAGTAAAAGATTCATACAGAAAAATAACAAGTGGCCACAAAAAGGCAAAAGGATATAAAAAATATGGCCAGCTTTGTTAGCCTTAGATAAGATCACACAAGTAGTTTTATTGTTGCAAATCCTCTTGGCAATGTTAAGCTGGCCATGCAGGGTTGGTTTTTTATTCAATCTACTTACTTGAATTTTAATTCTCTTCTACTGAATTTATGAAAATTGTTCAATAAATTGAAAGAGATGATTGGTCAGGTAAAGTATCTAAAGTTTTTTTTATGTGTTTTGGTTGTTTTATATCTGATCACATTTTGAAGCATGTGCACACCTTTATCTTAATAATGGTAAATTAATAAAAAGTATGAAATTGTTTTTGCATTGATCACACTGATAATGATCAATCTTAGATTAATGGTCATTTTTTAAATTGACACAAGAAAGTTCATGTATGGATGGTTAGCTTTAAGCTGGGCATACAATTAAGTCGATTGTTTGAAAATGGATCCCTTATTTTTGATCAAAGTCAAACTGGATCCAAAATTGTGTTTGAAATTGAACATAAAAGCGATTGATCGCTCAAGTATCTGACAAGCTTTTTTAGTATTTTGATTGCTTTTTATCCTATTGTACTCTGGAATGCACAGGGCTAAGGCAAAGAATTGATCTGTTTGGAATCAATCCCATTATGTGGTGGTAAACAACAATCCAAATGGAATTTGATGAAATTGAATACGATTGTAATTTAAGTCGCTTGAATAAATCATCAAAATGTGTATGCCCAGCTTATGTCTCTGGACCTTTCTCAAAAAAAGACTGAAGACCACAACAAGCTCAGCTAACCAAGACTGACACCCATCATACAAATGACAGCAAAAATCATTAGAATTAAACTTGCATATTTTGTATTGATTTATGTTGAAAGCAATTATTTATCACTTTAAGATCGTTTAATTATCTGTGTTTCTTTTTACAATATATTTTGCAGACAATAAACAGGACTGAGAAATATTGGTCAGAAAACATTGCCTTGAATGGATACACTTCATCTAGAAGTTGACTTCCAGTTTGCACAGGCACCAGACAAAAGCTTTTTTCCCTTTAATTTTTCTACCTTGCTCAAAAGTGTTTTTTATGTGCCGTGCAAAATACAAAAAAAAATAAAAAAAAATAAAAAATAAAAAACAAACAAAAAAAATAAATAAAATATCACAAAATAAGAAAAAAAAAGTTCTGTTATGTTGACAGTTTTATTTTTGTTACTTTTTCTTAATGAACACATCTGAGGACAACATCCTAACATCCTGGATTATCTTTTCACCTGGAGCTTGACGATGATCATTGCAACATGGAGGCAATCTTTAGCAACAGTAAAGCCTAAAGATAAAATATCAAGGGGAAGCATTTCTGATATCAATACCTGTCTTCTTGATAATTGAGCTATCCATTTTTTCATTCATTTGATATTTTTTGTCCATAGGAAAGATTTTCTTGAATTCTTATTGCCTTAATTTTAAGGACATCAAACAAACCCAGAGCAAAAGAGCCGCATCTGGTGAGAACAAAAAGGCATGAGATTGACCATCGTAATCGCACCACAGGATTTGTGTTGAAATTTCTTATGGGTTCCTAACGGTAAAACATTTGATGTAAAGTTTGACATTAATTTCATTTCTTCGTTCGAAGAAAAAATTTTGCTGATAAAAAAAGACTATAATGTGTGCAAGAATTAAAAAATATGTGTGGACTTTTATGATCTTAGGTGTGAATAGAAATGTAGATGGTTGTAGGTTTTTACAAAGGGGTCAATGAACTATGAGAAACCAACTGCATTGAGAAAATGCAGACTTTTTTTGTTATTTTTGTTTTATTTGAATGCTGTTTTTTTTAATTCCTTATTTTTATTTGCAGAGCGTGATCGCTACTAGCAAAGGCATTAGTGCTTTCTATTTGCAATCTTTTTTATGAGCTTTAAGGAATTTTTAGTCAGCTTTGCTTGTCATATCGCAAAAACTAGCTTAATAGTGTTAAAATTATGTAGGAGTTCATGGTTAAAAAAAAAATAAGAAAACAAAAGAAAAAAAAAGCAATAGATAGAAGAAATTGTTGACAATTTCTGTAGTATTTCCTAGTTGTGATCAAATGCAGCCTATGGATGGCCAATTTTATACCAAAGATGAAGTGACACCCTAACGCAGTTCTGAAGACAATGTTTTTTGTTCTGTTTTTTTTTTTTGACCTATATGGCCGGACCAATTTTTACTTTCTTTGTGTTAAAACTATCTTCCACTGGTACTTTGTCGTACATACAGTATTGTTTGTAAAAGGTGAGTTGGTACAGCAAAATGATGCTAAGTACTGTTGCCTGAAAATAACAAATACCAACTATTGATTATGTATGGCATCCTGCATTTTTCTTTTTATAGTATAGTCTGATATTTTATATGGTTACCAGTCTTCCTTTTTTTCTAACTAGACCTATTCTGGGTATCTTATTTTCTTAAAAGTTCATGTAATTGCAGTGGATTTTTATGTTTTAGATGGTGTTTGTCATTTTAACATAACTCATTGACAATCATTTGAATGATATCATCCAAACCGCTAATACATTTAAGTAAATTCACTGTATTGTCCATAAACTGTGTATTTTGTACCTCAATAACAAAGGCAAACATCGTCATCATTCAAGTGATGCCACTCCCAAATATTTGATTCTAAATACATAGGATATGTTAGGTCTATGTGCAGATTGGGCATTTACCTATTGCCAATATCATTCACCAAGTTTTTTAAATGATTTTTTCATCAATCATGTATCATGAAAACTATTTTGATTCCAGAAGTTAGCTTATTAGGGGAGAAATAAAGCTGAACTCCAGGCTCAAAACGTGTTATGTAAAACAGAATATTTGCTCAAATGTGTATAGATATCTTCACTATATTAAAGAACCCTTCCAGTGTTAAGCCAACTGACTGCTCTAGTCTTCTGCCTCCCTTCATGCCACTCTGGTTGCCTACATGCCACTTTTGAGGCCAATGAATAACACATATACATACTGAAGCCATGATCCATAAACTCAAATAAGGAAATAAGATCAGGCACATAGGCCTTACAAACCTTAAAATCATATTATTCACCTGTAGAAGCTTCAAACTAATGAATGTTAGCAGTCACATGCTTTGAACACAAAAAGCCCATAACTGGTGTACATTACTTAAGATGGCCAATGAGATGTTGAAATGTTGACATTGGCATGAAAATGAATGCAAACTATATGCAAGTTGAAATTGAGCCAATAAAATGCAGCAGCTGTTTTCAGTTTCAGTCTGCTTACAACATGTGTGCATTTGCATGGTAATGATGACATTTTGCCACCTTAATGACCATGTCTATTCATTATAAACCAACACACTATATCTGGACCCCTTTTGCTGCCATGGGTGCTATTAACTCAAAAACACTGTGTTGATTGTACTGAAAACCATTAGGGTCTAAAGTAAATGGAGACATGGGCTGCTTTGATTTTTTATAGATTACCTGTGCAGACTACCACCAAAAGCACTGCTTCCTAGTGATGGTTGTTAGGTTGTGATATAGCCATTATTGCCCTATCTTTTGGACATAAATAACCATGTGCCAACATTAAAATAAGATGATAGCTGAACTTCAGGCACATGACAGGCATACCTGATTTGTAATTTTGTCCAGTTGGTCCTGAGCTTTCATACTTTTCTGCTTGGTTGATAAACCTTCGAGGTCCCGGAGTTCAGCTTTAAACACACACTTTTTTAATAAACTATACACCTGTAGTTTGAACATGTTATGAAAGTGTAATGGTATTACATAAACTCAACAGTTTTCTATTATTATTAATATATTTTTTTAATAATTGTGAATTTTTGTTGTCGCGCTGTCCAGATATAAATCCATAGTCTGATATCTGGTGCTGAGTTTTTAAATTATCAACTAGCAATATCATGTTGCTTAGCAGAAAAAGATGGCCAGACCATATTTACAGCAAGTTACAAATACTTCAAATTATGCTTATTTTATCTTTCAGTAAGGATACATCTGATCACAGAACTGTGAACTGTAAGATCCATGCATGGATAAAAACCTTTAGATTGCTGTGATAGATACCCCTGCTGCACATCTTACTATTATAAATGTACAAATTAATCAGTAAAAAAATATATAAACCAATATAATTCACCGGAAGGGACCTCCCTGTTCTTATAATATATTGGACAAAAGACCACAGCACTGTGCTCTGTGATGCTCTTTAAGATTTAATATTGTATGGAAGCACAAACGTTTGTCAAATGTCCTGCAGCATTTTTCAAGGGCTTGATTTACTTTATATGTCATCAATTTAAGGCATTCTAATATAGAAAGATTACTGTTTTATAAGTCATCATTTAAAAAGTGTTTTTATATGCACTTCCCAAACATTTGTATAAAGAGATTGATTCTTGAATCTTGTGTGTTTTGAACTAATTATAATAAGTATGAGATTCTGATCCTATTTTTTAGTTTCTACTGTTTTATTACATGAATCTTTTATCTTATATGTAACATGTATCAAAGTCCCTTAGTATTCTAAAATCTAAAGACCAAAAAAAGCGAAAACTAAAAAAAAAAGAAGTAAATTTTGCAGTAGGGTACCTATCGTTTCAAGATTTCCTTTAGATCTCCTTTTTTTTTTCCAAAACCATGTAATATGAGGAACTTTCTAAACAATCAAGTCTACCTGTGTGCAATCGCAGAGGAGCGGGCACTACATAGTTGTTGGTAGATCTAAAGGATATCTAAGTCATCTAAAGGTTGTAAATTACAACTTGTAATTCTTTACTGCGAATAATTCAGATTCACAAATAAATATAGCTAAATAAGTATAATTATATTATTGATAATTGATACCTTGAAGTATTTGTGCCTAACTGTTACATGGCTGCAGCAATTTAGTGTCTAAAAATGCTCCCCAAATCCAAAGCATGCAATTTGGATGTTAATAACAATAAAATTAATCAATTCTGCACATGCCCATTGAGCACATATACCGATAAATAAACTTGGAGATGTATTGGTTTATCTTGTAATTGCAATTCCTTTTTCTTTTTAAATGTTGTTGTGCTTTGAAGGAGATATCCACACATTTCTGACCCATTACCCATTGCATTACCTTTAAGATAATATTGTTTTCATCTGCTTATGGCTCAGGTCAACTTTATTGGTTTTGGAGCATTGTGCTAACCTGTATGTTTGCTGCTGTAAAATATTAGACATTCTGTCAAATTTTTAATGAATGATAGTTATTTCAATTTGAAAAATTAGAAAACATTATAAATTTAGGCCTTGACTCCACTATGCGTTAAAACCCTGCATCAATGGATGTGTCTACACATGCAGAGCACTGCATTGGCATTAAGCCCTAGGCTCCATTGTCCGTTGCTCAAACCGGCCATTAACGGCTCCACAGCCCCAGATCCGCTGACTCCGCCTCCATCAAGCTAATATCGATGCAGCTCATCTGTGTCTATAGTAACCTGAAGGAGGCTTACGCCGGCATCAGCGAATACCCATAGTGGAGCCTGGGGCTTATGCAATGTAAGCCAACGCAGGCATGGGTGCATTGACGCACCCATAGAAAAATAATTGAGTCCATCGAAATACAATGGTATGTGTTGTTCGATGCATTAATCATCCCGTTCATGGTAAAAAACAAACACAAAAAACGGATATGTTACAAACGCATCCCTTGACGCATTCATGACAGATCCCTGATGCATGGGGTGCGTTTATTGGATCCGTTAGCACAGCGCATCTTTAAAGTATTTTGACAACATTTTGAAAGAAAAAAAATGAAAGGAACCGCCTATGAATTTTAATGTGGGGTAAAGGATGCAAAATTTTGAGTGGCTATCTCCTTGAAACTACTGTTTTTTTCATGCAGTTGGGACATGTGCCTATGTTTTAAGATACTGTGCTGGCAGCTCATTCCTTTATTTTTAAAAAATAGATTCCGTACAAATAAGTATAAATGTTCTGGCAAACATAATATAGTGTTTAAAGAGAATACTTTTTTACGTTCAAATTAAAAAAAGCCTCAATAACAATCAGCACTTAGGTTCTGATGTAGCTACCATGTGGCCAAGGGGAAAGAGAAAGAGACTTCTTGTTTGGTTGAAAAATTGCTGCTATTTTTACTTCTGTAAACTAAACATCTACCCAATTTAAGCTGCTAATGGTAAAGAGTCTCTATTTAAAAAAAAATCTCTTATGCCTGGGGCATTTTTATTATTTTTTTTCTAAAACTGTGTTGTTTGTTAAGATGACATACTGTAAATGTTTGCATTGTTAAAGTCTAAAAGTTAAGTCCTAGAAATGAGCAAATCTGTGATCTGTCTTAGACCTGCCACCTTTTTAAAATGTGGACTGAGTTATCAGATGGTTTCATACTAAAAAGTCAATGTTTAAAGACATCTGATAAAATAAATATCTAAATAAGGTTGTTCAAGCTTAGGCTCTGTACAGCCAGCTCATGTGAAGCGATTGTCAACAATGTAGATAAAACATATGTATCAATATTCAACAGATAGGGTTAACCAACCACGCAATGGCTATATACTCTGCACTGTAAAATGAAAAATGGTGATGGCAAAGGATAGTACGTCTGTGAGGTTTTTCCTCAATACAGGTCATTGTATATCTGTAGTGAACAAGACTCATTAGGACTAGTCAAAGTCAAGTTTTCTTGAAGAAGTTTTCTTCTGCCATCTGGTTGGCTTTCTTTATAGATACTTTCCCTCAATGACTTTCCCTCCAGATACATTATGGCAAAGATGAGCACTGTAAATTTCAGATATAGCTTTGCTTTTTAGTCAGCCCCATTTTCTTACTAAAATAGGGTTCATTTGCCCCTCTTCCTGTTTGGGAAAGTACACCCAGACATTTGGCAGTGGTGCAATGCACAATGTGCACTTCCAAACCCAGATGCAGCATTTGGCTGTTATCTATATCAGATGGAGGCATAAGATGACTTTTATCAACACATGCCAACGTTAGTTGTGGTTGCTGGACAATCTGTGCCTTTTCTAAATCCTTTGCACAGAAGTTACCCACTTGCAATGATTGTATTGGAGGTCACTAAATTTATTGGTTTTAGTATCCAAGTATTGTTTTAAAATGTAGCAGATGTAATAATGTAATCTACAGAGGGTCTAAAACAGTGGTGAGCAAATAAGTTGGTATGGAGGGCCACAAGTGCGGCCCTCGGCATCACTAAAGGGCCGCACATAACATCTGTACACGACATAACGTATCTCAACAGGCAGTGGACCAGATCACGACAGGCAGACAGAACCCAACAGCACCCACCTCCCTCTTGCCCCTGAGTGCAGCGCTCATATGTAGACCTGGTTTCCCCGATCACATTGACAAATTCATTGATGTAGGAGCGCCAAAGGTGATTAGGAAAGCTGGGTCAGCGTGTGACCACTTCACAGGGCAGTTGCTATGCCCTATGCATTGATAGTTAGGTTTTGGGGGCCACATGCAAAGGACCAAGGGGGGCCGCCAAACAACACCCAAAGGGCCGCATGCGGCCCCCGAGCTGCAGGTTGGGCACCTAGGGTCTAAAACTTCTAGCATTGGTTTTGTCTTAATTAACACAGAACAGTTTGCTCATCTCTAGTTAGCTCATATTATTTTTCTTTTTTTTTTGGTTCAGTAGAAAGCTTATAAAAAAATATATATATTTTTGTTCCAGTTAACATTATACACACATCATGTAAGACTAAGGGCTAAATATACCATTGGGAGAATGAAAGGTGGAATAAATCATTGACTTGATATCACCAATTTTATGTCATACAGCTACAGTTTTCCTTGTTTATAAAATGTCATAACTTCTCATTTGTGATGTCTAAACATATTCCAAGAGCAATTTCCATGTCAAATCACCCAAGCGTATATTTAGCATTAAAATGTTCATTTTGTCATTGTGGTTGAGAGAAAGAAAGTTTTGATTTGCATCTAGTTACATAATTACAAGATGCAAGTTGTGAGTAAGATTAAAGCAGGATAAAAAGGCATAAGTATCATTCATAAAAAGAGGACTGTATAATTATGAAAGCTGAAATGAAGATTTGTTTTTTGGACATAGAAAAAATAGCTGTGTGTTTTTGAGGTGTAACCCTGTGGAGTAAAACAGAATAAAGAAATGTTTGGAGGCCTTATACATGGGTTCAACCTGTCAGCATTTATTAGCCAAACTTTCCTATTGTTTTTTCAAATTCTGAACTGCTGTAGTTTATAATAACTAAAATTGTGTTCTTAAATCCTTAAGGGTTTATTTACAAAAATGACGCAGAATTGATAGGAAATGCATAATACATTTACTTTTCAATTACAGTTTAACCAATCATGCGTAAGGAATATTTATACAACAGGATTTGTGTTTGCACTTCATTGGATGAAAGAAGCCAACAGAAATTCAGCTCGCTCACATCAAAAGTTAAAAATATTGTACACTTTTTGGTAAATCAGCCCTAATGTTAACAACTGTAAATCAGGTTACATCATGTATACTAACCCTTGTGATTTATACTTTGCTGACATCATTTTCAGTATTGTTATTTAGAAAACAAGCCACACTGGTCTTTATGACACACAAAATGCAATGAAAAACAAATACTAGCAGCCAATCAGAAATGACCTTTCATTTCAAAAAGACTAAGCTCCTATCTCTGTGTGTGCTGCCTGTCATCCATCAATATGGCATCCAATATAATTCCAAATAAGAGATTTCCTTTAACCTCCTGAGCTAAGTGTAGCCTAAGGTTTTTCCAGCACATCGAGAATGCCAGGGGAAGTGATGGGGGAGGGGGGAGAGTTTGTCACTTGCATAACGCTCAGAGGGTTAATACTACAATGTAAGGTTGGGCAGCATCTTTAGCTGCGTCTCATGATTGTTGTTAGATATCATGTATATTCCACTTATTCAAAACTATTTGGTGCATTACAGCTTCAATAAGACCCTGAAACCTACTTACGTGACTTACATGACTTTTTGAGTATAAAAGATTTCCCAAGGTAATTTTCCAATCAAAATGAACATTCCTAATGATCAGAATTAAAAAAAAATGCCACGATACAGAAGCAAACTATTGATTGTACTGGTTTATAATCAAAACACCAATTTGTTACATATTATATGATATATATTGGCAAAAAATTGATTCATAACAACCAATAATGGGCAAAGATATACATGTTTTTTCAAGGCAAGGTAGACTATTACCTGCTATCAGTTTACACTACATATGTTTGTTTACATGATGTGTTATTCAATGAAAGATGCATTGATATTTATGGCTATACAGAATATTCTGGGATGTTTCAACATACAAAAGTAAGCATGACATGGAATTCCTGACTGACCTGTTATAATAAGTTTGTTTTTCTTCATATTGCATTTTATGTGCCATGGTCCTAACAAAGTGTCAAGATATTGTGTAAAATATTTTACTTTAAAATCTGTTTGTCATTTTTGCCACAATTATGATATTGCAGAGATAACCTATAAAAACAGTTTGCAAGATCAGAGGAACATATTGTTTTTGTAAATAATAAAAATAGCAAGGTGATTAAAAAGTTCTAAATTGCAGAATATACCTGTAACAAGTTTGGGCAAGTAAAACCAAATGTGTCATGTAAAAATGCATAAGGGCCTTTTCTCGCTAGCCGCTGACCATGTCTATAAAAGGCAAATAAATGCATATTTCTGTATGCTGCACTTGTGTCTCCTACACAAATGTATGGGAGATACTTAAGGTGAGCCTGTAAAAAATTCCTTTTTTTGAGTAAGTTAGCATTGCACGTTACCAAACACAAGTGCAGCTCTAGTCAGAAAGGTGCACAGGTTTCCATTGCATTGATCCTAGCTCCCCTGTGCTCCGATACTATACCACACTGCAGCTCCAATGCAGCTAGTTTGGACAAGCCCTAAAAAGAGGGCAACTTCAGCTTCAGTTAAACAAAAAAATATGTAAAATATTTGTTTTGGGTCTAGCTATGCCAGGCAGGAAAAGAAGGGTCTTAGGTTATCTTCCTTAAAAATATACTTCTTTTAAATAGGGATACCAAATTTTCCTAGGAAATGATTCATCAGTGTGGAAGCATATTCTGGGGTCTACCTGTGATGACAAAAGTATTGTAATTTCTAGGTAAATTAATTTTTGCTTGGTTAGATTCATCACTGAGAATCATCGTAAAGTAATAAACAGCCATGGACAAATGTAAGTACCTAGGTACTACAGGTAACTAAGCTAGGTACTAAAAGTAACTAGGTACTACTTCTTTAGTAAATCTGCCTAATACAGTGAACACCTTTAGAATACATTCAAACAATTAAAAGAAACATATTCACAATTTTAGTTGTACACAATAATATTAATTTGTCTTTGTTAGCACTCTTCAAATGTTAGAAAATTTTACCTTCTTTACATGTTTTTGGAATTCACCAAATAGACTTTTCTATATTACTTTTCTTGGCCTTAGCTATGTTTGATTTGGAGACGTGAAACATTTTATCAATATTTGCTTAGCCAAATAGATAGTTATTCTATCACAGTCTTGTTTGCGAATACTTTGCAGAAGCCTGCTGCAGCATTCAATCAAACTATGAAACCACATTGTAAATTTGGGCTATTGGAGAAGTGAAAATGATCTGTGTAATCTACAACAGGTCAAACTAGTTCATTCATCTGAAGATATTTTTACCATATTATTTGTTTTTGAATATCTTTGCCAAATCAATCAATGTAAGGTGAGGTAAAGTTAAACAGAATAGTGATATTAACATCTTCACACTATGGCACTTTAAATATACAAATCCATAGTTGACATTGTTTGGCATGGTACTAGCCCATTGCATGACTCATCACTTAATTAGAGTTGGATGATATGCAGGAGTCTGTTAAGAGAAAACCTGCCAATAAAATTAGGCATTGCTTAAAAATTACTTGTAGAAGCAAATTAGTTCATCATCCTTATTTTCCTACAAATGATAAAACATTGAAAGCAAATTTTCAAAAGCAATTTTGTTTAAAGTTATAGTGAGCAATTTAAAAGTTTTTGAAATTTATGTTTTTGATCAAAATTAAATTGACCAACTAGTTAACTATATAAATCACCTGCCAATTATATTCAAAGCAGAGCTCATCTGAACTCTAGCATTGTAATATCTCTAAGCTTCCTCACCAACCGTAACAGCTTTAGTTTCTTCTAGGGCAGGGGGGCCAGACCTGGCTCTCAGTGCAATTATATTTGGCCTGCAAGATTTTTTTAATAAGTATAATTTAAGAAATAATTGTCACAGATGTGTCTTTTATTTGACATTTAATTTCACATGAGTTATAAAATTACACTTTCCTTGTTCCAGAGTATGTTTGGATATGATATATATATATATATATCCCTTAGTTTGTTTCAATATAATATAAAGGTTCATCATTATATCTGATGATGAGAAGGAAAAACTTCCTCCATAAAAATTTTTCCAAAAATATTAAGGTTGGCCTGCGATTTTGTCTACGTTTTTGAATTTGGCCCACTCTGCATTTGAGTTTGATAACCCTGTTCCATGGTAAAGATCTTCAACAATCTAACCCTTTAATAATGAATAGTGCTATAGCCTCAGCAGATGCCAAATGTTTGGCCATCATTGAGTCTGTAGCTTGAAGGAGTCATCGTTGCTGAAAGAAGGAGATATATTTTTCTAAAACATCAGGTCACTTATCTGCCTAAATTGACCCATTTTGCAACAAGTGATGTTGATCTAACTCTACACAACTCTACAATGCACTAATATGACACTATAAATTAGGCACTCCAGCCTTCTGGTATTTGTAGTAATACATCCTTTATTTTGTTAACCTTGTTTATTATGGGTTACATTCGAATGAAAGAAAATTGCTGTTTTTAGCAACAGATTATACGTTTGCAATGGTCATGTACACAGTTACAGTTCAATCATTTACAAGGATACAATTGTACACATATATCGTGAAACAAAAAGGTGAAATGCTCCCCTATTGCTGTATGTAATTTGTCTTTACATTAGAATTGTCAAGGATAATTGGCAAGGACCTGTTAAATTTTCCATTTACATTAGAAAATCTAAGCTCAAAGGAAAAATATATACCCCTTACACAGGCAATTAACAAAACCAAGTTATAATGTTTATTTTCTGGCTTAACTTTGTCCAAGTTAATTATTTATATTATGTAATAAGTTACAGAAACCAGGCATCTGCTTTTTGGGAATATCTCTGCAAATAAGTAATCCAAGATATGACAGAGTTTATGTTTTTTTTAAATAAGGTGGTACCCACAGTTTGTAAAATTCCACTCCATGTAATAATTTGGCAAACTGTTTTAGAGCATCAAAAATTCAGAAACATTTTATACACTTTATCTGTAATAGATCATACATACAATTTCATTGCAAATTGTCATTTTTTTTCCATTTATAGAAGTTCATGTTTTCCTGGGAATCCATGATGTGTAGAAAAGGAAGGCTTTATATTATTTGATGTTTAACCCAAAATGTTGGAACATTTCATTGCTATCATTCTTTGTTGGATTTGGTTGATTAAGATCTTTCCTGTAAAATGGATTATTAGTTCAATTCTAAGCAAGAAAGGTTAAAGAAACACAGTTGTGATGCCGTAAATGTCGATAAAATGTCACTTTTGAAGGGTTTGGTTTGTATGGGTTGTTTACTATGTGATAAGGTGCGATTGTCAAACTGTTCTCTATTCCTGGGGCTTTCTGTACAACCGTGGATGTTGAGTTTAAACTTATGGTTTATTTGATGAAGCTTTCAATAAAATTGGACAAAAATTTTTTTTGTGTTTTGTGAATGTTACTTACTACATACATTTCTATTTTTTGTTTTATTATCTATACACAATTCTTGACAAATATATACCGTATTTTTCGGACTATAAGACGCATGGGACCATAAGATGCACCCAGTTTTAAGGGCAGGAAAACCAGAAAAAAACGATTTAACATATAAGCTTTCACATCAATTGGATTAATGCAATGAATTCAATGAGTGCAATATTCAATTTAGCCAGTAGATGTCACTAACAGCAGTACACTCTCAGAACAATTTCATTCTCCACACTGATCGGGAGAAGATGGGGACCAGCAGCTGAGTTCTGCTGGCATAGGCAATTATACAGTACTGATGTGAGAGCCGGACACCGGCCGTCATCTCTCAACTGACAGCTCCTCCAGCTTCACGGCTACACAGTTGGAGCCATCATGTGGCTCTTCTTTTTTCTAAAATGTCAATTAAAAAAAAACTGCTACCTGACTTAGGACTTCCTTCTAGCTTTGAGCTATTCTCCAATTCTTTGTGTAAACTTGAAGTTAACAGGAAAGTGTAGAAATGTTATGGAACCCAAATTGTGCAGCACATGTATAAATGATGGGTCACCACATGATTCTAGTTTGAATAAGCATGAAATCATTAGCAACTGACATCACAACATTTCTCTATATATTATTCAAATTGCATACCACCATGATTTAAGACTTTTGTATATAAACCAGACATTGTTTACATCTTTGACATAATTGGCTTCTCAAAACCTATAGAACAATTGAGCTACAACATGATCACATGAATTTCACAGAAAAGCATGGCAGACTAGAATGTATACAAGACCAGAAAAGTAATGGAAGTAAATTAATTATACAGAGTGAGCTAAAGAGACCTTGATATTCTGTTGTCAAAATGAAAATGTATTTCACCTGGGATTGGAAAAACCTACAGGTATGGTAGAGAAAGCTGGCAGTGTGATATATAGCCAATGTAACTTGGCTTTGCCTTTGATGACATTTATCTCTTAATAAAGCAACAATATCCTGTTTGGGTCACCAGATAAAAAATGTTTAAGGTCTCATTTTCTATACAGGCTTCAAAAAGAATATTGTGATACACAAACATAAAATATAAAATCATCCGTGAATCATCCCAATAAAAAAAGTATTTGACATGACTCCTCCTGCCTCAGAGTTAAAAATAACAAATAACTTTCGAGAGTTGGGATCTACAATTTTCTATATTTTGTTATCACTGCCATCTCAACAATTGAGACCAGAAGCCATGGTCAAAGATATAGACTATGTGGGTCTGTGAGCAATTATGCTTTTAAAGGCATGTGCATAAACAATAATGTATAGTTCTTAAACTAGGAATACATGGGTCGACTAAAAACGAGTAACGAACAACTTGTTCGTTTGATAATAAATAGTAGATATCGAACAAAAAAGTCTATCTGCAGACATCAAACATGTTCGTAAATATTTATCTATTGGTTAGCATCGAATGAAATATCGGCGATGTCCATGTTTCATTCAATATTTTTTCATTCGATATGTGGAATTAGCACAAAGCTATTCAAACACCATGGGTATTTCAAAACCACTCCTATACTACATTACTTCTCAATGAAATTATAATCGAATGATCTTTCATTCGATAGACTTTTCATTCCACATCGTATTCGTGCACTTGAATATCGCATGTGTTCGTTCAACTGACACAAAAGAGATGGTTGATAAAAATATGGAACAAAAAAGTCTGATCAAAGCTCGAACTAGCAAAAATCAACCTGTGTATTATTATTATTATTATTATCATCATTTATTTATATTTATATGCAGCACTGTACAATACTTTATAGTGGAGATACAACACAAGATTACACACAGGTACAGGTTATGATACAGGAGGAGTAGAGGACCCTGCCCGATCGGGCTTTCAAGTTTATTGGTCGGGGAACAGAGTATACAATAGGTGGGGGGATTGGACTGGCATGGTTGTGATGTTAGGAATGAGAAGATGGGTAGGAGAGGCTGAAGAGGTGGGTTTTTAGAGCTTTTTTAAAAATGGCAAACGTAGGAGCAAGTCTGATGGGGCAAGGGAGAGAGTTCCAAAGAGTAGTAGCAGCCCTAGAGAACTCTTGAAGCTATGCATATGATTATGTTATAAGTGAGGATGTCATAAGTAGGTCACTGGAGGAGCGGAGGGGGCGGTTAGGGGAGTATTTATATACAAGGTTGGAGATGTAAGTGGGAGAGGAGGTGTGGAGAGAAAAAAAGCAAGGCACAGAACTTTAAATTTAATTCTCTGGAAAATTGGTAGCCAGTGTAGATATTTGCAGAGAGAAGCAGCAGATGAGGAGCGTTAAGAGGAGTAAATGAGTCTAGCAGTAGCATTCATGATGGATTGAAGAGGCGATAGAAAAGGCGTGTGTTTCTACCTTTAGTTTAGCACCAGGATCCTAATTCATGTTAGTACAGAAATTGTTATTAACGTAAGCATACATAAAAAGCCATTCTTGTTCCTTGATGTTCTTTACCAACTACCCTGTCTCTTCTCATGACATGACCACTATAGTTTGATTCACCACTGTCTTATCTGTGCTTGTTTCTCAGATCATGTTTCCTGTTTTTCTTGCCATTGCTATATTTGAGATAGCATTGCTGGTCTGCCATGTTTCAATGACAATGCTTCTCTTTTTTCTTGGTCACCATCCTGGACCTGATTGGAAGCAGGGCCGGGACAAGGTCCACCAACAACAGAGGCTGAGCTGCCCAAGTGC
>CM070036.1:125774062-125788731 GCA_036250615.1 Ptychadena robeensis
TCCTGACAGCAGATTGAGAATCACTGTAGAGGAGTAGACTGCAGATGACACTGAACAATGACTAGCTAATCGTTCCCTATGCAGCAGCAGCAGCTATCTTAACTAACTCTCTCCTTCTGCAGCAAGATGTGAAATGGCGTCTCTCCTGTGCTGTGCTATAGGGGGTGGGATGGTCCATAAGGCGGTGGGTGCTGATTGGCTGTATTGTGCCTGCTGACTGTGACTCACAGGGTCAAAGTTTGTTCAATGACAAAAGATATGGGGCGGGTCGAACTCGCCGTATGTTCGCGAACACGTGGCGAACGCGAACATGCGATGTTCGCCGCGAACAGTTCGCCGGCGAACAGTTCGGTCCATCACTACTCATCACTACATTACAGTAGAATCACGTATACATTAAAGCTGGCCATACACCTTTAGATCACTCTGTCAGATATCCTTTAGATCTACCAACAACTATGTAGTATAGGGTCCTCTGCGATTAAACACAGGTAGGCTTGATGGTTTAGAAAGTCCCTCATATTACATGGTTTTGGTAAAACAAAATGAGATCTAAAGGAAATCTGACAGAGGAATCTAAAGGTGTATGGGGACCCTAATTGTATTTTTATGACATATCTAGAACCCCTGATTATCTAAACAATCTTCACAGGATAGACTTATGATAGAAAAAAAAAAAGAAATTCATCAATTTGCCGAAATCCTTGGCATTTGGTTTTATGAGTCTTATGTCCTGAATGTATCCAACATTTCCTTCGCTTAGGATGCCATTCATACATGTGTTTGCTGTGAGAAAATCCACAACTTGGCAGCCATGCAAACACAGCAGAAACATTAAGGCAATCATAATGATGACTCGTAAAAGGCAAATTCTGTTTCTGTGCAAACTAGTTGAGAGGAATCTTAACACATTTAACATCGTTTTTAAAAATAAAATGAATGCTTAGTTCATTGTGTAATTACGATACAGCTTTCATTTTCACTGTGGTTTTCTTTTACAAGACTATGATGGTGACAAGCAGTCTTTCTTGTCAGTAATTCCCTTTTAAACAATTTTCGAATTCCAGTCAAATACCATGTTATCACAAATGCCATATTTATAAAATGTCAATAATCTCATGAACAGCATATATAGCAATATGCATAAATTGAAAATAATCAAGCATAAGTAAATAAACCTGGGAAGATAGCCCTATTAATTAATAACACATATGGATTTTGTTTTCTGGCATAGTTGTGAGATTTCTAGGGTGGGGTTATCAATGATGTATCATCCAGTTAATGAAATCCAGTTTAGAGCTCTGCGTAGCAAGAATCCCAACAGAGTACAACTATGTGAGAACAGTCTTTAGAATTTAGAGGCTTGCTCATTTAAAATATATTGGCAACACAAAAATGTTGCTTTAAACAATGTGGAAAGAGGAGATTTCACATGTTCACATAAAAAATGAACAAAATACATCTCTTTGTACACTATGGTAGATGGGCATGACAATGAAGCCCACAGCAAAACTTTGTTTTACCAAAACTCTTCTTTTGCACATTAGACTCTTCTAGCACCCTTCTAGTAACCTTATTTTAAGTTATAGAGTAAAGGTGGTCATACACAGGTCGTTTTTTGTAACCAATTCACCAATAGATCGCTGTGCACGTTCAAGCCAATCATTTGGGATTGTTTGTTCAGAAAAATGCGGCATCCCTTTCTTGGGGAGTGAATGGGATTGAAAAATCCTGCGCGAAGAACGCTTGATCGAACAGGAAACCAAAATGTTGGTAAATCCCTGTTCGATTGCCATTACCATCCAAAGTATCAGACAGGACCAATGAACAAAGTGGTGCGCAACGATTTGCTGTTCAATCGATGAACGTTTGAGTGCAGCTTGGTGATGTCACAATGATGTCACCACTTCCTGCTTGATCATTCATCGATTGTACCGGTATCGATGTGCCTATGGGCACTGTATGTCTATGGGCTTTGCAATCTACTCGCAAATGAACTCAAAATATAAAGTCAAATAAAGTCAAAATGTTGTGACCATCTCTAATCCAGTCCTAACATTTGACTTTATTTGACCTATCCAAGGCATGTCCCATGTTGTATTTATACTGTACATTTAATACAGAGATAAAGGGTGACCCTTTTTCCTAGTCTTTTACAGCCTGGCAGTGACTGCTTGTTACATTAGAGCTTAACCTCTATGTGAAGTTCCACATGACTGGGATGTTATGTCAGCCCCTTTTACATTAGGTTCAGGACTAGGGATGTTAGTGGCTGGAGGGGGAATCCCCCTCCAGAGCATACTAGCCACTAGGCCACATGCCGTACACAATACCACAATACATTAAATAAAAAAAAAATTCTCTGTGTAGGCTCTATTTTCTATGACTAAACTTTAAAACACCACTTGTGAATGGGCAAGAGGTACTTGGTTTCGGGGGTCCTCTTGTTAAAGGGGAACCCTGGATATTAAATGAGCCCCCACCTGTGTCCCCACAGCATTTGGCCCATGTTGTTGTAAAGAGACCCCCTTACCTTAATTTTGAGGTATGGCATGAGGCCTGTCCTTTGGGTCTTGACAAAAGGGGTCTGACATGTTCTGAAAAAGGAGCCCACGTCGTTCATGGCCCCCATTTTCCAGATCTTACCAGACCCTATGCCAGCAGGGGGTCTGGTATGCTCTAGGGGGAAACTCACTCGTTGTGGTTGAGTATTAATTAACTGTAAAATGTCACACTTATGTTTAACATAAAGTTGTTTTTTTCAGTCCTACTTTAGAATTGTGTAGGAATTACAAATAAGAAATTAGTAAGTTATATGGCATCATCATTGTAATTTAGGTAATATCTGGGTCTTTGGTAATCATCTTAAGTTTACTTAAACTGCAAAATATACCAGAAATTCCTACAAAGGATCATGCAATGTTCCAGGAAATCCCAGACTCTGTAGAACATATCACAAACATAAATCAGAGTTTGCCGGCAGAATTTCTGTGTTTTTGCCAGCATCATTGAATCTAGTCCAGATATGATCCATGCAGCTGCTTACAATGATTCATTTCCTCCCTTTCCATGTGACCCTAATAAAAAAGACCATCAGAGTTGTTGCCATAGCATCAGCAAAGGAAACACATGCCTTGTTCTGTCGTCTTTGTCTGTCAGCATCCAAAGCTGTAAAAAGTTAATTTTTTTTCCTGTAGATTCAAGCATGATAAAAATTTGCCATCAATATGTAAAGTACCAAAAATGTATTTCCTGAAATTAATACCAATTTATTCATAATTTATTTTAATACTTTTTTTACCTTAATCTTTTTTTATCTTTACCATGTCTTCTCTCATTGTCTTCTCCTTGTAGTGGTTTCCCTTTCAATGGCCTGCCTCCTATATTGATTTGTAAGTCTCATACTGTGGCCTACAGCTTGAGCTTTATCTACAATGGAAATAATTGTCAACTGAACAATTGACAGTATTGCACACGTTCATTTGTAACCTTCTATCTCCAAGCCAAATAGCTAGGCAGGGATAGACAAGAAGGACCAGCCGGTCCTTGTTTGTTTGGTTACACTTCAGCACAGCTGCATTGTAGAGTAAGTACAGGAGGATGACATGGGAAGTAAGGAGGTGCTTTTTGGAAAGTAAAAAAAAAATAGATTTTTTAAATAAATAAATTGTAACATAAATTAACATAGCAATATATAACAATATACATAACAATGTACTTTTCAAAACCTGTATTTTATCTGTCCATATTATATAATTAGTTAATTAATAATTATTGATGAAAAGCAAGATCACGTTTCATTTAAAAATTCAATGCAACAATGTTTACATGTTGACTGCCTGTCTGACAATGACACATTCTTCGCTGGCACTATGGATATAATACACTGGGCTTTTTTTTGCATGTTATTTTTTTGGGCATGTTACAATAAATGCATGGACATAAATGCAATACAATGCAATGTACAGTATATGCCTTATAGAAACTTCACATGTTATCACAAAAGACATATAGATATGTGTAAGATCACATTCAAGAGCTTTGCAATTATCCAACCAAAAAAAAATTCATTAAGAAATATGCTTTCATGCTCAAGAACCGACAGCGCGCTCCCGCAGCTGCTGGAGAAACGACTCCCTGTGATCGTCTGCAAAACAGTGCAGGCGATTACAAGGCGTCTAATTACGGACCCCATAGAGGCCCTATGGCGCGCCAGCCTGAAAAACCGACCGGCCACCTAATGTGGCGTCCGCTGGTCGGTCACAGTAATGGGTCGTTTACCAGGCGGTTGAAAACCGCCAGTGTAAATGTACCCTAAGTTCACCAGCAATTCCAATTTTAATTTAACTTTAATTTGCCCAAAGTTTTGGTAGAATTTTGATCAGGTTAAATATGTTGCTCATCCCTGGATATACATTTAGCAACAATAAAATAAATATGTTGTTTTACTCTGCACTTCAGCTATAGAAAATTAGGTCACCTGGGGGGCTCTGCTTTTAGAGAAATGCTTTAGCTGATGTTCTTCTCTCTTATACTTAGATTGTGATTAGAATAAAGTGTAGAGGTTAGTATCAAGTTAACAATAACCAGAATGAATATTTATATTTTGAACAAGTGGGATAATTCTATTTGTTCTCTTTATTTGATAGCAGATTATTACCGCAGTAACTGTTGTATAAAAATTGTACTCCTGGAAAGAAAATGACTTTGACAGTCCACAGGAACTGGATGTCCAGGTTGTACACGGACAAACTGTCTGTATGAACGTTACCAATATTAGCTTTATATCACTGCTCTTGGAGTCTGGGGTTGCCCAGGTAGGGGCTCCCCACCTCAGGGCTCTGGTCAGTGTTTGTGGTGACACCCAACTGGGTCATTTGATGAAGCAGTAAAATCTTTGGTTTAATTGAAACATTTGTTTTTCTTTGGCATCAACCTCTGCAGAGTGTGAACAGGGATTTAACTTCAGAACAATCAAGTAAAACATTTATTGACAGTTGTGGATTGAAAATTATTTTTGATTATTATTCTTATTACTTTTGGTCCCTTAACAAGTGGGTGTCAGGACCCCGCTCGGCAGCGCTCCCTGTCACCCCCTCAGTCGCACTCGTCATCAGGATCCTCTGGTCGGCCATCCCGTCCCGCTCCCGTGCATGCGCGTGCGCGTGCACGCGTTTCCGTGCAAGGCGGCGCACGCATGCGCGAGCGCGAACATGAACCATCACCTGAATACTAGTGGACTGACAGGAGGTGTGTCCCCGGAGATGCGCCCCTCCCAGAGGGGTGGTGCTGGGGATGCACTTCCTATATAAACCTGCTCAGTCCAAACAGTCATCGCTGGATGATTGCAGCTTGCTGTGTGACCCATGCTTGATCTCGCTATCTCTGGACTTGACCACCCGTTAACCGACCCTGCTTTGTCTTTGACCACGTCTGATCTCTGGAACCCCGACCTCTGCCTATTTTGTGACCATTCTTTTCGTCTGCCGCCTGCCTTGACCCACGCCTGGATAACGACTACGCTTGAACTCTGCCCGCACATTGCTTGTGACCCCGCCTACTCTTCCGTCTTCCTCCTTAAGGTACTTCGCCAAGGACCTGCCGCCACACCTATCTGGAGGGGTAATCAGGAAGCAGGACCTTGCCACCGTGCGGGAAAAGACCACAGTCCCCCTCAAGGGATCCCTGCCTATCTCCCGCTATGGGGGCTCTGGGGGAAGACCCCCGTTTGGCTTAGACTCCCTGCTCCTGACACCCCTGCGCCAATCCAGGTTGTGTGGCGCAGATCATACAGAATCTCCAGCCATGTCATCCCTGTGAAGAATTCCTGGACGACTTGTGCAGACAGGTGCAGGACCTAAACCATCTCGTCCGCCACTACAGGCAGCCCACGGTAAACCATCACCACCAGGGGCGGCTGCCCCCGCCAGCGCAACCCGACAAGCTGGCCGCTGCCCACCAGGTTTTCCGTGTAGGGCGGAATTCTACACGTTCCAGAGTGCCTGCCTACTCCATTTTTCATTACTAACTACCAAGACGTTCATGATGAACGCATCAGGTCGGTACCGTCATGTCCCTCCTCCAGGTTGACCCCAGAGATGGGCCTTCAAGCTTGCAAAGCAGAACGATCCTGCCATGAACACGGTTGAGGGCTTTTCTTCCGAGGCTTGGTCAACTGTAGCAGTGACCCGCGCAGAGGTGAGATTGCTGATGCTGCCATCCGTGGCCTACGCCAGTCTCTCGCCGACCTGTGGAGGAAGTATGTGGCACGATTTTCACACGGCTATCGTCAGAACTCGGATTGGAACGACTCCTCGTTATCGCAGCCATTTTTCGTGTGGGACTCTCGGAGGCCCTGAAGATGAGCTACCAGCGTGGGCATTCCCCCCAGACCCTGCAGGGACTTATGGACCTATCAATAGACATGTGACCGGCGCCTCAGGTGAGCGCAGAGCTGAGCGGGCCGGGTTCCACGTCCGCGTCCTCAGGGCCACTCGTTCCACTTCGTTTTCTGCATCACCGGACCCCACTTTCCTCCTCGTGAGCTCTCCCCGGAGCCTATGCAGATTGGAGCTACCCGTCCGTCCCTGAGCCGTGGAGAACGTGAGAGACGTTCCAGAGAATCTCTGCCTCTACTGCGGTGAACCCGGACACACTGCTGGCGTTCCTGTCCCTGTCCGGCCTACGGGTAAGGTTGTGCTGTCCAACCCTGCCGGGACTCAGCGAACCCCTCAGGTTTTCCCTCACATCTCTCTCTACCTCCCTCTTACACGGGTCCCCGCAGGAGATATCAATGATTGAGGCCATACTAGATTCGTGCACCTGCGATTGTGTTTCATCTATGCCACTTTCGTCCAGCCACCCACAACATCAATCCTCCCCTGCAAAAGGCCACACCAACCCTCTTCACCTCGCAAACGGTTTCCCGGCTTCCCCTCGGGTCCTTTGTTCTGGGAAACTAGCCTACCTCAACGCCAGCACTCCTTCTGACATTCAGAGAAGATCAGGTTCTCAGTTATCCCATCTCCCCTGTTCCCTGTGGTTTTTGGGTCTACCATGGTTCGTACGCCACAATCCTGCCATTTGTACTGGGCCACCGGCAACATACGGTTCACCTCGGACTATTGCCAGATGTCATGCCACGCACCTCAGGCGATCGCTCCTCCTCGCTCACTGAGGGTCCCTCAGACTTCACTCTCGTATCTTCCCCAGTACCATAGGTTCCTCGATGTGTTCAGCAAGAAGGGGGCTGACCGATTACCACTATACCCCACCGCCTCACCGGCCTTATGAACTGTCCCATTGAGCTACTCCCAGGGGCGAAAATCCCATACGGACACATTTACCCTCTTTGGCCGAGAGGAGGCCCAGTGCACTGAAAGAGTATATTGAGGCCTCCCTGAAGAAGGGTTTAACGGAGGTCCACCTCACCTGCGGGAGCCGGGATGTTTTTCGTCCAAACAGGACCAGTCGTTACGCCCCCATTATAGACTACATGCAGTTAAAACGCCATAACCATCAAGAACCGTTATCTCCTCTCCCTCTGCTGCTAGCGGACTAACCCAGCGCCCTCCACTCCGCCAAGGTTTTCCAAATTTGACCTCCGGGTGGCCTATAACCTTGTTCGTTGTACGCCCGGGAAGACGAGTGAAGAACGGCCTTCCAGGCCAAACTGGGTCATTTCGAATATTTGGTCATGCCTTTTTGGGTTATGCAAACGCCCCAGCCACGTTTCAAGCGTTCATCAACCGACGTTTTTCGAGATTTCCTGGACATGTTGTTTATTGTCTACTTGGACGACATCCTTTGTTTACTTAGAGTCCCTTGAAAACCCGCAATCCACATGCGAAAAGTGCTCGAACGCCTGAGGCTCCACTCCCTCTAACGCCAAGGCTGAAAGGTGTTTGTGTTCGAACAGACCGCATCCATCCCTTTTCTAGGTCTCCTGATATCCACAGAAGGCATCACCATGGACCCAAAAATGTCTCAGCCATTACTGACTGGCCACACACCCCTGGATAGAAACAGTCCAGAGGTTTCTATAGGTTTCGCGAACTTTTATAGACGTTTTAATTGAGGGGTTCCCCAAGATAGTCCTATCCTCTAACTCAACTCACCCAGCACCAAGTCGAGATTTGCCTGGTCTCTCCGGCCGCTCAGACGGCTTTTGAGTACCTCAATAACAGGTTCACTACACGGCTCTCCGTCCTCAGACTATCCGGACCCAGAGTCGGCGTACGTACTAGAGGTGGACGCCTCTGGAATCGGCCATCGGGGCCTTTTCTTTCTCAAGATCTGGTGAGACGAACACTCTCCACCCTGTTTCCTTTTACTTATCCCGCAAACTCACCCAGGCTGAGAGGATACACAGTGTGGGGGACCGTGAAACTCTTAGCCATGAAGGCGGCGCTGGAGAATGGAGATACCTCTTGGAGGGGCTAAACATTCAACTGTTGATTTTTACAGACCATAAGAATCTCCAATATCTTCGTCAGTCAAAACGTTTGAAACCCCCGTCAGGCCCGTCTGGGCTCTACTTCTTTGCCCGGTTTGACTTCCACCTGACCTACACACCAGGTAGCAAGAATAGAGAGGCAGACAACGCTCTCACGCATGTTCCCCCGGTACCCCCAACCCCCGCTACCCACTCTACCTGACCCCATCTTTCACGACCGACATTTCCTGCTCCTTGGTCCAGACCTCGCAGAACAGCTGAAGACTGTAGTTTCTCCGAGTCCACTCCTACACCAGGGCTAACCGCCGTGATGGATGCTGTGGAAGGACTCCCTGATATAGTACCAGAGCCGGTTCGTCAGAGTTCTTGCTCTCTGCCATGACAGCCCCCTCGCCGCCACTTCGGAGTCCAGCGGACAATGGAACTCCTACAAGCGCCAGTTTCTGGTGGACCGACCCTGAGCAAGACTGTAAGGAGTACGTTTCGTCCTGTTCAGTATGTGCGCTCTAAGTCCCCTCGAACCCGTCCTTTTGGTCTACTTCTCCCGTTGCCATCTTCCTGAACGACCTTGGTCGCATCTTGCCATGGACTTTGTGTGACAGATCTACCTCCTTCCGATTCGGCCACGGTCATCTCACAATTATCAACCGCTTTCAAAGATGGCTCATCTGGTGGCACTACCCGCTGCTCCCCCCACGGCCGCACAGACCTCGGCTGTGTTCCTGAAGGAATTCGTGAGGTTAACACGGTATCTCCCGGTGGACATCGTCACGGACCGGGGCTTCGCAGTTTACTTCGGGTTTTTGGAAAGAGTCTCATCATCCCTCACTTCTGGATACCATCCGCAATCACAACGGGCAGTGTGAGCGGATGAACCCAGGTCATGGAACAGTAACCTGCGCTGTTTTGTTTCGGACACCCAAGATAACTGGTCCTCTCCTCCCCTGTGCGCGGAATTCGCCTACAACAACATCCCCTGCATTCTTCCACTAGCTACACTCCGTTTTTGTTTTGAACTCACCCGGTTTCCACCCTCGCGGTTTCCTCCGTTTCCTTCCCGGAGTCTACGGTTCCCGCTGTGTCGAATCGTTTGACGGCCTTGCACTCGGGCCCTGGGGACTCACCCGGGATCACCTTCTGACAGGCTCACGGAGACCGATGAGTATCCGTCGCTGACCTACGCCGGCGTGCTCCGTTCCCGGTCCTCCGCGCCGGTGACAAGGTATGGCTCTCCTCCTCCTCTTTGTCCGTCTTAAGTGCCCCACCCGTCAGTTGGCTCCTCGGTTTTTTGGGGCCCTAATGTTGTGGAACGCCTGGTGAACCCGTGGCGGTGTCCGGCTCCGTCTCCCTACCTCTCTGCGGGTACACCCGGTGTTCCACGTCTCCTTCCTCAAGCCGGTTAGGGTAGACTCGTTCCGCCGGGCGATCTCCACCTCCGCCTCCGGTTGTCCTTGACGGGGTCGAGGAGTACGAGGTGGAGATCTGTCCTCAGTTCTCGTTTTAGGGGTCTGTGGCTCCAGTATTTGGTCCGATGGAGGGGTTTTCGGGCTGGAGGAGGCTCCTGGGTAACCGCCTGGGGAGGTTCATGTCCTGACCTAGTCGCCGGGTTTCCATTCTCGCTGCCCGGAGTGTCCTGGTCCTTCTGGCCGTCCGGAGTCCGGCTTTGGGGGGGGGGTTATGTCAGGACCCCGCTCGGCAGCCGCTCCCTGTCACCCCCCTCAGTCGCACCTCATCAACCGCTCGCGTCCCTTGCATAGGACACCACACGCGGGTCCAGGATGTCATCAGGATCCTCTGTCGCCCATCCCGTCCCGCTTCTCCGTGCTGCGCGTGCGCGATGCGCGCGGCGCGTTTCCGTGCACGGCGGCGCGCAGCGCGCATGCGGCGAGGCGCGAACGTGAACCATCATCTGGAATACTAGTGGACTGACAGTAGGTGGGTGTCCCCGGAGATGCGCCCCTCCCAGAGGGTGGTGCTGGGGATGCACTTCCTATATAAACCTCGCTCAGTCCCAACAGTCATCTGCTGTATTACAGCTTGCTGTTGACCTCATGCTTGATCTCGCTATCTCTGGACTTGACCACCCGTTAACCGACCCTGCTTTCACTTTGACCACGTCTGATCTCTGGAACCCCGACCTCTGCCTGTTTTGTGACCATTCTATTCGTCTGCCGCCTGCCTTGACCCACGCCTGGATAACGACTACGCTTGAACTCTGCCCGCCTCGACCATTGCTTGTGACCCCGACTACTCTTCCGTCTTCCTCCTTAAAGGGACTTCGCCAAGGACCTGCCGCCACACCTATCTGGAGGGGTAAGTCAGGGAAGCAGGACCTTGCCAACCGGGTGCGGGAAAAGACCACAGGGTCCCCTCAAGGGATCCCTGCCTATCTCCCGCTAGGGGGGCTCTGGGGGAAGACCCCCGGTTGGCTTAGACTCCCTGCTCCTGACACCCCTGCACCAATCCAGGTTGTGTGGCGCAGATCATAACAGTGGGAGGCACATATGCCAACTGTTGTAATTCCTACACCGTTCACCTTATTTGGATGTAAATACCCTTAAATTAAAGCTGATAGTCTGCAATTAAAGCTCATTCTGTTTGTTTTATTCCAAATTCATTGTGGTGATAGAGAGAAAAAATGTTGAATTGTGTCAATGTCCCAATATTTATGGACCTGACTATATGTGCATTGTTCAGGTTGGAGACTTATTGCAATTTATGTGAGAGCCTCACATTTGTGGTTGGTGAAGTGCAATAAACTTGTAGTTCCTGACTGTGTGATTTGAGCTGTGTAAAAAGACCATAAGTATTCAGTCTTGAGTTGAATGGGGTATAGCCCACCATTTTCAGAAAAAAGAACAGTTCCTCGTGTGAACAAACTACAAATTAGAACAGGATAGTTCAATTTAAAAAGCAGCAAATGTGATTACAGGTTACATTACATTGTCAGGTAAATACAATTAGTAGTTTTTTCACTCGGATAGGCTATATAAGTCATTAAGCTTTACACTTTGATTCCAATGTGTGTTTCCTTCTAATGTGATGCACAGTTCATATACCACCCATATGGCTGTCCATGCAAACCAAAAGGACTAGGCTGGCTACATACATTGTTGTTGCAAAGAGCATAGTAAATAAATATGGACAATTTCCAGAGATGTTTTTCCTCTTTTACCTCTTTAAATCTTTAGCCAAAACAAGTTTAAAGTAAATATATACAAACCCAGATGCCTCTCTTAATTCAGGATATGCTTCTATAAACAAGATTGCCACAGTTAATAGTAATTCATGGTTAACATAAACCTTTAGCAGGTGTCCAAATACAAAAAATTATAAAAACTGATATGAATCTAGTGATAGATAGAATGTGGTGTGGGAAGACACATTTGGTATAAGGGCCAGAGGAAGTGGAAAAAGGTTCTTTATACAATGTTAATCCTTTAATGAGGTCTAGTAGCTCTAGTAACTAAAAATGTTTAACTATATAACTGTTTCCACCCATGTCAGAAATCCTCGGGCTCCATATTTATAAATTTTTCTGTGCCCCTGACAAAAGTTGTTGAGAGGAGGGTGGGAGATGATGCTAGCAGAAAAAATCCATACCCCCTTTCCTCCCAAAGTTGTTGACGGGGGGTTCTAACAGAAAAATCCACACCCCTTTTCCTTCCGAAGTTGGGAGCTAACAGAAAAATCCACACCCCCTCTCGTCCCAAAGTCGTTGAGTGGTGGTTCTAGCAACACCACACACCACCTCCTGTTTGCCATCGACAATAAGCAGACAGTGAGCACAGGCTGAACCCAGTTACCATGCCGATCGTCTTGTCTAGGACCCCTGTTGGCTCGGGCCCAGAACGGGACTGCCCTCTGTTCAGCCCCCCCCGACAGTGGCACTGTTTCCACCACCTGTGTCTCAGATATTTCTCTTCACTTTCTAATGATCATAATACACATGCGCTCCAAGTATGATTGTAAATCAATCATAACAAATCATTTATGCTGTGTGGTAATACGGCAATCGACCGACTCTCGAATCGGTGCACAATCTACATGTACCCTAATGTTCCCTAATGTCCTCTGGGATTCCCGTCTTACCACTGTGCATCTCCATGCTTCAAGCCTATGTCTGCGCACCCCTTCCTAACTTTGCACCTGTATAACATTCTTCTTCAAACGTTTTTTTTTTAATCACACACCTTTTAATACCATTTTTTCATGCTTACACTGTCACTAAGGTTTTGGAAACAGGCATACTTTTCCTAGTTTAAAAAATAAGGAATTCATTTCTGTTGTGCGCAAACTGGTGTTTTATAACAACCTATGATTTAAATTTAGTGAATACAGAATATTGACGGTTGTATGGTATGTCACATATACCTATTATATAAGCTGTTTATATTATGTATACATTACTAAACAATTTAGAGAAGAAGAGAAGATTTATAACTGGAACACTCAGAAAGAACATTTACATAAATTATACATTTCCCAACTTTTGCACAGATTGTACTCTTATGGCTGCTATTGGTAATGTTGTTATATGTTACAATATTCATTATTTTATTTAGGTCTGATAATTCTGTAATAAGTAAGGTTGCAAGTCTAAAAGTAGAACTATGTCTCCCATTGAAAACAATTATGTGCTGCAACAGTTAAGCAGGGTACAGACGCTAAGATATGGGCCAAATTGATAGCTGCTTCGAGCACCGTGCACTCTCACAGCCATCTATCTGGCCCATATAATCTGCGCCCATCGCTGTTTTTAAGCGGGACAAATCAATCCCACTCGATAACAGCCATATCGGACATGACCATACATACGGCCGATGTCCATTGCTTTGCATAGAGACCGCTGGTCTCCAGGCAAAGCTTTGTCAGAGCTGGGGAGAGCAGAGCCGTCTCTCCCCAGCCAGCTGATATTTGACTGCAGCGTGATGACATCATCACGCTCCTGCAGGGTCCAGCAGATGGCTCGAATATCGAGCCGTCGGTACCCTGCTTTAATTGTAAATAGACCCTCGAAGTCTGAAAATTTTTAAAACTTTTAGTTCAAGGTAGATAAAGTCGTTTTTTTTTGTTTTTTTTTTATTCAACAATTTCAAGTTAATTGCAAACCCCCTGAGCATGGTATCATCACCAAATTTGCTGGAGATGTAGAGACGGGTAAGAGGTATACTATAAAAAAAAGGTATTTCTCTAAAATTTCTCTCAAAGTTTTTGCATAAATTAAGCTCAAAATCATGTAAAAATTTTGAAAGTTGACATTTCGACTTAATTCATGCAAAAACTAAATGTGCTAGAGGAAAACTTTTTTTCCAATGTTCCCACAACCCTTTTGTACATCAATACAGCCCTTTTGGTGATGATACCATGTTCATGGGCTTTGCAATCAGCTCACAAAGGCTAGTTTAAAACTTGGACCATCTCTAGTACTAGGATAGACAAGCTTTGAGTCCCTTGGGAGCCTGTGGGTTTGAAGGACTGGATTGGTGTATGCCCAGAGATGCATTCCAGGCTGGAACACAAGGAAGTGTGTGTCTGCAGTAGGATGTAGCAAATTTCGGAAGTTGGAAGTGGTGTATTTCTAGAGTTTTAGGTTTTCACTTATCTTTCCAGCCTCTATTGATGCACCCAAACAGAATTTAACCTCCCTAGCGCACTGCTGAGGTCCAGATTTCTGTACCAGAAGCGCACCATAGACTCTAATGGAGTTGTAGGCTTGTAACTTTCAAAAATCTAATAGACATCCCGACTATAATAATGTTTGAAACACACAATTATTATAAAAAAAGTACATTAAAAAATTATGAAATGTATCATTTGAATGCTAAAATCTCTTGAATACTTATTTGGTATGAAAGATTTCAAAACAGTATTTATTGATTTCAAAACAGTATTTATGTTTGTTTATAATAACATTCTTATTTTATTTTGAATTGTATTGGATACAGTATCCAATACAATGGCATTCTCTGAAAGGGTTAACTTCAAAGATCACATCTGGAATGACAATGGGGGTGATTTTCCAGGTGTGCTCTTTGAAGATATCCAGCGGGACATTCATGTGCAAATTGGGATATTCATATGCAAATTGTAACTTTAAAATAAAGAATTGTTTGGCAATCTCAAAGGAAATACAGCAAATTGCATTGATTAGTTTATTATTATTATTATTATTATTATTATTATTATTATCATTTATTTATATAGCGCCAAC
>CM070036.1:125788756-125804792 GCA_036250615.1 Ptychadena robeensis
GTTGCATGAGGAATTGGGATTGGAGGATGGAGGTGAGGGCAGAGTTGCAGGAGATGGGATTGGGAGGAGGGGGGGGGGGGTATTGGGTTGGCAGAACAGAAATATCGATTCGAATGGCTTCATTTTGCCTTGAAGTATGTGGCCGCGGCCAGGTCTTGGGCAGAGAAGGTGGCAGTGGGAGGAGGAGGTGTGGATTGAGCAGCGAGTTGAACGTGGAGAAGAGGCAGGAGGGTGGATGCTCGTGAGGATATAAGGGAGGAGAAGTAGGTTTTGTTGGCAGCAGTGAGCCTCAGCATTGAATTGCTGGGTGGGTCTGGTAGAGGAGAAAGTCCAAGTGCATACTGACCAGACTTTCTCCATTTAGCTATACCTGCGAACATCTCGTTGGACGGGAGAGCGTGTGCTTTACGTGCCAGGGAAGGGGGTTGTGGGGCGGGGAGGGGAGAGCGGGGAGGGTGGCAGGGCAAGTTTGTTAGGGACGATTAAGGTGAGATTTATAGTGGAGAGGCTGGCTTGGTAAGGGGATTGAGATTAGGATAGTGGAGAAGTGAAGAGAAAGAGTCAGAGACTGCCGGTGGTCCAGGTGTGGAGGTCTCTGTGCCAAGTTAGGTCGGGGAGGTGCTGGGGTGGACAAAGGGCAGGAAGGTTTAGTCGAAGGTTAGGAGATGGTGGTACAGAGAGAGGGGAAAGCAAAGAGATGTCCAGGTGGGTGAGGGTTGCAGAGTTTGGAGAATACCAAGGTCAAGTGTGTTGTCAGCGAGGTGTGTGGGGGTGTATATGTGCTCGGTTAGGCCAAGGGAGTTGTTCCTGTAAAGATAGGAGTTGTGGCAGATGGTTTTTGGGGTTGCTGGGGTCATCCATTTGCTCGATCTGAAATCACCAGGATAGAGAGTGGCTATGGTCATGGGCGAAGTGGTGGGAGCCAAGAGGTTAAAGTTTGTCGCAGGAAATTGGGATGAAGGAGGTCCAGGGGGGCGATAGTATAACAGCAACACAATGAGTGGGCCAGGGGGTGGTGTGTGAAAACCGATGCGGATGGAGTGTACCTCGACTGGGAAGAGAAAGGGTGAGTGAGGGAGCAGGTGGATTGTAGTACAGTGTAGGTGCAGGCGAGGAGGAGAGAGGATGACCGTACACCCACCACCTGGCCTGTTGTCCAGGTCTGGGAGTTGTGCGTGAAGTGGCAGGGCCTCCATAGGATAGAGGAAGCCGCAGAGGCAGATTCAGGGGTGTTGAAGAGCGCGAGGGTTTCTGTGAGAGCCAGGAGGGTTGTTAGAGAACTAAGACCTTAAAAAGGCTGGCCATACCAGCGGCACGGTTTTTATTCGTTGCCGGAATATCGCGCGCGCTGGATTTCCGGGGCGCGTTGCACAGCGGAGTCCATATCGGCCGGGCAATCCCCTGCAAGCCACACCTGTCCCGGTCCCCGACCGCATCCGAGTGATCAGGGGCCACAGAATCGGATCGCGAGGACGAACCACCGTGATTGGTCTTTTCGGTGTCCGTCTTCTGCTCTGATCAGGGGGCGTTTGCGGTCTGGGAGGCGATCCATTTCGGACACGGATCCGGGCCCGTCCGACAGGTGGGGCTGTCCACGATCGGATTCCCTAATGTGGCTGATCGTTATCTCACCTGTGGATGCCGGCGGAATCGCCGGGAATCCATCGGGTTGCTGAAGATCGATCGCCCAGGGAATCCGTGCCGTGTTATGGCTAGCTTTAGAAAGGAAGAGATTGTGGAATGGAAGACAGTGTTGTTACAAACAGATCTGGCGTTCCAGAGTGTCCACATGGAGGAGAAGGGGGTGTTGGGCAGCTTCTGTGGGAAGGGCGGATAGGTATTAGGTTTGAGGAGGGTTGTTTCCTGGAGAGAGTTTCTGAGGATTGTACATTACATTCTGCAGTATTTGGATAATAATTCACACACAAGAGCCTTTTGGGTTCTTTTTACACACAGTCTTGCTTTTACCATGTTTACATTAGCGCAGGGTGCATAGGATACCAAAAGAACCCTACTGTATGTACCTTTTCACACTGTGCTGCATTGTATTTTGCTGTATTGCAGTAAATGCAAATGACCTGCAGCACAAGCATCTCCCAGACCTAGCGTGGCAAAATGCGCTAACGCAGGGCTTAGTTACTGGTAACAGTATGCTAATGTTACATGAGCAGGGCCATTGCCAGTAAACTAACGTGCTGCATAATGAGCTATGATAGGGGTATGATGGGCTTTGTAAATTCTCCAATTGTTAAGTAGGAAATTGCTAAGAATACAAATTAATGCAAATACTTGAGCTGGAAATTCAAAACAAATGTGCGAACAAACTTAGAACTCACTTAAGCTAATTAATAAAAGGCCAAAGTACAGACAGCACTACAAGTAAGCAAACTATCATCACAAACAGTATTACAGACAAATGACTCAGAATGGAGTCATTTACTATTTTGAGTAACATTATTCCAAGCAAATGTTCTTTGGAAAACATCTAAATTCAGCTGACATATATTAACTGTTGACATACTGGATGGAATAGGGTGGATCATAGCTGGACAGGTAGATGGTATCTGAAGGTAAAATAACCTTAGATTGATGAAACCATGATAATCAGAGAATATATGGTGGTTTCCTTATATAATTAGCATTTTATTTTAATAGGAAGAAATGTTCCTTTAGACTGACAATTTGGGATGGACTTCGTCCTACATAAAACACAAATTAGATTTTGACAATTTTGTTCATGGATATGTAAAAATGGACCGCAATATTTGGGCTGCTGCTTTTTTGCCAATTCAAATGAACAGATAACATTAACTACAATGCGGCAATAATGCACCCTAAAACCTGAACAATCAGGTGTTCGGGTTGGTTGGTGTTGGGTGTCATAGATGCGTCACACCAATGCCTCCATTCTGCCCAATGGACAAAAGCCTTCAGGGGGCAAAAATTACCCTTACAGAGGGTTTCCAGCACACTAAAAATAGAATCCCAAGCTATACTTAATTTATTCCTAACTCCTAAAGGTATGATATACAATGCAATACCAACAAGTTAGGCCTACCAAGAAACCAGATCATCAGAGGAAGGAGAGCTCCTAATCTGGCTGTCAAGGAGTGGGGGACAACGTAAGTTTTATTTGTTTTTCTATTTGCCTAGAAAACATAAGCCTTTACTGTTGTGGTGCGGGGGAGGATGGATTATGTCAGGAATACAGCTTTTTTAATATTTTGGATACCTCATTAGATGTTATGACACATGTATGTCTATTTCTGCTAAACACCAAGGTTAGGATCCTTGCTGTGATAAATTAAGTAGAAAAACACAAAATGTAGAGTTTACTGTATATGGATGGTGTAACTGAAGAAAATGGAGACATTGAGCAGCCTGCTCAATAATTATTAGAGCGCTGAAATGGCTGAAGCTGTTGACTATTTCAAATTGCGATCTTTCATAATTGTCTCAAGAGCTCCCTGTTGGCATGAGCAGCATTAATATAATCAGCAACTGGGCGACAGCCATTTGGTAATCTACGACAGCTGCAAATCTGGTTTCAGCATGAAGTACAGTATCTTAACCTTGATTGATTAAATGTTACAACGACAATTTCCCTGGAGATTGAAATTTTTTATTTGAAACATTTTACTATGTGTGCTGAATTAAACACGCAGCAAATGAATTGCTAGCAGACAAGACATTCTTTACTAGTACATTTCATGACTTCCTTCTGTCATCAGTGGTTATTTGTAAAAATGGCCATACATTGGCAAGAGACCAATAAATCACATAACCATATCCATGTAATTAAGTCAAATCTTTTTTTATCATTAACATCATCTATATACTATTGAGGAAACCTCGGTGTAGTGTGTGGACAAGAGTTGTTCTTAGGTCAGTATGCTCCCTCTCTCTAGATGGCAGGCCTCATTTATTTATACACAAAGACAGCAGGTGGTCTTACAATATGACCAATAGGGAAACAGGTTATGGTATGAAATGATTGGTTAAGGTTATAATCTGAAACCTCATCTCATGCAAAGGTCGGCTGTAAAGACGCATATACGAATGATTGTGCGATCCGTGATAACCATACAGTGAAATAAGATTTAATAAAAATCATGTACAAAAGTACATTAACCACAGTAAATAACCCCCACCTTGTATTGCCAGTGCCCTCTGTAATGTTTGCTACCCCTTTGCATTTAGTCTTATGTGTCTTTAATACTTACAAAGAATTCTCCAGGCCCTTTTAATACTTTTTCTGTTTTGGGGCTACCTACAGTATTTTATGGTAAATAGGATGCACCTATATACATTCAGGTCCATAAATATTGGGACAACAACACAATTCGTACATTTTTGGATCTATACACCCCCACAATGGATGAGGAATGAAACAAACACAATGTGCTTGAACTTCAGACTGTCAGCTTTAGATTGAAGGTATTTACATCCAAATCAGGTAAACTGTGTACAACAGTTTACATATGTGCCTCCCACTTGTTAAGGGACCAAATGTAATGGGAGAATTGGCTGTTCTATGGCCAGGTGTGTTATATTCCCTCATTATCACAATTAAAATGTGCAGATAAAGTGTGCTATTTGCATTTGGAATCTGTTGCTGTCAACTCTCAAGATGAGAGCCAAAGAGCTGACAATATCAGTGAAGTGTGTAGATGTTCCAATTTTTATGGACCTGACTGTATACAGTATCTATACAGAGGTGCATGAATGTTTCAGCTCTCTGATCTGTTTATTCCCTATTGTCCCCATTGCTTCTTCTTAAGTGTCTAAAGATAGCATTCAGGCGGGGTAGGGGCAGAGAGAAGTTAGTGATCAGACCAAAAAACTAAAACACAAAGTGCCCTTCTTTCTCCAAAGTGTGTGAAACTATTTACAGTCTGGGGGCAGAGAAAGTGAGGTGATCACTGAGCAGCAAGCTTTCTTCCACTTGGTCAGAGCAGAGCAAAGGCTGATTGCTCAGAGATCACTTCCTTCTCTGATGATTCAAACCACACACATTGAAGAAAAGCTGGCTCCCGTACAATCCACTACAAGAACAACAGATGTTTTCATGAAGCCTTCTGCATAAAGTATTCTGTGACAAAGACACACCTTTTGTTTAGTTGGACAGGCATTTGAGGAAACTTGCTTGGTTTCTCAGTTCTTTTACACATTTTAGCAGTATACTTTTTTTCTTTTAATGACTTTAAAAGCCAATAGTAGAGATGGTCACATTTTTCAACTAGCTAATTTGTGAGCTGATTGCAAAGCCTCTGAAAATGGTTTCATCACCAAAATTACTGAAGATGTAGAGAAGGGCTGTCTGAACATTGGAAAAAAAGTTTCAAAGTTAATGTCTCGTCTGTTGAAAATGAACTTCATTTATGCAAAAACTATATGTGTTAGAGCAATACTTTTTTGTAGTATACCCCCAACCCATCTTTACATCTCCAGCAAGTTTGGTAATGATGCAATGTTCAGGGGCTTTGCAATTAACTCAAAATCATGGAAATGTTAGAATTTTTGAAAAAAATATGACCATCTCCAGCCAATAGTCTTAACCATTATGGATGAGGGGGGCTGGGGTGGCTATGGATTAAATGTGTTGTAATTTTGGTCATCCCTAATATAAAAATTGGCCTCTTCAGTTTTTAGTTTAACTGTTTCATTATGTTCATTCATTATGTATGTATGTATGCACCTGCTCATGATGTTTACTCACTCATCCTGATTTATGGACCTTGCAATGTTATTTCCAGTAGGAATATCTCAGGTACATGGGTGTGTTACATATGGCCTATTGCACTGATTTTGTTGTATGCATGACCTTTGATATTCACTGGCACCTTGTTGCGCTTTGTTATTTGTAAAGCTGGAAAAAGACAGGGCAAATTCCCGTCAACTGCCAAGCCGACCTAGCGGGCGTGATGATATCATCACACACGGCCGATAGTGCCGAGAATCGGCCGGGCACCCTTTGTGTGCCGGCCACTACGTTGGCTGGGGACAGCCATCCCCATTTAAACTAATGGGATCGGATGTGAAATTACCGTCATGTCGGATCACTGTGCAATCTGACATACGGCAGATTCTTGGTCAATATGACCAGTTGGCGCACCCAATTCCCTGCCGACCCGCATGTCGATTGGTTGCGGGAACGCACACAGCATCCGATCGGCTGTTGAATCGGGCAGGAATCAGCATGTCTATGCCGAGCTTACGATTGTTGTTTAAAATAAAGATGTTAAAATAAAAACTGGCCTGGTTTAATAAAATACAAACTGTTTTGTTGGTATGAATACTTGCCTTTAATATTTTCTAAATCCCAAATTGCTTCACAAGTTGTTAGCTTTATGCCTTCATGGTGCAAAACAGAAACTACTGATTTTTTGAATATATTCAGCAAAGGCAGTTTGCTTATCTCTTAAGCAGGCAAAACACCTTTAGATCTCTCTATCGGATACCCGTTAGATCCCAGGTGCCCAACCTGCCCTTTGGGCGTTCTTCAGCGGCCCTCCTTTGTCTCCGAAACCTAACTAATGCAGAGGCGATAAGAACTCACCTGTGCACCGATATCCCTCTGACGTGTCCTGGCCTGACATGTTCTTCCAGCGGGAAGAGGAGAAGAGTGTCCTCTTTCTGCTCCAAGAAGATCCTGGGCAAAGTGTTGACGAGGGATTGGCGGACAGGTTAGCACCTATGCGCCCAATATTGCAACAAATGGGGGATTATTGTATCATATATACTGTATTGTGGCACATAACTTCGAAGGTGATGTGCTCCAAAGACATCATCAGGGGCTTTGACGATGTATATGCCACAAAATGTGTATTACCATACTACAGTGTTCCCTAACGCTTGAAGTATTATAATTTAAGTTTTGTTATTTAAAAATGAAAAATGATATATTCTAGCTATGCTTGCTGTCCTCTTTTCATAAACAAATGCATACAATGTATACAGTCAGTATATATTGAAATTGTTATGTGCGGCCCCTTTGTAATTCTGAGGGCCGCACTTGTGGCCCTCCATACCAACTCAGTTGCTCACCACTGCTTTAGATCTACCAACAACTATGTAGTATAGGGTCCTCTGCCATTGAACACAGGTACACTTGATTGTTTAGAAAGTCCCTCATATTACATGGTTTTGGTAAAACAAAAGGAAATCTGACAGAGAAATCTATGTATGGGGACCCATAAAAGTGATAGTTCCACTTTATGTGCAGGTGGTGACATCTGTGTAAATATCAGGGCTAAAGGGGAAGTTAAGTCCTTGGTGTGTGTAAGCGTTTCCTCATATTATATTCATTTGTGTGATTACATGTTTGCATGGAGTTCTGCTTTAATTAAAGGGAAAGGATTGGTTTAGGTCACAGACCACAGATTTCCTTTATACTATAATATACAAATGTTCTTATAACTTCACAGTCATATTAGGATATCTAATACATAATTTCTTTTTATTACAGGAAATCTGATAATTCTTTGCAGATAGCAACATTATAAAATGTGGCTGAAGTTTGTCTTTTTTTGGTTTGTGTGAAGAACCCTGCCAACACATTATTGCCATTTAATTGAACATGGATGTCCGTTCATCCTATTTTTGCATTGTCACATACTGTGATTCCAAGAATAGTGTGCATTTGCTTTTAATTATATTTGGTTCTTTTTTTATGTTTTTGTGAGCTTTAGAGGAGTTTGGTTTTACTTTGTGGTTACATTGGGATATATTCACTTTTACTTTAAACACACAGATGTACACATGTTGAGATGGTAACCTTTGTTGTCATTTATAGTAAGCTTTGCATTGTTTTGTTCTTGCAATGTCAAGGGTTAGTGTACCAAGGAAAAAATTAATGCTCTGGTACGCGTAATTTTTTAACCTTATAAAGGTTTAAATTCCATTTTATTCAACGGGCGCCTACAAGAGCCTTAAGCTCATAAAGGCATACACGTGTAGACTCCTGCCTTAGTTTTCAGCCAATTGACCGCCATGCACATTCCTGCCAATCGGCAGAGCGAATGCTGGTGCGCTCACCTGGTGGGATTGACCAGGAATGTGCCGCAAGTTGGATTGCATGGTGATCCGTGATGTTGCTAGATTCCAGTCCAATCCAATCAATTACTTTGGATGGGAATGGCAGTAATGTCGGGCACACAAAGGGTTCCGGCCAATTCTCTGAGGGACCGGCTTCTCTGTCATCACGCTGCAGTCTGTCCCTCAACTATCAAGGGAGAATCGAGGCGTGTATGCCTACCTTTATTTTCTCCTGGTGTGGCAAGTTGGGGAATAGCTTGTGATCTTCAGAGATCGGGGTTCGAAAGTATCAGGCAGAAACACTGTCCTTGAACACAAATCTCAGGCATCCGCCTGTAGGCTTTATTGTCAGCCAGTTAAACAAAGTCCAAAAACAAAACAAAACCTCATACAAATGAACAGCCTGGCTTGGCGACTAGCTACCTCACTCGTGTAGTCTAACTCCCTACAGAGTGTGGCACCAAACAGAAGCAATGCAGTATTAAGCTAACAGTACCTTGAGGGCACAGTCCATGCTCTCTAAAGCTTGTCTCCAGCAAGCTTGTGCAGGTTCCTCACAAACACACATCCAGTCAGCTAGCAACTGACTACTCTTTTATCACACCTGACCTCTGTGTGAGCAAATCCTGGATCTGGTGGCCAAGGAACCCTCCCTTCTCTTCCCTTGGCCGGCTCCAGGGTCCTAAACCACGGCTCTCACTCTGAGCCATATCACAGAAACAGAACATACTGAAGCCTTTACTGCAAGAAGCGCCTAAACCTAGGTGCAATACATGCACCATCCAACACTTTACCTTGAAAAAATTTTGGGATACCGTGTCACTCTGGGTGTATCAACCCTTATCATTGCAAAAAACCAAAGGAGCTGATGACTACATTGTTCCATTCTCCGGTCACCAAGAGGCAAGGAAGTGCAACCCAATGAATACCGAATAGGGACAGTAAATAATTTCCCTATACGCCAAAGGACTCCAGAACTGTTGGCACATGAATTGGAATATCCACACACCCTGTTCCAACAGCAAATATCATAAGTAAAAAAATTCTCACCAACTTGATCTCATGATCTCTATTATCTCATGAAACGCTCCCACCTCCCTGAAAAAAGGTTAAAAATTTTATTCAGGAGGAGGAGGCTTCACCTGAAGACCCAAGATGGGATCACCTTCTCCTATATTGTTTTATTCTTGTTGTTTTATTTGTTTTCCTTTTGGTTTGTTTTATTATCTAAAGCTTATGATACATGCTAATTGTAATAGTACTAACATGTATACTGGTTTACCTGCCAAAAAATACGTAAATCTTTCCACCAATGTTTATGACCCATCCCTGTCATCTCTGCCAGAGAGCACGTTGCTTTAACTAAAACCTAGATCCACCCATAGATTAATAGTTAGATAAGCTCATCAATGAAATCCCCCTGCCAATTTATCATAATATAATGGAATATATAGTCAGAATTGACACAGCTGGCTTTTGTCAGTTATTTTGTTAGATGATAAAACAGGCAACTATAAATTGTAGAAAAAAACTGAATGTAATTATGATTTGTAATGAGTGTAAATTATTTCTATGTATTGAATTATAGTCACCAAAATTGCTGGAAATGTAGAGAAGGGTTGTCAAAATATTACAGTTGTTTTTTCATGAAATTTTTTTCAAAGTTAATCAAAAAAATACTGTATATACTCGAATATAAGCAGAATTTTTCAGTACCTGAAATGTGCTCAAAACATTTAGTTTGGCTTATATTCGGGTCAAAAAATGAAAATCTCTGAATTTTATAAGTGGACTTTATGAGAGAATTGCAAAGCCCCTGAACATGCTACCATCACCAAATTTGCTGAAGATGTAGAAAAAAGTTGTAGGAACATTTGAAAAAAAAAAGAAAAATAGTGCTCTAGCATATGCAGTTTTTGTATAAATTAGGTTCAAATTCAAGTCAAAGTTTTTTTTTAAGTTGGCATAATTTTAACTTATTTTGTGCAAAATCCTCATATGCTAGAGCAATACTTTTTAATGTACAATGTTCCCACTAGTGAAATACATAGCAAACCTGACAGATACGATTTACAATTTACCAACATGTCTGATCATTTCAGATTTTCTGTTCAATATTGATCACTTTTGGTTGATTGTACCAGTTGGGCAGGAATCAATAACTGTTCAATCAACTTAAATGGATTTTTTGTTCTATCAAATGGAAATATCAAACCTTGCATGTCTACCTTTAAAGATAATGAATGATCCCATGCAAATCAATTATTTTCAACCCTTTGCTAAGTAGACATCCAGAACAGCTGGCTAATAGCCATCTAATATAAAACAGGCACAGTCAAACTTGAATTAGCTAAGTACATAAAGATTTTTTTTTAGAACTATTGACTACCATCAGTGCAGTAGGAACAATGTTTTATGGTTTAAGGCTTAAGCCGCATACACCTTTAGTGGTTGCTTCTATTATACGTTGTGACCTCTCCGCTAAGCGTATACGCTTAGCAGGGATCCCGAAGTATCTCACAGACATTGCCTGCTCGGCGGATGATCTGTTTACACATCTGCCGGTGCAGAGGCTCAACGTACTCGACTACGTTCAGCCTTACATCGGCGGAGTGGCCCGGCACAGTGAAGACGGATCCTCCACCGAGCAGGTAAGTCTATCCCGACGGGTCCCCGAATGGAAACATAGCCTTAGGTCACTCCATACATTTTCCTCTAAAACTAGCAGCAACTATGTAGTGCCAGGTCCTCCCTGACAGAATATATAGTGCAAGGTTTAGAAAGCTCCTCATATTACATGGTTTTGGTAGAAGAAAAGTGGATTGTACAGAATTTGTATAGTAAGATTGTAAGGTGTATGGGGGGCTTTAAAAAGATGTTTTTTTCATAGAGAATGCAAAAAAGTATACTATTGTACCTTGGCATACAAAGGATGTATTGGACACTGCTGTTTCTGTAAAGAGATAATAACCATCTTTTTAGACTATTGTTAAAAAAAATATATTAAAACTTCAGATAAGAATTGTATTACCTGTGTTAAGCCAGGCACATCTGTTTGCCAAGACAAAAATGTTTAAATAAACACAACTGAAACATTTTGAGGTTTTTCTTTTCTTTTTTTTTTTATAATTGCTCACAAAAAGAATTTAAAAAAAGTGACCTCCTCAACTTTTCTAAATCTAAACAAGATTGGTTGCTCTTTAAAGGTTAGGTTAACCAATTACCATATTTTATGAATATTTACATTTTAAAATTGTATAATTGCTTCTAAAAGGTCTCACATATTCAATGCTCAATGTGTTAAGCCTCATGTTATAGAAGAGTAAAGAAGAGATCTGAGACATAGTGATATAAAGTGGCATAGGCAATGTTCAAATTCACAATATTTTGCAAATAATTCTACTAATATTTGATTCGATATTCAAGTGTTTGGCTATGAATTTTCAAAAATGTATTCGCAGTTATAACCCACATTGCGATTACCTTCAGAATGAATGAACATGTGGTATTTATTTTCCCATTGTGAATATAAAATCGCAATGCATGGCTATAAGCTTCCCAATGCATAATATCGTGAATATCGCAATGCATGGCTATAAGCTTCCCAATGCATAATATCGTGAATATCCGCCGTCACATTCGTGAAATTTGCAAATTCTTGGATATTCGCCGAATAAATATGCAATTCGAATATTCAAGCTCAACACTATTGAAACATCCCAAAAGCTTGCTTCTCTAATGAATTCAGTAAGCTTATAAAGTGGATCACTTAAACTCCAAACATTCTGGTCTCATTTTAAAGATATCATTCTTGCCTTTTTTTGTTACCCCTCACTCCCTAACCTTTCACATCCCACCCCATTGTATATACCTGATGGCCACCCACCCACCCTCTCATCGGTCTTGTTCTACCCTGTGCATATGCAACAGTCACCAACTCTTTGTACTCATCCCTCCATCTGCCGCCATAGTGACGGAGATATCAAGGATTGAATTCCACTATATTTCACCACGGAACACTTCTGCTGAAACGTTCCAGAGTCTCTTGCCCACAGGTAGGCAGCCTTGGACAGCCTTTTTTCTTGGGGACCTAAGCCATTTCCAGTCTTGACCAATGTACGAATGTTTGGTTATTTCCTTGCAGCCTCTCGATCCACTTGTAGCTATTAGACGAGGCTATACAGCCCCTCCTGCAGCGAGAGGCTCGAGCTGTCTCATAAGGGGACCCTTTGAGACAAAGTTATTGGTGAGTTCATTCCGTCCTTTCAGATTTTTTTAGACGCATCTAATGTTTTCCAGTCGAAGTTATATTTTTCAAACCAAACATCCCTGTTTTCAGATTGCCAAACAATTCATTTGCATACAGCTCAGACGCCTATCTGAAATATTTATCTTTTCAGGTACAGATTGTGATGGCATTTCCTAAACTCAGTGCTCTGAAACGTGCCCACAGGATGACTTCTGCTTCCTGGCCGGGTACACCCAGCACGTCCACAAGCTCCCTGCAGACTAATAGAAAAGACTTATTTAGTTCTACCATTTCATCTATAACAATGTACCACCCTGAAAACATTTGTTGTTTTATTACAATAGGCATTTAAAAATCCTGTGAGTTTATAAACACTAGCAAACTATTGTGTTCTGAAAAGAATATCAACTATTTTATTTTTGGTAGTTAAATGCAAAGGCCCTAAAAATGGTATTATCACCTAAATAGCTAGAGATGTATAGAAGGGTTATGGGAACATTAAAAAAAGGTATTGCTCTAACAGGTAATTCTGTTGTAAAAAAAAAAAAATATCATATTGAATTAAACTGTTACTTACCTCTGGGCTGGCACGAAGGTGGAGAAGTGCACCATATTACTTAAAAGACATAGGCTTAATATCTGTACGATTACATAGGTATTTCAGCTCCTCCTTTATCAATCGTTCAGTCACACTGCCAATTATGACTAGGCAGTGCTATATACCATATTTTTCGGACTATAAGACTCACCTGACTATAAGACGCACCCAGTTTTTAGAACAGGAAAAACAGAAAAAAAATAAGTGTTAAAATAATTTGGATCAATGCAATACCATATTCCACTACTAGCAGCATACCATATTCCGTCACTAGCAGCAGTACTATCATGGCACACACGTCATCTTCCTCACTGATCAGGGGAAGATGAGGCCGCAGGGGAAAAGGCTGCAGAGTCTCTCCTCTCCCTGTATGGCTGTGTCAGTCAAAGCTGCAGAGTGATTGCAGCTTCCACACACAGGGAGAGAGAGATAGATAGGAGTTCATCTATGTCTCTCTTCATTGCTTATACCAGCAGGGGAAAAAAGTGCATCTCATAGTCTGAAAAATACGTTAATTGATTTAAATGCTGAAAACAGTTCTCCTAAGACTCTGGAATGGAACCCCCAGGGTGTTTAGCGCGTGGCAAGCTTTTTTAAAAAGCATGCCATAGGCGGTCGCGATAATGCCAGAGGTGTGCTCTAAAAAAGTGTCGCACCTCCTGTAACTTGAAAGTCAATGGCGCCGCCTATCGGTTATGCCGATGCACAGAATCTTTGAGGGAATTCGGCAGACAGGTAAGTTGTTAGGTAGCTATCTCAGGTGAGTTTTATCAGCCACTTACCCCGAGATAACTTAGGAGCCCAGGAGATTAAGGCAGTGACCTTTCCATTACAGAATCTCTCTACTCCCGGCAAGGGGTTGGCCAGACCGTGACATGACATTAAGAAGGGAGGAGCAACGCAGGACAAAGGAAATTAAGCGATAACAGGCAAGATTTTTTCCGTTGTTACAGATTGCATGATTAATGAGTGCAGTGAGTATGAGGGCCATGGAGAACAACCAGTAAAGATCGACTGTATGTTGTTGCCTTTTCTACTTTGTAAATTTTTTACAATCTTTGCTAAGCAGTGATAAGCAGCATAGGCAATATTCGAATTTGCAAAATATCAAACATTTTTACCTAATAATCACAATTAATTAGTAAATCCAAGAATTTGTGATCTCCAGTCATTACTACCTTCATTGTGCAAATCGGCACTTGTACATGCGCATATTGCAAATGCAAAACACGGTAGTCTAGGTACAGATGTAAAAAAGGTATAGCACTATATTCGAGATCTTTGCAAATTCTCAAAGTGCCGATATTCGCAATAACAATTCACCATTAGAATATCCGTGATCAACACTAGGTCTGCTGTAATAGAAAATAAATGTCTACCCCTTGAAACAACAACTACTTTTTAGTAGCTTTTCTTCTTAGCTTTTTATCCAGCAACTCTCGTCATGTACAAATTCAAATGTGTAATTTTCTAAGAATGCAGCTTGCACAATTTCCCTTTAATGAGAATAAAATTTCCTGCAGTGTGTAGATGAAATCTATCTATGACATATTTGCTATATCCTCTTCTTGTTTTGCCTATAAGAGTAAATAAAACATCCCTAAAGAGCTGAATTGCAAATTGTTCTGATCTCCTACTGACGTTTTTCCTGGCGTCCTCATATTGCTTGCTTTATTAGGTTGTTAAAATCCTTCAACATTTGCATTTGTTTGTAGAGGGCAGTACGCACAACATGCTCTTGAATTTCACGTCTTGATTAACCAGTTTCGCAAAGTCCCCAGATAGTTGTGCAGTTAACAATGTAACCAAAGCGATGTAAAGTAAATTAACAACATGTGATAATGGAGATGAAAAGACCTTTTGCTCAGTCTTCCAGATGCATACCTGATCCCCACACTTGATTCCCTTACCTGCCGTCTTTTGCCCTTAAAGTGTACCTGTGCCTAGAATATTGGGTAATTATACATCTTTATAACAATATAACAATCCATTAAATACCTCTAAAGTTTAATTTGGCCTTCTCTGGTTCCCATTTCTTCCCCATTGGCATGCAAAAAAAAATGATGGCATGATATAAAAAAAACTATAGAATTAAAGGGAGGGGACAGTAGTTTCATAAAAATGGGAAACCTTTGTCCACATGTGAGGTTGAGCTTTCATGATTAAAAGAGAGTGACAATGCAGTTTTATCTAGCCAGGAAAGGAGGCTGTATCTACCGTAGCATCTATGGACCACAAGCCCTAGACTTCACTGTATGGAAATACCAAGAATGGTCCAAATCCGGTTCATTATTATTATTTTAATATCACAATGCTTACCGTGGCTTAAACATGGACGAGCGGGCTAAAGCCCCCAAGCGGGCTTTATTGACAGGTAATGCTGATGTTTCCACGATGCCCAGTGGAGCCTTTGAGGCACCCATGGGTTTGTGGATGAAATTAGTAAAAAAAAAAACTGGACCATGTAAGACATATAAGAATTTGCTATAGGTCTCGTCTTTGAAGAGACTGCAGACCCCAGGGTAGTAGACTCCTGACAGAAGCAAGATTGAAGATATGCTTTATTTTAAATTTGTAAAAATATTGCTCTTGCACAGTGATAGCGAACCACTCAGAGATCAGATGAAGGCTCTTCATGATACCCAGATGAAGGTTCCTAAGTGAGATGGTTGCACAGTGCCATTGTAGTACAAGCGAATAGGGCTTGGGGCATAAGACAAAACCAAGCATTTACCCTTGCAGTTTTTGCCTACAAGAGAATTTATTGTCCCTATCTAGAGTCATTTTAAAGCGTACCTACCACCAGAAAATTATCTTTTCATTTATAAGTGTTGATAATAGGGAGATAAGCATAAAAAAACAAACTTACATGTAAGGAATAATTTACCAAGATCCCACGCAGCCTCACTTACTGGTCCTGATGACATGGCACCTAGGCGGCACGTCACAAGAGTGATGGGATTGCCAGGTATTTTGTCATCTCAGCTCTGAAGAACACTAAGGAAAATTCCCAATAGAAAATCATTGAGCACCAGCTATAGTGCACCCGGAGTTAACCCTCATAAGCCTGGCGAAAAACGATAGAATCGCTCATACAGGGAGTGCAGAATTATTAGGCAATGAGTATTTTGACCACATCATCCTCTTTATGC
>CM070036.1:125804892-125820984 GCA_036250615.1 Ptychadena robeensis
AAATAGCGAAAACTAAAAACAAACTAAAAACTACTTCCAAAAATATTCAGCTTTGATATTCTCTAATCTAAGTTACCCTCATTAGTTAAACTCAAACTCCTGCATCATTAGGTGTCGATATAGACTACCATTTGATTGTCCACTGGGGTGACAGGGGTGTTGTGCGGACCGTAAAATAGAGGGAGGAAAGGACCGGGCACTCAGTGTGGGCCCACCCAGTGGCAGAGAAATGACCCAAGCAGGAAGTGTTGAGGGAAATTGGAGTCTCATCACATAAAATATGTGCAAAACTGTCTAGGATACCAACTCAAAGCATAAACAGGATAAGCGCGACTTCCTGTCGTCCCATCCACTGGTGTGGTATGGTAAGGCTGCGGTCTCTCTTTCTTATTAGATCTCCGAGGTGAGATTGTCCCATTGTGTGACCAAGAACACCAACATTCTGTTTGTACCCTGAGGTGCTCAACCGCTTGTCAGAAACAACCTGTGGCCACACTCTTTACTATTCCTGATAGAGGAGTTTTGATGAGCATAAAATGGAGGGAGGGTGGTGGAAAGGACCAGGCACTCAGTGTAGGCCCATCTGGTGGCAGACAGAGGGGCTGCCCATCCTACTGCACAGCCCCAGCAAAGAAACAATCCAAATGAGAAGTGAGGCGTCCCGCCTATTTGCTGTCAAGGCAAATAAGGGGGAGTCTTGTCAACAGCAATATGTGCAATACTGTCTAGGATACCAACTCAAAGCACAAACAGGATAAGTGCGACTTCCTGTCATCCTATCCACTGGTGTGGTATGGTCAGGCTGCGGTCTCTCTTTCCTGTTGGATCTCTGAGGTGAGATTATCCTATTGTGTGCCCAAAGAACACACCGACATTCTGTACAGTCCCTCAGGTGCTCGACCCCTTGTCAGGAACAACCTGTGGCCACACTCTCTTAACTATTCCTGATAGGGGATTTGTGATGACCATAAAATGGAGGAAGAGTGGTGGGAAGGAGGGTGGCTTTTTCAGTCCCTCAGGTGCTCAACTGACTTAATAATGACTCAAAGCAGGAGCAGGATAAGTGATCAATGGTGATTAATGGTGCCTTAAAAGTCCACTCTAGGCTCAGCCTAGTGTTTGGTATTCATACAAAAACCATAGTCCAAAATCAGAAATGAAATTCACACTGAAGCACTAAAAAAACTTTTCATGTCTAAATATTTGACTGTGTTTAATGTTGTATTTAAATGATTTGCTGTGCTGCATGCAACCCAGCTTCACACTTTCCAAAAATAGCAAAAATGAGGCATGTGATATAAGTGGCCTAAAAAGAAGAATTGTATGGTAACACGGCTTGCCAGATATTCTGTTCCTACAGCAATAATACTATTTGTGAAGTATATGCTTTAATGTCTTAAAAACGTGACATCACAGCTATTTAAAGACTGTTTATATACAATAGCATAACCCTTTATCCTAATTACCACTGTTGATACTTTATTATGTAGTTGGTCTCTCACCAGTTTAGTGGCGTGCATTGCTTTTGACGTCTTGTATAGCAAATGGGATACTGTAGAATAGTTCTAATTTTAAACAATAATTTGATATTACATACTAAATGTTGTTCTACAAGACATTCCTTCTATAAAGACAAAGGTTTATAGTCAGTGTATGCTTTTCCTTTCACCAGGCATGTGTTTCTGATTACCCACCTTGAAAACCCATAATCATTATGCTCATTGGATTTTGCAGCTCAACCTTAAATTTTCTTGGTTGAGTCTGGCGTGTATACAAGCACTAGCCCATGTAAGTTCAGCTCCATATAAACGGCCCTCTGGTGTATTTTTAAATGTGGTATAAGCTGAAGCCAGGTTTTTGTGGTCTGTTTTCCCAATCTATTCCTCATGTTTTACTATAGTGTAAGAAATGTGTTTTAAAGACAGCCTAAACGTAAATTATGAAAGAATTCTGCTAGACTTGGCCAAAGCTTTACAAATAGGTCCCTAGCAATCTGAATCCACTAGGTTCTTTGGCTTAGATCTGGAAAAGAATCCTATGCCTGCCCCTTCTACCCACCGAAACCTTTCTGACAGCAGATAAAGTTATAGTGTCAGTATGTTGGTGCTATGTGCTGCTGAGCAGATACATTATTTACACTTTAAGAAAATACAAAACGGTCTTGTCTGTATTGTATTTCTTTATATTTTATGGCCAGAAACACAATAATCAGTTCAAACGTTTGGTCAATGATTGCATGGGAATATCTGTAGCATTCTTGGCTACTCTATAGATTTTCTTCCTTTTCCTCCTTGCCACTTTTTGAAAAAAATAAAGACACCTTGGTCATACAGTATACACAGAAAAGAACACCCCTCAAATTGTGGTAAATAGTTTATAGTATCTTTTCTTAGGACAACATTGAACATTTGACACTTTGATACAATGTAAAGTAGTCAGTGTACAGCATCCACACAGCCACACAAAATATGAACACTTTGGGCACAATTTGCACATATTTTATTTAGGGGTGTACTAATTTTTATTGCCAGAGCTTTAGGCTCCTTTGCAGCAGCCCAAGTGTAGCTTGGGGTAAGTTTGCTTTACAATTTAAATTCACCCCTAGCAACACTTGGAGATACTTACCTATCCCTGGTGTGCATGCAGCAATTCTGAACGTTGGCGGACTCACTGATCATTTCCGGGGTCCGCCTCTTTTGCATCACCGAAAATTCCAGACGGGGGCTGTGCTATTAACCTGTATGTTAATGCAGGCAACGTTGGTTTTCTGCCCCACATACCGGTCAGCATTGATGATGTGAAGAGAGGAGGAGGGAGGGCAGAAAAATCAAAGTGGAAAACTATACGGTACCACCAGGGAGGTTAATGGCTGTGTGTTGAGTAATTTTGAGAGGACACAAAATTTACACTGCTATACAAGCTGCACACTGACAACTTTACATTGTATCAAAGTGTCATATCTTCAGTTTTATCATACTAAAAATTATTATAAATTGTTTACCACTATGTCAGGGCTGTACTAACTTTTGTGAGATAGATAGTTTTAGCTAGGGGCAATATGGGCGGGTGCCCAATGCAGCATAATTCTAGGTGTGTGGCCACCTGGGGAAAGAGAAGCTCCTATCTGGAGGAATGCTGGTGAGTCACAGAGTCTGTAAAGGTCCCCATACACGAGCCGATTCTCCCTCGATAGATGAGGGATCGACTGTAGTGGGATGATATCATCCCGCTGCAGCCGGCCCTTAGCTGATCGGCGGGCACCCTTTGTGTGTCGGCAATTACTTTGAATGGGGACTGTCATCCCCATTCAAAGTAATGGGATCAGCTGTAAATTTTCAGGCATGTTGGATCACCATGCGATCCCACATGCGGGAGATTCCTGGTCAATCTCATGAGGTTCGGCCGAGTTATTGCCAGGCGATTGGCCTGTGAAAATCAGGCTGTGTATGTCTACCTTTAGTCCCTGGGAGAGCTCTCCAGCAGTGACGAGATGTGCTCATCCGATATCCAACAATGTGCAGTAGAATTTTAAAATTCTTTACTAATTTGAGAAAACACTGTATATGTGTTAGGTCTCTTTCACATTTTCCTTTTGTTGCAACATACCTGAATAGGTCAGTAGTTGTGTAACAACTCAACAGTGTCTGGGTGTGAAATGGTATTTAGTAAATCAACCCTATGTTAGCTCTCACTCTCATGTGCACATTTTACTTTATGGAGGAGAAAGAGTCTATTTGAAAATCAGGCCATACAACATGAAAATGAGAAAAAAAATGCCGCTGTATTATAACATGCATTGCTCTTACATTTTACTCACATTCACATATATAATCTAGGCGGCTTTCCATTCCATTTCCAAGTGCACGGCTGATATTTCCAGTTTTCTTGACTATACAAACCTAATTAAAAATAAACAAAGCCGTCTGCTTTTGCACTAAGCCATTGTTCCCACAACATATCCTGCCTATAATCCACAATACAGTTTTTGTGCCAGTTGAAGCAATGGAAATGTCTGCAAAATTAGCTGCCAGATATCTGGTATTTTGCTAAATGATTTCATGTACCTCTGACCTGAGTCTGAATGACGATAGCAGAGGGTAATTTGTGACCATACGAGGCTAAGCTGTAGCGAGTGGCTGAAAGACATTTGTTGCTAATTGTGCCTGTCCAAGGGAAAAGGGGCAAGCCGAGGATGAACCTGCTTCCTGCACAGCTGTGATAACCAAAAATCTAGTCTAAGGGAATAAGTGATGCTGCAGCCAAGCTGCAATGATGGGGAATCAAAAGAATCATTTAAATAGCTCAGCTCAGACAACCTGTAATTTCTTATGATGCGGTGCCAGTTAACTGAGGTTCTTTCAAACAATCATTATTATTCCTTACTATCAGATTGCTGCAATATATTTTTAAAAGTTGTTTTCAATTTATCTAAACTTGTAAGATTTATTAAAATAAGGTAAATGCGCGTCCATGCCGAGAACCCCAATTTTGTGTTAAAGTGGGGTTTCCTGCTATTTTGGGGGACCATTGGGCATATACCTCACCCATTAGGAACAATGCCCTCCTATACTCCTCCTACCACAAGCTAGTAATAGTGATTTCATAAAGTGTGGGGGAAAGAAGCCACTATAGTGAGCCACTGGCAGCATAAAGTCACGCCATTGGGTGGAGCCTCAATATGATGCAACTCGCTATTTCTACAGTGTACATAGCCTTACTTTACACGGTTTGTAGGCAAAAATAGTGCAAGTGATAAAGAGTAATTGCCCCTTGAATTACGGTAGCTTCTAGGTGACCAATAGAGATGGTCGACTTTTTCGACTAGCTGATTTGTCAGCTGATTGCAAAGACCCTGAACATGGTATAATCACCAAAATTGCTGGAGATGTAGAGAAGGGTTGTGGGAACATTGGGGGAAAAAAGTTTTGCTCTAACACATGTAGTTTTTGAATAAATTAAGTTTCGACTTATTACAGCTATTTTTACTTTACTTCATTAATTAACTTTGTGTTGGAGCCATACCTTTTTTTTTGTAGTATACCCCAACCCTTCTCTACATTTCCAGGTGATGAAACAATGTTCAGGGGTTTTGCAATTAACTTGAAATCGCAGAAATGGTCAAATCGGCGATCTTTAATTGTTACTTAACAAACTCTCCCAGAGTCAACTCGGACTAACCGCCCAGGAGGTTGAGGGTTGATTATAATTTACACATAAGCAATGTATTTTGAGCATATTAAGGCCCCCATACACGTGTCGGATTCCCACCGGATTCCGGCACGATCAATTCCGGGCGCGTGCACGCGAAACGATCGTGCCGGAATCGCATGCAGCCCACCTTGTCCAATCGATCAGGTCCGATCGTTCAGGGGCCCAGAATCGGATCCGACAGAGAACCAACATGTTGGTCTTTCTGATCCGATTCTGCCCAGATCAGGGGGAGTTGCCATTTGTGAGGTGGACAATCGGACATGGAATCGTCCTGGAATCCGTTGGATTAAGGTGGTATGCAGCGATGGATACTCTTAATTGGCCGATTGATCACACCTGCGATTCCCGGCAGAATCGCCGGAATCGATCGGGGGAGTGATCAATTGGCCATGGAATCCTACACGTGTATGGCTAGCTTTAAAAAGTTTACATTACATCCAATTACATCCATTACATCCAATTGGCCTGTTGACATGAACACACATGCCAACTAAGGCAGATAGGTGTGAAGCAGGTTAGTTGATGAAACAAAATCATGTCATGTATGTCTTTTAGGTACATCAGGGAGAAAATTAATTGTTCGTTCATTTAGCTGAACTACAAATGAATTTACTAGTTTCTTTCAGATGGAATGATGGTAAACAAACGATATGGTAGAATATATTCTCAAATCGACTTTAACCTTGAATATAGCTCTCCTTAAAATGTAAACTCCACATAATATTACAAAAATGTATACTTTTTATTCAGAATAGCAACTCTTTTGCGCTGAAATGCACAGCATTAGCAACAGACTTGAGCAAAGCACAACAGATGGCAGTGGGTTTTCTTTTGATTTCCATGAGATATTTGCCTGGCTGCCAGATGAATTTTCTCTTGACTAGAAAGAAAAAAAATATCTTGCTGCTCCTATCTGTCCTAGAAGAGCAGGAAAGGAGAGATATATGTGCTATCCTTTGATATAAAAAGCAAAAGACTATGTAAAGGCAAACGTTTTAGTAAATCTGTCATATAATAAATGCTTCTGAATCAGCTACTTGAATAAAAAGTATTATTATTAATATATCAATTCTTCAAAAGCCCTTGGTTTGGGGGCTCCCAGGGATCATTAGGTATGGGATTCTCAACCCAATGATCCCCTTCACCCATACCTTGGTCCAAATAAGTAACTACTTAAGGCCCCCTTTTCTTAACCCTATAACAGTGAGCACTCTTTGGAAAAGGACCAGCAATGAAAAGATCAGCAGGAGTCATGGACAATACTAGAGATAGAGAGGGCCATGCGCAATGTCAATCTCATGAATTCCGGGCTTTAGATCAGGAGTCCTCAAACTAAATTAGCACCAGTTTACGGTCTGTTGGAGGACCAAACTATAGTTTGAAAAACATAAACAAATTTCCATCTTACTTGTAGTGCAAAAATATGTAAAAGGAAGGCAGAAGCCCAGTATATATTTACCTTCTCTGACTTTGAACCCTTCAGATCTCTGACACCACTTACCACATCATTTACTACTGTGAATACCCTCCAAATTGTACACCCCAAACAGCAACCTTTCATATAGGGAATATTCAATAGACATAAACTGTATACAAGAAAAACTAGAACAATTTAATATGGAATTCTAGAAAAGGTTAACTGATATTGTTCACATGATACAATCAAGCTGTTTGCACAGCTACTTAATGTATTCAAGCTTTAAACCTAATTTCAGTTGTAAAAAAAACATGTAATACTCTCTTTTGCCACAAGATGCTCTGCTGCACCCTAAGGGCTTGTCCCCAATTGGGCGGTTGACCTGGATCGCGCCCATAGAGAATTAGTGGACACGGTTGAAAATCCATCCACACACGTTTTTTGACCGCGTCCATTCATGTCTATGGGCGAGATCCAGGGGGAAAAGCCTGCGGCCTGTGGTGAAAAACTCGGTTAACCATGGGTTGCTCCCATAGACATGAATGGACATGATCAAAAATTGCATGTGGATGGATGCGGCCAACCGCCCAAGTGGGGACATTACTGTTAATGTACATCAGAGCTTCGGCTTTCTCTGTAAACTGGTACACATGACCATTGCATCCATATAACTATACAATGACATTTTATTCTTAATACATATTCTTCCCTTTGCAAACATAGCAGTGCACATGTTGCAGTTTTTGCCTATAAAACGTTTGGGGTCAGCACTGATGGTGGACAGGTAGGCTTGACTTGCAATCTCTGTTCTACTTCATCCCAAAGGTGTTTGTTTGTCAGACAAGTTTTTCAGTACTAAACTAATTTGTGCACTGGGGCACAATCATGCTGGGACAGAAACTGGAAATTTTTAAAATAAAGGTTGGAAACATTGAATGTCCGAAATGTTTAGGTGTGTTAAAGTATTAAAATGTCACTGGAACTAAGGGACATAGCACAACATCTAAAAAAATACATACTATTGTGCCACTGCCCTCTACACCAAACTTTACAGTTGGCACAATGCACTGAAACAGGTAAGGTTATCCTGGCATCAACCAAACCCAGACCCGACCTTTCAGACAGAGAGGTGTGATTTATCATTCTATTGACCATTTTTAGTCCATGGCATGACGGCGTGTTTTATATCACTTCATCAGAAACTTGACATTATACATTTAGGACTGGCATGCAGCTGCTCGGCTATAAAAACGTATGCAGCTGCTTCTATACAGATTTTGAGCTGATGCTAATGCCAGAGAAAAATCTAAAACTCTGCAGTCAACAGAGCACTGGTAAATTTTACACACGATGAGCTTTAGGGATAGGTGGCCCTGGCCTGGCACTTTGTGTGTTGATATATGGAAAATACTGGAATATGGAACAAGGACACAATTTTACGAATTTACATTGTAAATGTGGCAACCTAGGACAGTACCATGCTTACATTTAGTTCTTTAGAACAACCTTTACTGCCAATAATGTTTGTAAATGCAGACTGTATGGCTAGGTGCTTCATTTAACCCCCTCGTTGTTGAATTAAGTAGGTGGGTATCCCCAAATTTAGCTTGGATGAGTTTGTGGAGTAACCACACTTACTACGAGCTACACTTGAGGTAAATGCCCAGGAGGTACTACCCCTGTGACAGTGTTTGTGGGCTGCCCTAAATTTTGGGGTGCTGTAACATCCCAGACTTGACTTACCTAATTATTGTTAGAACCTGACCCATCCTCTATCTAGGTGCCTATTGCTCCACCACTAGGATTACAACCCTATTGACCAAAAGAAAGTTGCTACTAGGAAATGCTGATACTAGGATATTACAGCAGTAAAGACATTTTAGCACCAAGGAAGATGGATGGTTTATTTAAGGAAATTCTGCACTGCTGCTCTCTGTTAGAACGTTATGAATGTTTAAACTTTTATTTTTGAACAAAAAATGTGTTTTTGGGGAGGGGGTTGTTTAGTTTTAGTTTTGAGTGAAATTAACCTACAATTATAAGTTTTATCATTTATATTTTCATGTTACTTTATTTCATTTACTTCGATAAGCAATGATATTAGTAATTGATGTCCATAAAAAAGCAGCTCCAAGCAGATAATGAACAACTTTAAATATGTGTGATTATTGACTTTACCCAAAAAATATTTATTAAAGAGTTAACTGTAAATAATGATTTTTATAAATATAGACTTGTCGCACCATTTAAATGAAGTGAGCAGAAGTTCATTTGAATCCAAATTTGTGCTCAGAAATAATTTCTTCGCCGTGCTGCAGAGAAAATAAATTTTAAAAGGGTTATAGCAGTGGGTCACCGTTATTCTCTGCATATATTATTTTAAGATAGCAAGGATGCTTATAAATTTGCATTTTATGGTGTCTAGTAAGTTCTGGTCGAATAGGTTAGATTAAGTTAAACATCCTGAGTACAGCAGCATACATAACAAATTCCTGAGTCAGCACTTTCTAAGCCAAACAAGTCTTGTATCCTCTGGTGCTAACAAACAAAAATGTCTGATGAGTAACCTTGTGTTATTATTGCAAGCTATTGTATGCGTCTATGATGCATTTTAAAAATTCACATCAATGAATACTTGTCTTAGATAAGTAGAGATGTGGGAAAATTGCTCTGTCTAAAAGGATCTGAATATACCCCGGTGAGGATTAGTGGGCGCATATATTGAAATACTAATCATTCAGGAATCTGCTAATAAAAAGACACTTGAAAATCCTTTGTAATGTAAACAATGAGACACTGCTGAGTTGTTAACCCAGAACATATGCTCTCATGCAACCTGATGATCTTTATATGTCCGTGACTGAATGGGTATAAAGGGACCAAAGGCTAGCTATGGTCTATTCTACAAGCTTATAATGGCCAAAGGAAGCAAGCATGACGTTTATGGAAGATCCTATTCTTGACAGCAATGTAGGCTGTTCAAGAACACCATCACATATGTTGGGCAAATCTCTGAAAATATGTCTGATTCTTCTGAATTTACAACTTATAAAAGAATATTTTACAGTAGTATAATATAAGTATTTTGATTAACTTCTATTTGCATGAGTAGTGCCCTAACATGATATGTGCCATCCCCTTGTTGTGTAACACATTAAGAATAGCCCTATCCCCAGATTTCAAGGTCCTGGGATACCAATCTGATTTGAAGGGTTTGAGTCAGAGAGTTGTTCTAAAAAGGTTTTTATTAAGTGGTGGACCTATGAAAGTGTCTGTGTTAGTCATAAAACATATTTTATTTTAAAAGGCATAATACATACAATCAACAGTTTAAGTACATCCTCATACATTATTTTTTTGGAAACAATGATAATTGTCCGACGTGTTTCGTCCCCAACTGGGGCTCCTCAGGGAGAAAAGAAAAAGGATCACTATAAATGCTTATGAATGTACTTGCAAATTAGTGATTGAGCACCATGCAGGCTATAACATCAGAGAAACCCAGGTGGTAGCGTGCCCTTTAGTGTGACCCAGTAGCAGCCCCTCTGCTGGCACACCCCAGACCTCCTGAGGGGTTGGGGGTAGATCGTAACCCAACACAAGGGGATACAAGGCTGAAGCTATCCTAGTTAGACCTCTGTCCCACCTCAGTAGGCTTGGATAGAAATGGCGGATCTTCAGTGTCAGACATTAGTGCACGCCCTGGTGACGATCCGATGTGGAGTTCCCAGCCCTACAGTATTTTGACACCATGGCATCCCCACACCATGACGTGCCCACCTCCATGGTTAACAGTAAGTACCAAACATCCTTTTTTTGCATTGATTATCAAACATATCTAATCCCATCGGAAGAAAATAAATTAAACTTATTTACATCGCTCCAGAGCAAACACGAGAACTGTTCATGTGTCCAGTCCTTATGCGATTTGGCAAACTCTAGATGGGCCTTCCCAATCTTTATTAATGGCTTTCTGCTTGGCTGACAGCCATAAAAGTTCGACTGTCTAAATCAGTTTTACAGTACGCAGATCTCTGTTGATATCAACAACAGTCATCTTTGGATATCTTCCATATGAGATTTTCATGAGATCAACAGTAGCCTTTGATATCTTTAATATAAGATTTTGGGTCCAGAGCATGATTTTACTGGGTCTACCGGTTCTTTGTTTATTAACTGTAGTCTCTGTTGACCGTTGTTTCTTATTCCAAGTATTTACAGTTTGTCTGGACAGACTAAAATCCTTAGCAACCTGTGCCTGAGACTTGCCAGTCTGTAAAGCATCTCCCTGACTTTGGGATGTTGCAGTCAAAATAACACACAGCTTAATGTAAACAAATAGCTGTTGATGTTAACTATAAATGCTGACGTGAACAATTTTTTTCCCTGGAATAAACCAAAGTTTTTTGGGTTTTTTTTGCTTTGTACTGACTACCGCTTGCTGACTCCTGACAGAATCCTGCAGCCTTAAAGAGAATCTTAATCATTAGTCTCTACCACCGGGATACCATATTTTTTGTACTACCGTATAAGATGCTTACTATAGTTTTTGAAATGTTTTTCTCACTATTTTTTTTTTTGCTTATATTGATGTCTTCAGATGCCTATGCTATTTACAGTGGCTTGCAAAAGTATTTAGCCCCCTTGAACTTTTCCACATTTGGTCACATTACAGCCACAAACATGAATCAATTTTATTGGAATTCCACGTGAAAGACCGATACAAAGTGGTTTACACGTGAGAAGTGGAATAAAAAACATACATGATTCCAAACATTTTTTACAAATAATTAACTGCAAAGTGGGGTGTGCGTAATTATTCAGCCCCCTGAGTCAATACTTTGTAGAACCACCTTTTGCTGCCATTACAGCTGCCAGTCTTTTAGGTTATCTCTCTACCAGCTTTGCATATCTAGAGACTGAAATCCTTGCCCATTCTTCTTTGCAAAACAGCTCCAGCTCAGTCAGATTAGATGGACAGTGTTTGTGAACAGCAGTTTTCAGATCTTGCCACAGATTCTTGATTGCATTTAGATCTGGACTTTGACTGCGCCATTCTAACACATGGATATGTTTTGTTTTAAACCATTCCATTGTTGCCCTGGCTTTATGTTTAGGGTCGTTGTCCTGCTGGAAGGTGAACCTCCGCCCCAGTCTCAAGTCTTTTGCAGACTCCAAGAGGTTTTCTTCGAAGATTGCCTTGTATTTGGCTCCATCCATCTTCCCATCAACTCTGACTAGCTTCCTTGTCCCTGCTGAAGAGACGCACTCCAGAGCATGATGCTGCCACCACCATATATGACAGTGGGGATGGTGTGTTCAGAGGGATGTGCAGTGTTAGTTTTCCGCCACACATAGCGTTTAGCATTTTGGCCAAAAAGTTCCATTTTGGTCTCATCTGACCAGAGCACCTTCTTCCACATGTTTGCTGTGTCCCCCACACGGCTTGTGGCAAACTGCAAACGGGACTTCTTATGCTTTTCTGTTAACAATGGCTTTCTTCTTGCCACTCTTCCATAAAGGCCAACTTTGTACAGTGCAAGACTAATAGTTGTCTAATAGGCGAGTGTGCTGCACACCAGGTGACACTATTTCACTCACAGAGAAGGGATGATACCAAACTTTCCAAATGAATCTGTATTGTTTGTATACTGCAAGGACTTATGTTACTAGATAGTAAGAGGACTACAATCTTGCTGAAGAACCCCAACTTTTAGTGTCAATTTCATTGTCAATTCATTGTCCCATTCAATCAATTTAAAAATATATACTTTTGGGGGGTCAGGGAAATCGTGATTGATTGTAATGTATGGCAACAGTAACAGATATTTGATCCAATGTTTTTGGATCGACTGATAGCGTAATTGAATGAAGGTTTAGTTTCAATACAACCGATTAAAATTTTCCACTAAGTCCGATAATTTTTCCAAATTTTAATCATTTTAGGTTGATCTAACCATGTGGGCTGCCATAGATTTTCAATCAATCAACCCCAAAAATGTATTGAATTATTGTATGGGGGCCTTTATAGTATTTGAGTGCACTCTACAACTATTGTGCAAGTGTATATATATATATATATATATATTTGTTGTGCATGGCTATTTTTACTAAATCTTCCAAATAAAATAAATAAAACAATAAAAATTACTCAGTATCAAGCTATAAATAAAAACTTTAATCTCTGTGGTTGCTATGGATAACACATGACCTATTGATTTTTTGAATAAATCCTTATGTTTAAAGTCAACAGAAGAAGTGATCTTCAATCAGAACCTTCTACAGAAAATCTGTATTCACTGCATATTGCAATACAACATTTAGGAGCAGAATAATCCTCGTGCATCCTATTAGACTTTACCGCCTTAAAATTTTTAAGCCTAAAAAGTCTCTCTTGACATTTTCAGACTATTGTATTTGTGGCATTGGCATGCCATGTTAAACCCAGAATTTGTGTTGGATTAATGAGCAGCTGAACATAGCACAAACACATGGTTACAGGAAAAGTAAAGGCTTTGAGCTAAATTACAGATTTGTTGAGGGAATATATTGGATAAATTGAGAAATACCATTCATTTTACTGATACTTGCTTTTTTAGATGGATCTGTAAACATAAAGATAAAATTTTTCAATGATTTCTGAAAACCAACATACCTAAAGCAGCTTTCCATGTCTCTGCTGTGGCCCAAAGCTGCGACTGATCAGAACCTCCTAATAGTGATTGTGTAGCCCTTCCGTTACCAACACTTTTCTTTTGCCTACTCAAGCCCCCCATACACGCTTAGATTTTCACCCTTTTTTTCGGCTGATTGACCGCGCTCACAGCAGTCGGCCGAAAAATAAGGTGTCGATCTAAAGCTTAAAGGGCTGAAATCAGCTGCGAAATTGATCTAAGCCATTTCTTAGATTGGTCTAATACTTTAGTACCAAAGTACAGGTATGTCTCCTCAGCTCCATCGGGGATCCGATGGGGCTGAAGACACACAACCTGTCTGCAGCAGCAGCACTTTCCCACAAAAGATGTGAGGGGAGAAAGGGGGGGCCTAGCAGCTCACCCCTCTCCCTTCGTGCTAGGCTGCAAGCTTACTGACAGTCTCAGTGACCTCGCAGCCTCTTCTCACAGCCAGGTCCCTAGATGCAGTCTGCCAATGGGGGGCTTCAGACAATAAAACATATTAAACAAGGCGGACAGTTCGGCTGTAAACATAACTTGTTCGCTTTTCTTTCCCCGGCGAACAGAACGGGTGTTCGACCTGACCTGTTCACCGGTGGGAAGAAGGTGACTATTCTTCTGCTGGCCAGATCAGGAGCAGAACAATCTGGCCAGTGGAAGAATTCTTACATGAGAGACTGCAGAGAGAAGCCGGTTTCTCATGAAAGAAACCGGAAGGAACCGGATATCGAAATCAGGAACTGTGCATTCCTGGTACCAGAAGTGATATCAGTGATTCCAGTTTTTCCGATTCAAATTCCTTGTGAACAGGCGGGGAATTTGCATCTTCCCGCAAACAGACGGACATCTGACTTTTTCCCATCTGCCTGTTTGCAGACGGACCTTTCTGAATTTGGGCCATCACTATTAAACACTACCTATGTTAACGAGCCCCTCATTAAGACAGTTGGCTGTACAAGCTGATTGCTCCCAATAGTGATTTCTCTAATATTTGTTTTCACCCACTAGGACACCGTCAGAGAGAGTATCAATTGTAAAGGGCATAAATTAAATACATCAATAAGTATCAAAACTTACATGTGTTTATGCTGATTAACTTACTGTATTCGAATTAGATTGTAACATCTATATCATATTTGATACTCAATTGGTTTTGTCTTCAACCTGGGATTTCTAGTGATTTACTTTAAAGCTCCCTGGTGGTTTAGATGAAGAAAAAGGAAGGAGGAGAGAGGAATAAAACAAGAGAAAGGGAAAGAGAAAAAAAAGACAGTTTTGAGTTGAAGTTTTCCCTTTTTCTGCTCAGGAGGGAGGGAAGTGTAACAAGAGCTCTTAGTAAACACTTTTGTAAATAGTTACTTACAATTTTAGTTTTTGGAGCAGTTGAATCAGAATTCAGGGGCTTTAGGGCGTGTTTCCACATACGTCGAGACCCTCTCCGCTAAGCATATCCGCTTAGCGGGGACCCCAACGTAGCAGATACATTTACCTGCTCGGCGGAGGATCTGACTTCACGACGCTGAGCCGCTCCGCTGCTGCAAGGATCAACGTAGTTGAATGTGACAGACCATCCGCCTTGCAGTCAATGTCTATCTACTATGTAGGGAGCCCGCTAAGCGTATACGCTTACCGGAGAGGGTCCCGACGTATGTGGAAACTTATCCTTACAATCAACTAACAAATTTGAACTGGTCAAAAAATTTAAATTAAAACAAATGTTAATGTTAGCGATAGACTGCCTTATATATGTAATTGTTCCTTTATTTCTCCGTTAATACCATGCTGAATTATTTTATTTTACTTCTTTATTTTATCTCACTATATTGCTCCTGAATCTTGCTTTGTTCTTGACCCTGATTATTTTCAATATGACTTTCTCCTAAGCTATTATCTGCCTTTGTTCCTGTGCTTCCCCTTCTTACTTCCTGGCCTGTCCCCAACAACTCCATGGTTTCCTTCCTCAGTTCTGTGCTACAGCATTATATAGCTACATCTACTACAACAAAAACACCAATTACACAAAAGAATTGTGCTTACCACAATAAGATTTTGAGTAATATATATATATATATATATATACTGTATATATACTGTATATATATATATATATATATATATATATATATATATATATATATATATCGAGTTTATTCGTTCCATTCATACACCCTGATTTAATATGTCAACACAATAATTATATCAACCAATGAAAAACTTTCTTTCAACAGCCAAGGTAGATCGAATTCGCTTTTAAGTTAAGCATAGAGGAACAACCATGAAAGGTTATGATGAGTAAATAAGCCTTCAACTCAAGCAATGCGTAGCACAGTCAAGTGTCCTTAAAACAGAAGGTATTTACATGCCCCAATCCTTCCCGAATCCCATAAGTTAAAAGGGAGATGAACTCGTTTTAGGACAGTGGGTGGAGCCATGCCAATTATTCCATCAGCCAAATGCACATCCAGAACTGCTGGTGTACAGTGCAAATATAACCTATGATACAGAGCAATTTATTTCAAACTGCATATAGTTGTTTCAGGGCCCTTCCACACTATATGTGTTGTGCTTTAAAGTACGCTTTTTTACCGCACACATTTTTTTTACTGCGCACGTTTTTACATGCGCTTTTAAAAATGCCCTGCTGTATGCATTTTGATACATTTTTCATTGATTTGTTCAAAAATGTAAAACGCAGATGTAATTTGAAAAACGCAAGCGTTTTTGTTTATAAATGCATATACAGTGCTGCTTGAAAGTATGTGAACCCTCCAGACATGGTCACTGTTTGTG
>CM070036.1:125821084-125845558 GCA_036250615.1 Ptychadena robeensis
CAGAAACATCTACACCACTTGAGGGGTTCACATACTTTCAAGCAGCACTGTATATGCAAAAACACATATAGGCTATGTTTCCACATCTGTCTGGACTCCCTCTGCTAAGCCCATTGCTTGGCAGGGATCCAGAGGTTACCTGCTCGGCGGATGCTGTGTTCAGACATCTGCCGAGGCAGAGGCTCAACGTACTCCACTATGTTCAGCCTTGTGCTGTAAAAACACAGCATCCAACAAGCAGGTTAGTGAATGTGCTCCGTCGGGACCTCCCGCCAAACAATGGGCTTAGAGGGGGACGCATGTGGAACCCCCATCTTAGTGTGAAAGGGCCCTAATAGATTTAAGTGTCAATCCTGCCTCAGGTCACCAAGATGCTTTCCATGATAATTGATTTTCTCTCTATTGGTAGTCTTTTCTGCCCATTCCTGCAGCACCTCCCCTGAATCCCTAGCTACAACCTTCAGCAGTGCATTCTGATATTGGTGTTGGAAGGTTTATGTCTGCAGTATGTCCAGGGCTGAGCAGAAAAGGTTTAACACTTTGTCCTAATAGTATCCCTGCAATATATACCATATATTCAGCGTATAAGACGACTTTTTAACCCATTAAAATCTTCAGATGAAGTGGGGGGTCGTCTTATACGCTGTGGAGCTCAAAATGGCCGCAGCCACATCCCTACTCAGAGGCAGAGCCTGCTTGGAGAAAGGGAGAGCTGACCAATCCAAGCAGGCTCTGCATCATACGATGGGGATGTGCTGTACAGCACTCTGCCACTCAGAGGCAGAGCCTGCTTGGATCGTCCAGCTCTCCCTGTCTCCAAGATTCAGTGCTCTGTGTCTCCAAGACTCACCTCTTTGCTACAGACATGGAGAGCTGAGTCTTGGAGAAAGGGAGAGCTGAACGATCCAACCAGGCTCTGCCTCTGATGGGCAGAGTTCTGTACAGCACATCCCCATCGTATGTATGTATATGAAAGCAAGGGCCGTGCTGTACAGAACTTTGCCACTCAGAGGCAGAGCCTGCTTGGATTAGTCAGCTCTCCCTTTCTCCAAGCAGGCTCTGCCTCTGAGTGGCAGCATTCCGTACAGCACCGCCTTTGCTTTGCATACAGCTTGGATGTGCTGTACCGAACTCTGCCACTCAGAGGCAAGGGGGTCGTCTTATACGCCCAGTCACCTTATACGCCGGAAAATACGATACAAATATATCTACAAGATTGCCACGAAATGTGACACCCATATTGGCACCACGCCATATATGCCATTATCGGTTGACACCTTGTGTTTCAGACATTGGGTGACACCAAGTTTGTGCCAGTAAAGCCAGCATCGCACCTTTATTTTTTTACTTGTTTTGGCAAGGATAAAAGCTATGTAAAAATGTATTACTTCTGATGTACTTCTACCAGTGTTAGGTCCTCAGACTGGTCAAGATGCTGATTTAAAATTAAATTGCAGTTGTTTCTTATTTTTTTCCAGAGCTGTCTGTCAATAGCAAAGAATCAATAGTTACCACATGCAAATTTACAAACAGAGGATCATCACCAGGTAATATTGTAACATTACACCACAATCTAATCCATCTCTAAGTCACAGCCATTGTAAGAATACATGAAATTATCAGTTGTTTATTCTGCCTGGGAAATGTGCAGATTGGTCTATATCTGAAGTAGAATAAAAGTGAGTAATGTTAAATCGTGTCTATTGCATGAAAGATAATTTCTGAATACCTGTGAGAAAAAGCTAATACAAGGCTGAAAACCTATTTCATTGTGAAATGTCTCATATATTCTCCCATGCTGAAAGGTAAATGGGAAAATTCTCTCATCTGTTACTGTCTGTGCTTGATAGCTGCAGAGCTATGAAAGGAGATTGGTTGGTCTATAATTTTTTATTGTTGAACATTTAAACTCATTCCCATTTATGCTTGGATTCTAAACTTAAAGGAATATCTCTTTCCTGACAAATAAGTTAGCCTACTTAAACTGAATGAATCTTACCCAGCATCCTATCCTACTGTGTAAATTGCTCTGTCAATAAATACATTTTGTAAATACTCTTGAGGTAAAAAAAAACAAAAGGTCAGTGTGAATATTGTGTATTTACTAGTAAATGATTTCTGTGTATTTGGGTTAACATGGCACACATGGTGTTATTGCCCACAAATTATGCTGATCCTCCAGGTTGGAAAGGACTAAAACCCAATGAATGAAAGTGTTGGACAACAAGACCAATGTCACATCCGGTTTTTCAAATTCAAATTCCCCGCCTAGAGGCGGGAAATCTGAGTCTGCCCGTGAACAGGCGGACTAGGACTTCTTTAAAAGTCCGATCCGCCTTCTTGGACATCGTTATTTATCCTTAAGATTTCTGCCTTTAGCCATTTGCTCAATTTACCTTTAATGTTAGACGAATATATATACAGTTGAGGCCAGACTGCTCGTTGTCTTAGGAAGTTGCTGGGTCTTTCAACAAGACAATGACCCAAAGCACACATCAAAATTAGTCCAAAAGTACTGTTGAGCTCGAATATTCGAATTGCGAATATATTTGGCAAATATCGGCTATTCGAGAATTCGGCAGCAGATATTCGCAGTTTAGAATATTCACAATATTCTGCATTGGGAGACTTATGGCCATAGATTGCATATATAGAAATAGAAAATAAATAGCATAAGCATAGCATTATATAATGCAAATGTATATATTCGCAATGCAATACCATAGATTGTTGTCAGATTGGGCTCAGAAAGGGCAAATTATTGACTTTTAATGGCTAGGGGGCTGATAATCTTGTTTTCTGCCCATTCTGGTGTTAGCTTGGTGCATCAATTAAAATATCCTAAATAAAGTTAGTGAACATTGTTTTTTATAGTGTATTTGTTTCCAAAATAACAAACACTTTTTGTAATGGTCATTTTCATGGAGAAATCAAAGAGTGGGACAAACATTTTTGGCCTCAAATGTAATACCTAATTAATGCAGCTATGTATTTAACAATAACTTTTGAATGATATGTCATGATAATACATATACAGTACTCAAATTGAAACATCAAAGGAAACAGTGTCTGCTCTATAGATTTATTAAGAATGGTGTAGCATTAGCATTCCAAAGGAGAATTATGCAAGATGCTCAACTCCTCTGAACGCAGCCACCAACTCAAGCGGGCATTGTGCCTGTAGTAAACTTTCTGGCATTGACAGAAACAAATTGTACCGACCTGTCATGTAGTATCTTTTAATCTATCTTTTGACTTGTAAGGGGTGGGCATCACTATGATGATCTTGAGGCACTGAGGAAAAGCCAAAGCAAAATTAGGTAAACAGATGTGTGATGGAGAAAAGGGGCCCAATTCGGGCATTATGGAATTATTGCTGAACAGACATCAATAGCAGTAGGTTGTAAGTGATACAGTGGGGCAAAAAAGTATTGTGCAAGATTAGAGAGGCATGTTATTTTTATCATAGGTACACCTCAACTATGAGACACAAAATGAGAAAAAAAATTCAGAAAATCACATTGTAGGATTTCTAATGAATTAATTGGTAAATTCTTCTGTAAAATAAGTATTTGGTCACCTACAAACAAGTAAGATTTCTGGTTCTCACAGACCTGCTTCTTCTTTAAGAGGCTCCTCTGTCCTCCACTCGTTACCTGTATTAATGGTGCCTGTTTTAACTTGTTATCAGTATAGAAGACTCCACTATGGTCAAGACCAAAGAGCTGTTGAAAGATACCAGAAACAAAATTGTAGACCAGCACCAGGCTTGGGAGACTGAATCTGCACTTGGCAAGCAGCTTGGTGTGAAGAAATTAACTGTTGGAGTAATAATTTAAAAAATGGACATACAAGACCACTGATAATCTCCCTCGATCTGGGGCGCCACACAAGATCTCACCCCGTGGGGTCAAAATGATCACAAGAACGATGGGCAAAAATCTCAGAACCACAAGGAGGGACCTAGTGAATGATTTTCAGAGACCTGGGACCAAAGTAACAAGGCTACCATCAGTAACACACTACACCTCCAGTGACTTAAATCCTGCAGTTCCAGACATATCCCCCTGCTTAAGCCAGTACGTTCAGGCATGTCTAAAGTTTGCTAGAGAGCATTTGGGTGATCCAGAAGAGCATTGGGAGAATGTCATATAAGTGGGAGAAATTGCACAATTGGTGGCTGACTAAATACTCTTTTGTCCCACTGTATTAGTAATACCACTGATAATCAGTTTGCTTTTGTATTATATTACAACGGGTAAAGAGGCAACAGAGATGCAGCAGAGGGGACTTCCCATTGGGTTTCTGTTGCATATAGTGGAGGAATTAATTGTTCTAATAAATATAAATAGAATAAAGGAAACATTCCATAGAAAAAGAACCAATTTAAACATTTGTATGCGGGATCAATCAATCCTGCTCGAAACCAGGGATATTGGATATGACCGTAAATCGTGGTCGATGTCCATTGCTTTGGATGGGGAAGGTAGTCCCCAACCTAGGTAATGGCTGGCAGACAAAGGGTCCTCTGGATCCTCTGAGGGTCCGGCTGCCGCATGATGATCTCATCTCATCTATCGAGGAATAATCTGCTATGTGAATGATGAATGTTTCTGTATAATTGATGTGTATGTATATGATGCATGTGCTTGCATGATTGGTGTGTGAGAAAAAGGGAGTTGTATTGCCAAATCAAATAAAGTTTGAGGGCCATTTTACACTAGCTGCACTGTGGCTAGTGTGTATTTTGTACCATAACGGATAATAGCGATAATGCTACCGCCTCTGTTACTTTTAATAAAACCCCATGTTTCCTTATGTTTCCCCAATTCACTGGCACTCATTCTGAACCTGTTAATAATGTTCCTATAAAGAAAAGGGGGGCCCTGCAAGGAAAGTTTGGGGAACTCTGGCCTAGTCAGTCTGTGGCTGCTCTTTTGCTGTCCTGTCAGTAAACTGGGGGATAGAGAGAGAACTCCTCTGCCTTCATCCTTAGCAGACCTTCCACCTCACTGGACACTTTACACTATCAGCAGCAGCACTGATGATAATTAGGCAATCCCTGCTCAAAATAAAAAAAAAAAATTCCTTACAGCAGGACAGGCGATTTTCGGGCTATTCCCTCTGTGTGACATACCCGCCATGGCAAGCTTCTAAACAATCATGGCTAGGAAGAAAACCGTAGTCTTGTGTGAATTGGAATGCAGCTTCACATCTGCAGAATCTAGCGTGATGTTATCGAAGCTCCTACTAGTGGCCGTTTTATAGAATTACAGCCCCATAGTCAGTATTAAGTATTGCTGAAGTGTGGGCAGAAGTGATTCTATCTGCCCTTAATAAATATGATTTCCCCGGGAATGAGGAAGTGAGGAAGGTAAGCACATTGTTTTTTTATTCTGTAGCAGTTTTCACAGATGTTTACTGCTGACAGGTGAGTATTATGTCAATGTAATATATGTGTTTTTTTTTTGGGTATAGAACCACTTTAAAGCAGTCCATTACAAAAATAGAGGTATCATTTGCATAGGTGTACTGTGAAGTATGGCTAATAAATCTCTGGACTGGATGGACAGAATTATCGGGGCAGTTTTAACTGCTGCATTTTGTGTATTTACTAAGTAACTAAAATCTCCTTAGAACAACACATTCAATATCATATTGTTTAATGTGTTCTAAATATAAAACTGTTTATATGTTCCTATATTTAACTCCTCCAAAATAACTGCATCCTGTTTTTGTACAATAAGAGGGGAAATTTACAGTCTATTTAAAAGCGCATTTCTTTATGCACGGGAAATAAGGGATATTTATATGGATTAGACTGAGAGAGAGGCATAAGTACAAAATAAAGGGTTTACTATCGTACAAATGTTCCAACTCAATCTTTTTCCAATTGCTGTGACTTAGACTTATTATGGATGGACAGAAAAGACTTGATTACTGAGCAATGAACATGATGCAGGATTCCGATTAGAAAATGCCCTTATCTGTGTTTGCTCTAAACCTACAATATAAGTAACTCAATACACAATTCTAAATTTATATTGATTTTGAATAGAACTCTTTGCAGCATTACAGAAATACAAGTGAATGGCTGTCAGCGTTCGATGTCTCATCTCCAGTAATTGTGTTCAGAATTGCTTCTTATCATAGATGGTTCATACTATATTAAACTGAGGAATAGGACTGATAAAAAGCTGTGGCTAAAACTCCTCTGCCCTTTAATTCTGGATCTGTGATGGTTGTTGCCTTATCCACCTTAGCTATTATGTTGCTTGCAATATCATTCTGTAAATTGATGAGCCAGATGTCCACAGACTTTTCCGTGTATTGCAGCAAGCTCCGTACAATGTACTGCCTAAAAAAAAGTTAACTATTAGCTGCCCCTATTGACACTCTGTAGTCACCCGAGAAAGGCCCACAAACTGTATTTATATGCGCTGTATAATATATGCTGTATAGTGCTTATATTTGTGTGTGTATCCCCTTTAGGGTTGCACCTGTTGTTTATGAGTTGCTGGAACCATGAGTCATGGCTGGGTGTGTACCTCATTATTTTCCCTCCAAAAAGTAGCTAAGTTACTCCTGCCCAGTAAAAGAATATTCTGGGCTTTTCTGCATTGGCTCCCTGGATGACTACAAGCCTCCAGTGCTTCTTATAGAAGGTCCCCAACACCCAGCCACAGGTCCAGCGACTGGTCAGCAACAAAGTTTGGAACGTTATCCACATGACTGAACCCCATCCCTACCTCTGGGTGAAGGTGCAAGCCTGTACATAATAATCCTGAATAAAACTGTAAATAGCCCCTACCTGCTGTCATAGACCTTAGATTCATTGGGCTGTGAGCCTAAGCTGGTGAGCGAGCAGAGGACATCCACCCTGAGTACCTGGTCACGTGAGTTGTTTTACATACTGCACTCACACGACACCACAACTCCAACAATATTTGGTCACATGCTGATTTCATTACTCAAACCTTCATTTTATCCCTAAAGTTATTTTTACATGAACTTCCAGTTTTCAAACCTTATCCTTATTCCAGTGTCATAATTTCAAACCTTATCCTTGTTCCAGAGTCATCATGAATAGGTCTCTGAGCTTATTTTGCAATGCAAGCAGATCATGGCTAGATAAGGGCTGTCAGAGTGCTGTGCATTGCTTCCTGAAATCATCATTCTTCCACTACTATTAAAGGCCTTACTTTAAGTAGTAGCCTGATTCCTGGGAGGAGTTGTGCCATACCTCAAGTTTTCCCTTACTGTTTAAGGCAAAAATTACAGGTAGTGATATCACCGATATTCAGAACAAGGAAGTACTGAGGTAGAGTTTGATACTTCCACGTTCCAAATACCGGAAATGACATCACACCCGTCACTTCTGGTATTAGGATGTTCATCTCCAATCCCTCCTGTTAAGCAGCAGGCTAACTTAGGAGGTAGGGGGAGTAACTCTCCCTCCTAAATTCCTACCCCACTTGTGCAGATGATGTGTGAGGTGGGAAGGGTCGTTGCTCTTCCACCCAAATTAACCTGATTTTAAAGTCTCGGAAAAAACTGGGTTTAATTGAACTTGGGATTTGGTCAGTAGGCCACATAAAAAACGTGACTTTACCAGCCAAAATGTGATACTTGACAGGTATGAGATGTGCATATACTGATATGTCCTAATGGACAGTACAGTACAGCTTGCCAAGAGAATAGTGCTGGTTCTCTCCATGTCTCCCTCTGTCTATCCCCAGCTCTCTCTCTGTCTCTCCCCAGCACTTTCTCTCTCGCTTTTGTTTTGCCCATGACTTAGAATCCAAAAAACATAATTGCAGCACTGGATAAAAGATGAAATGGCTTTTCTCTGTATCGGCGGACCCACTTTGACGACATCACTGATGATGCTGGAGAGGTGGCGCAATTGACCTCTATTTAAAGGACGGCACACTTTTTAGAAAAGTGCACCACATGCATAATGTCCAGGAGGTTAAACACACCAACAAGTTACAAGAAAACAGATCATAAGAGAAAGATTGTTACCATTAATATGCGGCTGTCTGTGGTCTCCTCCAGGGATATCTACCCGGCATCGTTGTTTCCACATCATCAATGGTGCATGGCGGGGCATGGCTGCCACATTGTTATCGGCTTAAATTTAAGCAGTTAGAAAAAAGTTAAGCTAAAATAAAAATGATACTGCCAGGAGGGCAACTACTGTAATCTGTTCAATTCAATAACCCCCTGTTATGCTAGTTCTAGGGATGATGGCCGAACATGTCTGTCTGCGATCCTTTCCGCCGTCTGAGAGTACCTTGAGAATTTGAATGGGAACTTTACCGGAAATACACAGTTCCTGGTTCCAAAACCGGAAGTGCCCAGTATAACACTCTCTAGATGATCTCTAGTGAAAATAATTCTTCCTCTGGCTGGACCAGAAGATCTGGCCAGAGTAAAAATTATAGACTTTTTCTCGCTGGCGAAGGTGGAAGGTCGAACACCCATACTATTTACTGGCGAGAAGAAAATCGAACATACAATACTTGACGGACGGACAGTGCGGCCATCACTAACAATGACCACTGACAGAATTCTTTCTGTATGTCTGTATTTATTGTGTGTGGGTTGTGCAGGTGCATTTTTCCTCTCCTAATAGTTAACATTATATAATAAAAAATTACCAACGTTTTATTGTTTTGATTGACATCTTTTTATGAGTGAAAATTGCACAGCTTTCAACTTGTTTTGCAATTGTTACCCTTTATGACTTTTAAAATCTTTAAAACTACTAGGAAAATTGTTTAGAGAATAAATAATCTTACAGCTCTTTTAACAAGACACAAAGGCGACAGAAAAGTGTTTTTACATTTTGTTTTAATTCATCGAGGAATGACCTTCTGTCTTAAAGTCTGAATGACACAGACTTTGCTTTATATTCGTCACTAATGCCAGATACTCATTGTCCAATGACCTCTCAAATATGTGGCTCTGTCTGGTAAAAAGCAACCAAAGAATGGCTTCTTAGTCTTCACTAATATGAAATGTAAGAGAAAATCTCCATTCTGTTGAGCATGCAGAAAATATATGCTGATGATGACATACTCTATCCTACTGCCATTTGTGTAACCTCAAGGGTCCAAACCAGGCAGAGTGGCATCTGTTTAATAACTGTATTGTCACTCTGTAGTTTGACATACTGCTGGGATGCACAACTTGATGAATTCATATTTCAACGGAATGTGGATCTGTAAGATATATTGTTAAATGCAGATAATGGCTTCATTGTTTGGCGCTAAGGAAGAAACATGTCTTTATTATAGTCATATGACTGAAAATTCACAAAGCTGTAGTTTGGGAGTTCCAATGCAATCTTTATAGGTGCTGACAAATTATGCTGAAAAGGGGAGATGGGAAAACATTAGTATGCGATAAGATAATTAATGTTTATTTAATGGCATTGTTGTGAAATTATGTTTTACAGATGAAGCACTAAGGGAGGATTGTTAAAAGAATGCATCACTGAGAAAATATGGCAGCTACTTTTAGGAACTTCTAATTGTTAAATGCTAGTTGCCTGGCTTTAAGAAAAATTCAAAGGTTACCCTTAGGGCCGATCCTGATTTTTATCTCCAAGCTCACATACTATTTAAGACTAAAATAGAATGTTCATTAGCTCACACAGTAAATGATCAGTGGTCACTGTTTTTAGGGCCTTTTCACACTATATGCGTTTTAAAGGTATGCATTAACGCACGCGTTTTGCACATTATAAATCTGATCTATTCTAATTTATAATAATAGAGAGCATAGACTGTGGAATTCCAGTAATATAACTATCTTAAATCATCAAAAATGTCCCTGAATCTGAATAATTATCTGTAAACTGAATAGAACGTTAAACTCTATAAAAAAAGGCACAGCAAAAAGAGAAAGAAAGAGACAATGAAGGAAAAGGAGGAAAGTGTAGAAATTGAGAAGAAACTGAAAAAGAAGAGAAAGAGAGGAGAAGAAGTGTGAATATAGCAAGGGTATAGCTGAGCAGGTAAAGTAGGGGGAGGGAAGAGGATTAGGGGCTCAGCAGCTCTGCATAAAGCAGGCCGTACACTCTGAGATAAAAATTAGGATCCATTAAAACCGACCAATGAATGCATTTTAACGTCCTAAAATCCGCACATGTCCACATGGTACAACCGATATATTTCGATCGTAATTGCCGTTTTTTCCGATCGAAATTTTTTGGACATGTTCAAAAATTTTAATTGGTCTGGCAACATCGGGAAACCTCATACTGTTTTCATAGTGTTTAGCAACCAATTACTGCCGATGCGGAACATTAGCATATTAAAACTTCCGGCACTGGCATGTTGCTGACACTGACATGGTGGCTAATCAGCATGTCAGCATGTCGCCTATGTAAGTAGTAGCAATCTTTAGGTATTTATATGTGTGTATATTAATAAATGTACAAATGTGAACAGACCAGAGAAAGGGTTAAAAGTTTTATTGTTTATTTTATGATTAATAGATCGTAATTATACTTTTTTACGCCTATTTAACTATCCAATAAGCTTTGGACAATACCCCCCTACATCACTTGCCCTTAAAAAAAAAAAGACATCACAATGGCCGATATAAACGGCGATTAATTTCGATGACATTCTCGTAAAAAAAAAAATTTCGATCGTAAATTGGATTTTCAATGTGGTAGCGTTTTTGCCGAATATTACGATCCAAACCGATACCGCCGTCGGGATACATTGGTCTGTTTTAATGGATCCTAATTTTCATCTCAGAGTGTATGGCTAGCTTTAGTCAGGCCATAGGCCGCCCAGTTATCTGCAAATTTATCTTCCGTGTTATGTAGGGAGGCTGTTAAATCCTCCATTAAATATATTTCAGCAATTTTAGAGAACCAGAGCGCTATATTGGGCAGATTGGTTTGTTTCCACAGTAGGGGGATACATGTGCGCGCAGCCATAACAAGATGTTTGATAAACTGAGATTGATAAGTGGTTCAAGTGTTAAGCAGGCCATACACTCTCAGTTAAAAATTAGGATCCATTAAAACCGACCAATGAATGCATTTTATCGTCCTGAAATCCGCACATGTCCACATGGTACAACCGATATATTACGATCGTAATTGCCGTTTTTTTACAATCGTAATTTATTGGACATGTTCAAAAATTTTAATTGGTCTGGCAACATCGGGAAACTTCATACTGTTTTCATAGTGTTTACCGACCAATTACTGCAGAGGCTTCCCCTTTAAAAAAAAAAAAAAAAAAACAACACAATGGCCTATATAAACGGCGATGAATTTCGATGACATCCTCGTAAAAAAAAAAATTACGATCCTAAATTGGATTTTGAATGTGGTAGCTTTTTTGCCGAATATTACGATCCAAACCGACACCGCCGTCGGGATACAGTGGTCTGTTTTAATGGATCCAAATTTTTATCTCAGAGTGTATGGCTAGCATTAGAGGTATGGGGCTGGTGATTCTCTGAGATCCCGGTCAGTAATGAGTTCAATGCAATGGCAGAACTTTCTCCAGAAGGGTCAGATTTTAGTGGAATCCCAAAATAAATGCATAAATGTACCAAGTGCATTCTCACATCTCCAACACCTATCCAAAATTGGCTCGCGATCGCGTCACGGTGACGCGGAAGGGGGTGGGGGGGGGGCGGTGCCATAGCCCTCCATGTTAATGGAGGAGCTCCGGCTTTCCAGCCCACACAGCTGACATCATTAATGATGCCGGCTGTGTGGAGAGAGGCGGGGGGAGGGGGGAAATTGCAGGCAGTGTACTGTGTACACTGCCGCGATTGCCCGTACCGTGCTGTTAAAAACAGCACGGTATGGGCAGTGCGCTAGGGAGGTTAAAAACACCTGAATGACTCCAAGATGGTGAGAAATAAGATTCCCTGGTCTGATGAGACCAAGATAGATCTTTTTGGCCTTAATTCTAAGTGGTATGTGTGGAGAAAACCAGGCACTGCTCATCACCTGTCTAATACAGTCCCAACAGTGAAGCATGGTGGTGGGAGCATCATGCTGTGGGGGTGATTTTTAGCTGCAGGGGCAGGAATTAGAGATTCCTGTCCCCTTGCAATTAGAGATGGCCGAATTTTTCGACCAACTGTCTTTGTGAGCTGATTGCAAAGCCTCTGAAAAAGATATCATCACCAAAATTGCTGGAGATGTAGAGAAGCATGGGAACATTTGAAATTTTTTTTTTGCTCTAGCACATGTAGTTTTTGCATAAATTCGATTTTCAAAGTTTTGACTTTTGAACTTCATGTATGCAAAAACTGTTTGTGTTAGAGTAATGCTTTTTCTTTCGTAGTATATCTCCATCAAGTTTGGGGATAATACCATGTTCAGGGGCTTTGCAATTAACTTCAAATCGTCAAAATCGTCACATTTTTCAAACAAATTCGACCATCTCTAGTTGCATCTGAATGCATATCCCTGCAAGAACAAGGATATCCTGGAAAACCTTAGGACCAGCACTCTGCACTCAGCACTTTCCCAAAAAGCTGTATTAGATCAAAAGGGTGCCTTTACTAAATACTGAGCAAAGGGTTTAAATACTTAGGACCATGTGATATTTAAGGTTTTTTTTATAAATCTGCAAAAATGTCTACAATTCTGTATTTTTCTGTCAGTATGGGGTGCTGTGTGTACATGAATGAGGGAAAAAAAGAACTTAACATTTTTAGCAAATGGCTGCAATATAACAAAGAGTGAAAAATGAAAGGTGGACTGAATACTTTCCGCCTACAAAATGCCACGATTTTCATTTCTTGACCCGAATATAAGCCAAAATTCATTTTTTTAGCATATTTCAGGTACTGAAAAATTCAGCTTATATTCATGTATATACGGTATCTGCTTTTAGGGTCTACCCACACTTAGTTAAAGTAAAAATGGGTGTATTCATATCATATCAAAACATTTGATTAATTATTGAATATACCATGTATGTTCTAGGACCAGTAGGCATGGGTCCATTCTGTAAATGCTATAAGGGGACAGTTAGATTGTTTGAATGACCCTTCATTTGCATTGATGGGACATGTACGCACATATGGTTTACTTAATCCGTCATTGAATGGAACCGGCATGTCCCATGTTGTTACCAAGCATTTGCTTTAGACAGGTATGCAATATGTTTGGTTTCCAGTTCCCATTACTCTTTGGCCTGTATGCAGCTTGACATTCACCACTTAAACATAAATGATCAAATAAGCCAGACTGAGTAAACATATGTTAAGGTTTGACAAATAACAGAACAGCACAACATACAGCAGGAATAAAACATAATATGTGTATATATACTGTGTCTGGAAAGTGATCCACGGGTACTGAATATTAAATATATTCCTTATCAATTATGCTACCACTAAGTGGGAACAAGGAAGTAGCTCTCCCTGGAACTTCTGCAAAAGATTTAGATTAATTATATATCTATATAGGGTTACACATACTTCTCTTATTTTCTTCTGTGAGTGGTAATAGGAGAGTAGGAGCTTTTGCTGGGTTGATTAAATCACTAAATATGTGTATACAGTTTTAGGAGTTAGTGTACTTTGGTAATTAGTAATGTTGAAGAAAAGCAACGGCAGACAAAGAATAATGTAAATATGACATCATTGTAACATATTTTGAAATATTGGATCTCTTGGAATGGAAACATACAAGATAAACACCAGAAAAGATCAATACTGTCATTTTTATTCTATTTCTTTTCCTTTTTAACCCTTGTTTCACCCTAGCATAGATATATATTGTTACATGCATGTTAAAATACGCTTACTGTTGACTGTCCACTACAATGGCTGGACTTCGGTTCCAAGCAAGAACTACCCTTTCAGCAAAACAATGCTTTCCATGGATAAACTTGGCTTCGTTGAAGATTCCCGATCGATGCGTTCGTGGTGATCGTTCAAACCCTTATTCTATCGATCGATCCCAATCAAAGAAATTTTGATCGAACAGGGAAGTTTGTAAATCCCTTTTCTATCACCATTGGACGATGGGTACACATTGATTTGGTCGATTGGATACCTGTTGAATCAACATTTTCTTGGAGTGGGATTGATCTCTCCAGGTTCGCAGCATTCGATTCCCGACCTATCATTCGCTGAACGATCACCGTGGATGCGCACCATGATCGATTGTTCGGCCCTTGTATGGCCAGCTTTACTTTCCTTTACTAATTTCTTAAGACAAGACAATGTGCATACAAGGTTCCTATATCTCCTCACTATACAACATCTTTAACTGAGCAAGAGTTATTTCAAGCACCATTATTTAATTTATACTATTTTCTAAATGTTTCCAATTGGTGTAAATGAATGGCATGTAAGAAACAATTCCCATAAACAATAGACAAATAAAAATTGAATAAAGAGCATATTTTCACTTTAATCAAAACCCTAAGGAGTGTATTATAATATAGTAATTGTAAATCTTACAATACATGCCAGGCTTTCACAGCTTTGCCATATATAAGCAGATTTCTCACCAAGAACAACGGATGATAAGACATCTGTTTGCCCTTTATGCATCATCACAGATAATCAAGGTAAATGTAGTACACAGATGGAGTTGCTTCCATTCTTTGCACAGAACCTTCAGTACCGATACTAGTATTACTGCATATAGAATTCTTAACCCCCTGGAGGAGCTTGTTATCGTGCCCTCGGGAAGTCCTGCATGGCTGGTCCCAGTATGACACTGAAGCAATGCCATATTGTTTCCGCAGACTAGGTCATTTATGGACACCCTTAGTTTATTGCCCTAAGTAAATATTAGCAGGTGAACAGCGCTTTAATAATTAGTTCAGCTCATTCACCATCTGTTCATTATTCATTTTCTATAACGAATTCATCTTGTCCATGGAATTCATTATAGGCATTCTGTGCTATTTAACACTAAAAGAGATAATAACTATGTATTTTTTCATGACCTATATATGACTGATAACTAGAAATATGTACGTTTTTATAAAGAATTCTAAATAAAGTCACATCAAATACACCTTTAGAAGAGATGTTATCATAAGACATAATGTAATGGTATTCAATATGAGAAATAAAATAGGACCGCTCCATTCTGTAACTACTTGCCAGCAGTGATGAGCAACCGAAAAATTCATATTCGCAAAATGTTGCAAAATATTCACAAACAAATTCGTAAATTCAAAAATTTGTGATCGCTGGTCATTATCACCTTTATTGCAAAAACAATTTTCACAATAAAAGTGACACCTGCATATTTTCACTAGTGATGGCCGAACTTCGGCCATGTCCGTCCGCGAACGGGCGGAGCAGACTTTTAAAAAATCGGAAAGCCCGGATGTGAGGTCAGTGACGTCCCATCCGGCACCTGGAACGCATAGTTCCTGGTTCTGCTAACCGGATGTGACGTCAATGACGTCACATCCGGGTTTGCGAGCCAGTTTTTCACTGAAAGACCGTGTTCTCTACCCGGTCTTCAGTGAAAACATTCTTCCTGCGGCGGGATCTCGCTGCTTATGATCCCACCGGAGGAAGTATAGAGTGTTCCTTCTCGCCGGCGAACAGGGCGGGTCGAACACCCGTACTGTCCGCTGGCGAGAAGGAGGGCGAACATGCTTGTTCGCGGCCGAACTGTCCGCCTTGTGGGCAGTTCGGCCATCACTAATTTTCACAATCAACATTGATGATTTACAAATCTCAAATACTGCCGATTACAAGGATATAACACTATATTCTAGATCTTTGCAAATTCTCGAAGTGACCATATTTGAAATAAAAATTTGCAATTCAAATATTTGCAATCAACACTACTTGCCAGCAACAGAATCAATATGTTTCCCAGCTGCCTAAACCAGTGATAAGTCCCTCTATCTATACATCCTAAAGGGTGGGGATTCTGATGTATTTTAAATGGAGAGGAGGAGCAATTTCTGCTACCTTAAGCAGCAGTTCCATGTTGGTGTCACAACTGTCCATGGCATCTTTCTGCTCTTGGGTACATGGGTTTCAGGCTGGCAGTGCGTTTGCAATTAATATATGTTCTTATGATTGTTCCTGTTTCTGCTCCAGTTATGTACCCCACTTTTCTAACCATTCGGATCACCTTCCCACTTAAGCCTACCAACATACGACATACCACTTGAAGAAGCAGGCAACTGTAGACAGGTGTCAAAGTAATAGATGAACTCTAAACCAAAGGGAATAAAAGTGCAGTCACATATAGGGAAAGCTTACTTCCCAGCAGGGATTGAGTTCTACATTATCAATTTGGACTGTAGCCTAGGCTCATAGAATTTCAAATGGTGACACACACCGACACCTCATGTTGCTGATTGTCACTAACAAATTGCGTCTTAAATGGTAACAGGGCATAGTGGTGTACTGTTTACTAAGAAAATATGCTCATACCCTCGATCTACACAACTCTAATCAAACTTCCTTACAGGTTTTTTTACTTATTTAGTCTTAGCAGGCCTTATGATAATGCAATCTGTTCTGATAACCTGACCAGTGTAATGCAGACCTACATACGTGACAAATTATTCATAATTAACCCATACCTACTCCAAACCACCCCCCTTTCAAATAAAGACATGACACATAGAAATACACATAGATATATTTTATGGATAAATGTGTGTGGAAGTTTACAGCTTTTTAAAACAAATACAAATAAGTCTATCGACAGTGCCTCCTCCCATTTAACATATAAAACACCATACTTTAATAATAATGATAACAATAAACATAACCAAACATTAACATTTAGTAACCCTCCGTACCAGCCACAAGCCCTTTTGTATCCAGCTCAGTGGGTACTGTTAGCAAAACAGGAAACATATAAGACCTTAGGGCCTTGGCCCTCTATACCAAACTCTATTTATACTCCCTTGATGACTGCCAACTATAAAACTACAATTCATAACTGCTCAGCAGTGCATTCCAATAGCAACACTGAGCTCCTGCTGTCCAGAATATGCTCTACTCCCAGATTTGGAGGAGAGAGGTTTGGTGTGTACAACTGGTAGGGGTGCTTCAGGGAGAGCAAAGCTGGGGAGAGGTGTACCTGGATGGGTCTAGGGCAGTGGTGGCCAACTGAGTTCACAAGTGTGGCCCTCAGCATCAACAAAGGGCCGCACATAACATTTTCAACCTATACTGACTTATATAAGCATTTTTAATTCATAAATGACAGCAGGTATAGCTAGAAGATATTTTTAAATAACAAAACTTGTTTTAAATGATACTTCAAGCATTAGGTAACACTGTATTGTGGTAATGCACATTGCATGTCATAAAGATTGTTAAAGGTTATGTGCCTCATAGATATCATTAAAGCCACTGATGATATCTCTGGGGCACAATACATATTATGCTATCAACACCATTCATTGGTGGGATAATAGGAGCACTCTTCAATCTGCTGATCTCCCTCCAACACTAGAGGAGAAGAGGAGAGGTGAGTGACTTGCTCAGGTGCCATCTGGGTCACTGATTTTCTTTTACATACGCCTATCACGTTAGTTTATCCTCTCTGCTCCTCTGCCCACTCTAAGAAGTTCCCAGACGAGAACTTGTCAGCAGGGGATCGGCAGACAGGTGAGTTCCTATGCCCTATGCAATAACAGTTAGGTTTCTGGGTCTGCAGACTGAGAACTGAGGGATGCCACCAAAGAATGCCCAAAGGGCCGCATGCCAAAGTACATGAACTGTACACACATGAACTACACACACAGGAATATGGGCAGTTTATTTGTCGTCCATGTGTGCTCCATCTTTGTGTGTATGGTGCGTGTAGTGCAGAAATGTCAAAATCTACTGCTTGATTCAGAAACATTTTCAAATGTGACTGGAAGGACTTCCTTACTTCCTTACAATTTACAATAAGCCTTCATGCATGTTTAATGATACTTTTTTTCTAAGGATTTTTTTTGGGGGGGTGCATTCATGTTTAAAAAAAATGGTATATATATATGTATTTATTTAAGGGCAATTGCTACTGATTAATAGTTTTTTCACTATACATAAAGCCCTCCATACACGTTATGATTGTTACCCGATTTTTTAGCCTGTGATGTCGTGGTCAAATCAGTGAGCTGAGAACCCAGTGGGGACGTTGGCACACAAAGGAGACGTTCCACATACCTGTCTGCAGCAGCGGCTGTCTCTTTCTGCTGATCCGGTGATTGACATACTGCACTAAGTTGAACTGCAGGCCGGCGGATCAGCAGAACGAGAAGCAGCAGCTGCTGCAGACTGCTGCTCCACCGAGAATGCAGTGGAGCATACCATTGCTTAGGACGGGGACTCTAGTTCTATTGATCTAAGAAATTACAGATAAGTTTGTAATGGCTTAGAATGATTTGGCGGCCGATTTTGGCCCGGACAACACTTTTAAGTACCCAATTTTTCAGCCAATCAACCGCCGTGAGCTTGCACAGCGGTTGCTTGGCCGAAAAAATTGGGTGAAAATCTAAGCGTGTATGGGGGGCTTAAGAAACTTACAAAAATTAAAGCTAGAAATAGTCTTGCTGCCTATTAAAACTTTACTTACCCTAGTCCCTATGTATTTTGCATAGGTTTTGGCTTTTAAATTAAACAGTACCTGCTACATCATTTTTAAGAAATCTGAAACAGACAGGTTCTTTTTACCTTTTAATGTGATGGAGCCAGAAATATCCTTTTTCACCACAGCGGCTGCCCAGTTACTGAGGTTGTGACATTATTTATCCATTGATTATTATGACGCAAAAGACATTGCCCAAGCTGTGATAAATGACCCTTGAAGTATGTGGAGTAGGAAATGAACAGATCAAGCTAGTCTTATGATTTGCTGAGAGCCCAGGAATGTCTAGTAAGTGAAGTCATCCAGACAGCATTAAAGAGAGTTACTTTCTTATTAAGTTTTGTTTATGGAACATACTTTCAACGATTTCAAGACACGTACACAGTGCTCTTTGCTTTATATCCTGGAAAGCAGAGTGTTTAATAAATTCATAAGATAACTTTCACATAATAGGGTCCATTTAAAGATGACCCTTTAACCTTTTCTTGTACTCATCTCACCTGAACAAGAAATGCTTGAGTCATTTAATCAAAGTGTACATTATAAGTTACATGAAATCCAAAAGACCACCACAGCATCATCTGGTCCTTTCCTCCCCAGTCCTCCTGTCCTTGGACCATCTCTTTATTGTATTTATCCCTTCTCACCATAACCTTCACAGGTACTTCTCTATGTATTGGATTAAATTAGAGTTGATATATAACACACAGGTATAGGTTATGACACAGGAGAAGTTGAGGACCCTGCCCGATTGGGCTTATAATCTAAGAGTTGGATAACAAAGTATGCAATGTAGGGGATGGGATGTATGCAAATTACATAAGGACATTTTGTTCTGGCACTAGCTTCAATGTAATGTATTACTATTTAAGCTATAGTTGAATATCATCAGTCTTTACTGATCAGATTCTTAAGCCCCCCATAGACGGGCAGACTCCCGGCCATAGTTGTAGCAGACCAACCTGCGCTCCCGCCGATCACATCAAGGTTGGTCTGCCGCAACTATGAGGGAGCCCACCTTGAATTATGTAGAAAAAAAGCCGGCAAGTCGGGTCGCACACGGATCCAACATGCCGGTTCTTTTTCCCTACAACTGCAAAGCAGAACAGCTGCAGCTTTAGTTTCTCTTCCTTGCTGGGTTTGGAGCATAGAACAATGCTTTAATCAAATTCAGTCTATTGTCTCTCTGGTCAGATTACAATTAGCCATAAAGCATGTTTTAGAGCAGTAAGCATTTCTGGATCTGCAGCGTCAACAGGACTGGAAACTTGGCAGATATTGTGTTTAAACAACTCTGTTCCAGGTTCCCTTTTGGCAGGTGTTTCCATTCTACTATATACAGGCTTCTATTAAATAGGATGTCTGCCAATGTACATAGAAACCAAAAAAAAAATGTGTGTAGTATTTTGTACATTGTTTTCTTTCACTTAGTTTATTCATTTAAACAGGAATGTTTTATGGATTTGAAAGGGGAAAAAAAAGACAAAGAATGAAACTCAAAGTAAACTTGATAAAATTGTAGGGATCAATATCTGGGACTCTATCTAGGGATGTTTGTACAGTATATATGTGACTTTATATTCACATGTCCGTTTTCCATGGCTCCACTTCTCCCACCTCTATAGCCTCTCTATTGGTTGTTATGTTAATCCTTCACATTCAACAAAAACACAGATTAATAAAGTCTCAAAGAAAAGGTCTAACCATTTTTTAAAAAGTTAAAATGCAATAGTAATAGTAAGTAACACAGTTTCTTTTGAACCTATTCTTTTTCATTCCCCCACCCATGGCAGCCTACTCATTTGATCTGTAGATGAATGAAACAGAATAGTAAGCAACACAGCAAGTAAAATAATTTTTAATGCAATTTGTTAAGCTGGCCATACACCTTTAGATCTCTCTGTCAGATATCCTTTAGATTTTCAAACAACTCTGTAGTGCCGGGTCCTCTGTGATTGAACACAGATAGACTTGATGGTTTAGAAAGTCCCTCATGGTACATGGTTTTGGTAAAACAAAAGGAGATCTAAAGAAATCTGACAGATAAAGCTAAAGGCGCACGTCCGCCCCCGCACACAACCGCATCCATTGGAAACATCAATATAGTTTCCACTGGTGCGGTTGTGGGAGTTCGGGTGCGGATGCGGTTTAGGGCGCGTTTCTGAACGCTAGCTGCAGCGTTTTGAAATGCATCCGCGCCCCAACCGCATCCACATCTGCAATACAAAAAAAAATTGCGTCGCAAAAACGCGCGGAAACTTTAGGCATGCATTCAGACGTGCGGCTGCAACCGCACGGGAACGCTTCAATGGAAACAAAGCCTAACTGTGTATCAAGGTGTTTTATTGGTCCTTAATTCTTGTTTGTCCCTTTTATATAAACTTATATCTACTTACTTGTCACCCCTGGAAGAGGTAAGTGGAGTGGAGGGCTTTAGATAATTTTAATCTATACCCCTTGTCATAGGACACATTAAAACCAAATTACAAAACATTTAATAAGAAAAAACAACCATATCAATAAACAACTAAACAATCAGTAGCCTATAGTACATCCCTTTTGTTCCCTCCCACATGCCCCTCCCACGTTTATACTCATAGTAAGAACAATAACTTAGTTGTAAAATAGAGTTATTACTCAAGGATTAGGGGTCACAGAAAAAAGTTCCACACACCTATCTTTTTTCTCCTTGCTCCAACCCTTCTTCCAGGGCTTTTGTTCCCTCCCGCATGCCCCTCCCACGTTTATACTCATAGTAAGAACAATAACTTAGTTGTAAAATAGAGTTATTACTCAAGGATTAGGGGTCACAGAAAAAAAGTTCCACACACCTATCTTTTTTCTCCTTACTCCAACCCTCTTCCAGGGCTTCAGGTGGTGCCCTCCCCACAGTATAAGGCCATAGCTTTTGCATTGTACAGGGATGATGTCATCAGACCGCCACTCTGAGAACTGAAAGGGATATCCCAAGTAGGACTTGATGGAAATTCTAGGAGACAGGGAGTTGCCATTAGATCAGGTGAGTAAACCCTTTTTATATGTCCCTCTATACCTAAACAAGCATTTAGCCCTTGCAGTGGGGTGGAGGACCTACTAAGAAAAATGGCCTTAATGGTAAATAGTGATGGGTGAACAGTTTGAGGCAAACATTTAATGTTCGAACTTCTTCTGAACTGTATCTGTGTTCAACCCGCCCCCTTCGCCGGCGAGAAGAAGTCTATAATTTTTCCTCCAGCTAGACCTTTCCACGCCTGGTCTGGCTGGAGGAAGAATTATTTTCACTAGAGCCTGGGTAGAAACACCCGATCTCTAGTACTATACTGGACACGGGCCGGAAGTGACGTCTGACCAAACAAGGACCTGTGTGTTCCGGAAGTGACGTTGCCAAATCATTTCCGGTATAGTTCCTATCCGCCTGTTCGCGTACGGACACGGCCGATGTTCGGCCATCACTAATGGTAAACAAATTCATATCTACTTGCATTGTATGGCATTAATTGCTCTACCTAGTGCTGCTTTAAAGGCTTTTCACCACAGAAATCCCACATGGCAATATCTGAAGGTTAGAACAAAGAAACTATGAATAATATACATGATACATTACTTGCTGATCATTCTAAAAGTAAAATGAATGTTGTAACAAATTCTAGTAATGCTAAAATTCCCCATTACATTTACTATATATAAAAACGATGCAAGAAGCAGAAATGAAACAATGTACACCATTTTGTTCATACATTCAGAAATTCCACACCGAAACACAAAGAGCTTTGAAATAGGACGGAATCTATATCACAATAGGCTTTCTTCAACCTTCTTTTGTAAGTCATCCTGTCAAACCTGGGAAGTCTGTGAGGTTTCACATCCACTACTTAGCTGATAGAAAACACTTGCTGAATTTTATAAAGTAGTATTGTTGGAGTTCTTCACAACTAAAATAGATAATATTAGTTTTACAAAATTTTGAAGTGAAAGTAATGTAACATCTTTGAACATCCCTACAGCATAGATAATGAGTCTGAATCACAAGATGCTTCTTTTTCACAATGTGATTAATCTATGTACGTTTGTTTTGTAGGTGAACACTTGGGAATGAAGAAAACTAAAAGCTAAAATGAATGCATTAATTATTGATACCGCAACCCTATCCTCCAGCCTCCCTAAAGGAGGCTGTAGATTTTCTATTCAATCAACTGCCAATGAGATTTTTTTGTTCGATGTTGTTGTCAACTTCGTTCGTTCATTTATCGGATGTAACATTCGTTTTTCTGTACGTCCTATCGATATCTAATAAAAATACATTCTAAATTACAAACGATAAAAATTTACCAACATGTTCGATGACCTTTTGAACAATATTTTGTTCGAGGTTGAACAAAATGTATCCATCAAATACATTGGCCATTCTAGATTTTTGTTCAATCAACCAAAAAATTTTTGTTCTTTGTTGATCAAACCAAAGAATTTACACATGTAAACCCACCTTAAGAAGCTCTTTCCAGAAAAAAACCTTGGGGTCCTAAAGATGGGTCTTTATGTAGGAAGCAGAAATGTGCATGTCTATGTCAGTATCTGGTGCTGTGTGGACAGTAAGCAGGATATTGACTGACAGCTGTGGCCCAGTGGAACCGATAGGCACCGCATAGGCATTTGTACCAAATAGTGAGTCTAATATAGTTGTACTGATTTTCCTTTTAAGTAGCAAAATAGTTTTTACTCACTTCACTACTTGTTGTGCATTAGAAGCTGCAGCAAGTAGAACAACAATTACCTTATTTCCTGGCAATAGTACAACCTTTCCTCTCCAACATCATTATTTATTGTCTATCCATTCATGTGATTGGGTTTCAGTTCTTTTATTCATGGACACTCAATATTACATTATATTAACAGTTGTTAACATGATAGATCATTTGCTATCAGACTACCCTCCACTTACCCACATCATAGATAACCCATGTAAACTATCACCTTTCACCAACTTTCACCAACACCAACAGTAGGGCCTGGTAATATAGAATAAAAATTTTAAATGTGTGAAATTTGAAAAGTGTGAAATGGCCCTCATTCCCTCACTTTTAGATCTCCCACACTCCATTATAACCTTGAATTTTGTTTGACCATGTAAATTACCAATGAGATGTGGGTAGAAGTGTAGTACATAAGTATCAACCCCCTAATTGCAATTCTTAATAGTGTTGAGCTTGAATATTTGAATTGCAAATATATTCGAGAAATATTATTTATTCGAGAACTCGCAAATTTTGCAGATATTCGCAATTTTTAATATTCGCAATACTACGCATTGGAAAGCTATGGCCATGCATTGCGATTTTATATTCGCAATGCGAAAATTAATACCACATGTGACCATTCATTTTGAAGAATATATTTTTGCAATGCATGGTCATACACTTGAATGTTCAATGCAAATATTGAATTGAATATTAGTACAATAATTAGCAAAATATTGCAAATTTGTATATTAAAAGCTGTCAAATAGTATTTCCTTTTCATAAAAAAAGGGGTTTAGGGGTGGCACTATATACGGTATATACGGTAAGTAAAACACAAAAAATATGCTTGTCCCCACTTGCGGCAGCCTGCTTCCAATAATTTAAATGGCCTTGTCCCCAAGTCACCACGATTTTGGCGGCCTCTCACCCTGGATTACGCCCAAAGACATAAATGGCCGCGGTCAAAAAACATGTGTGGACATGATTTTTAACAACGTCAATTCATACTCTTTGAACGTGATCAGGGGAGATCGAGGATGGTTGCAGCTCAAAGCGCAAGTGGGGAAAAGCCCTTCAAAAAAACATTAAAGGAAAGCCAGAATTAGTGATGGGAATTCCAGCTCTTTGAAAAGATTCGGCTCTTTTGGATCGGCTCCCTTT
>CM070036.1:125845658-125861659 GCA_036250615.1 Ptychadena robeensis
TTCTTCCCAGTCCCCCGCCTCCCTAGGAAGCCACACCCCCGTCCAGCCCATCTATGCTCCTGTACGCCCTCCCCAGCAACCACTGGAGCCCTGTCGTTCACGGGCAAGCATCGGCTCTTAGAGCCAGCTCATTCGCGAATGACCCATCACTAGCCAGAATCTTGTTGCATAACTGTCTTGAAGATCACAATAGTAGTATTCTTACTTCATGTTCACTTTAGGGGCTTCCTCAGAAGGAATATAAAAGCAACCATACAAATTGTCTAGAAAATACATGATATTCATGTGTGAGTCCTTTTCCACCTATCAAACGTATATTGTGTGTTCATTGTTTATGAATAGGATAATCACATCAAACAATGTATGAATATTGCATGTTAAATTAAAAATGTTACATCGCAGGGTTATTTTTAAAAGCATTGTTTTATTTTTTAAAGAGCTTCATTCATTGGGTAAGCTGCATTCATCCATCTTTTTGAATTTAACATGTAATAGTCATAAATGGCGTTCCCATCCAAAGTAATGGCTGGCACACAAAGGGTGCCCAGCCAATTCTCGGCAGAACTGGCCGCGTATAATGATGATGTCATCACACGTGGCCCTGCCGAAAACGTGTGGGTCCACCTCAACAGATTAAAATGACTCTCACATTAAATTGTACATACGGCATATGTTACTTTTGGATTCCATCAGAGCAAGCCTCTCAAGTAAATAGGATTTAAGACATTGCAAAATGTCACTTCCTGTATTTGAAATAGGGACGTGCCAGTGCAAGAGTGGAAGAGTGTCACTTCCACATTCCAAATACCAGAAGTGACAGTCAATGTCCCCTACCCTATATTTTCCCACCCATCACATGGCATTACTCAACCTTCTAACTTCCCACCTTGCTTGTGGGCATCAGCACTGCTTTCAGTGAGCTCGGCGACCCCTGTGAAATGGTCGTTCGACCCCCAATGGGGTCCAGACCCACAGGTTGAGAACTCATTCCTAACCCCTTTTTTACTTTAATTCTAGCAACAATTTTAGAACCCATTACAGTCATTTTACCATTTCTCTCCTGACAATTTGAAGAAAGTTAAAACCTACTGACATGTAAATGTATAATTAATGCCAGTACAGTTTTGCTGACTCTAAGGGTAGAATTGCAATATATTAGAACTGATCACGACCTTCACATTCAGCATCTACCTTGACACGTTCCATGGTTATTGCATTAAGGTGTTGGTAGATATAAATACTGGGGTATATTCCTAGAATCTTTTCATATTAAAGAAGCAGCTTTACATAACTATATAAAAAAGTATTTAGATCTAAAGGTAAAAGTTAACAATAAAAACTGAAATATAACAAAGTTCTTTGCCCTTGGAATACAAAGTCATTCATAGACATAATTGGTTTAGAGTTTATTTTGGCTAGCAGATCTGTTTCCATTTCCATCTTCACGTTGTACTATTAGAGTATGATAATTTGTCATCCTGGAAAATTCTGAACATGAAAAATAACTTCAGCACTCATGACTGCCTTCTGGTCTTATTCTTTTTTTTTCATCTATATCTTATATTCATATGGGTGTGGCCATTGACTGTGGCCATTGAAGACGGTCAGATCAAGGAGAAGAGAATTCTTTAAAAACAAAGTTGTTTTGTTATCCCTACAATACATTAAATGATTAGAAATGTTTTTTGGTGTTGTCCCATGCATGAAGACCTTAGCCTGTGATCCTAAGGGCTTGTTTCCACTAGAAGCGGAAGCCCGCGGCGCGGCTGCAGCCGCCCCCATTCATGTCAATGGCGCTGGTCCCCTGTCCGCGGAATCGCGCGGCCGTCCGCCTAAAAACTCGGTCGACCGAGTTTTTAGGCGGCCGTCCGCCCGATTCCGCGGCCGCCCAGCACTGACCGCGGCCATAGGGATGAATGGCCGCCGCTAAGAACCGCATGAGATGCGGTTCTTAGCGGCGGCGGTCCTTAGCGGCGGCAGCCGCACCGCAGGCTTCCGCATAAGTGGAAACTCAGCCTAACAGTACCCCTGTGCAATTCTTCTGATGTTCCAACAAACTAAAGTGAAGATATAAAGGCAGCACTGAACTAACTAACTAACTAACTAACTAACTAACTAACTAACTAACTAACTAAGTAACACCATTACATTATTAAAGGATTGACTTGCTGATCTGCAGGGAATTGAAGGGTCATACAGTTTATACCCAAAGATGAATTATAATGACATTTGCTGAGCAACTCTTGCTTTCAAAATGTTTTATGCACCTTAATTGATGTATGTTTTATTTCAAGTTTGTCCATATGCAAAAATGGAAATGAACAGGCTTTACCAACATGGTGTTTCCGTTTGATCAGAAATAGTGATGGCCGAACTTCGGTCGTGTCCGTCCACGAGCGGGCGGAGCGGACTTTTAAAAAAGTCTGCCGTCCGCGGACAGATTCAAATTCCACACCTCTAGGCGGGGAATTTGAATCAGAAAACCCGCATTGTGAACTTGTCATTTTGTTTATAAATGTCTCAAATTTTTTTATTGAATGATGCCTAAAGGGATCTGAGACATCCCAAAAGCTTGCTTTAATAATTAATTCAGTTAGCCAATAATCTCCAAATCATATCTTGATCTCCAAATGTAATGTACCGTATTTTTTGGACTATAAGAAGCACCGCACCATAATATGCACCCAGTTTTTAGCGCAGGAAAACCAGAAAAAAAAGATTTAATACGTTTTCACATCAATTGGGTTAATGCAATGAATTCAATAAATGCAATAATTAATTCAGCCAGTAGGTGTCACTAGCAGCAGTACACTCTCAGCACACGTCGTTCTCCATGCTGATTGGGAGAAGGAGGGGGGCAGACATCTGCAGATTCTCTCCTCTCACTCCCTCCTCTGCCGATCAGCTGTTCCTGTGTCCGTGGGAGCTGTGAGTGATTGCAGTTTCCACGGACAGGAAAGAGGTATAGATAGCAGTTCATCTATCTCTCTCTTCATTGCCTATGCCAGTACGGCTCTGAGCTCTGCTGACATAGGTAATTATATAGTAAAGATGGGAAAGCTGGACACCGGTTTATGGTACGAAAAATAAGGCATTCATTAAAGGCTAACACGATAAAACACACTACTATGTCTAACATTAATTACATCGTAAATAAAGAGATCTATATGAAAAATACTCCATAACTAGCATATCATTACAATAAAGAACATGAAAAAAGTTGTGTAAAGACTTAAGGTCAAACTCTGCAATGTATCATGGTGTGTTAAGGCATTCTGACAATGTGCTTTGGGTGAACAGCCTGACCTGCTGCAATGGAAGAATTTAAACAACACGGACTATCTTAAGATACTCTGACCATTCACCAAACCAGACCTCTGTGGAATCCTTTTTATCTTCCTTATGAGTGATACATTTCTCTGGTATTTGTAGATCAGCATTATCACTTGAATGTTGTCTTTTAAATAATTTGACACTTGTATAGCTTATCAGCACAGGTTATATTTAGGTATTCACTTGTAAACAGACCTTTACTTCTAAGTGCCTGATGCTGATTGAAATGGTTTAGTGTTTATATTAACATAGCAAATTATCTAAAGAAGAACATTGTTTAGATGATAAAGTTTGGCAATTTAAGTTTATCTTAACACAAAATGTTTTTAAAATATATACAGTATATCTCCATCCATCATAAGTCATGTGTCATACATCATCTAATCAATGGATACCTATACCTATACCCAGCAGTACACTTAAATCTTTTAGTGAGCTACCCAAGTGTTCGGTACTCACTCCATATCCAGGGTGGTCTTCCTCACTGTCTCACTCACTGTCCTCTGCGTCAGTCTCCTGTAAGTATATTTTTGCTGCAGATGGACATCCCTGTTCCTGATTGAGCCTCAGATTAGTGGTCTCCATCCACAGGTCAACAGCTGGCTTCAGGTCAAATGTAACTCTCACAGTACAACATGTTTGAACCCCCAGATCTTATAACTTAGTAGTACAACCCTGACATTTTCTGGGTTAGCAACTAACCCCTGAAACTACCTGCAGTCCAAATGCCAACCTTTCATAGCCATATTATGTCAGCATTCCAACAGTGCTTTTCTCTTGTCATATTTTACTCTTACATGTGCCTACCCCGACTTTCAACCCCCAGATCTCCAACACCCTTAGAAGTCCATTCCTTTTTTTCTGATTAGTCATTTACATTCCCAATTTCACACCCCTTACTGCAAAATTTCTTAGTTATTAATGTTTCCTTGGTGGTTATCCAACTGACATAAATTGTATACATTTAACAATAAAAACTTAAACTATTTTGGCAATCTAAAAATGTTTACTTTTACAGTAGTGTATACATGATACTGTGAAGTTGTTTGTACAGCTATTTAATGTGTTCCAAAAAATCTCCCTGAATAAGATGTCCATCCTGAACACTTTCTGTCAATCTACAGATCACATCACCGGCTTCTTTTTAAAACATTGGGGAAGAGAGGGAGGGTGTGGTGAGGGATGCTGCTGCTGCAGATCTCTATGGTTGACAGCCAGACTCCTCAGGATAGCTGTGTCTGTCTGGACCGGGAATACCTCCAAGTTGTTAGTATGCAAATATTAGGCATAGTAACAATAATGCAGGTATGCGTAGCTAGTTTTTGGTCCTCTTGCGTGCCTGCATACCATTGGGATGTACTGCCTATACCTTGCTCCCAAAACAAACAGACATGAATTTCATTAACAGCGAAAACCACTTAAACTATTCTCACTAATGCAGCCCACCATGGCAGTAAAAACTGGAGTTCTAAAGGCTGCCATACACACCCCGACGGGTGCAGGCAGACCTGTCCCGATATGCTCCGGGATGCTAACGTGATGACGTCATCACGTTTGCACCCCGGTGCATTATGGGGCACCTTCAGTCGGCTGGCACCCTTTGTGTGCTGGCCATAAGCTTCAATGAAGACGCCGTCTTCATTGAAGCTTATGGCATCGGCTTGAATCGCCTTGCGCCTGCCAGAGAATATCGGACATGTCCGTTCTCTGGTCAGCCGAGCTGTGGGGCGACAGGGATCTGTCGCCCCATGTGGGCACATGCCGATAAGCGGCCGATTTTTAACCTGACTGACGGCACGAGCGCGCACGCCCGTCGGTCAGGTTAAAAATCGGCCGCTTATTGGCATGTGTATGGCTAGCATAACCTACCCCCAATGTACCGAACTACCCCAAAACTCCAACCTTTTGTCTTAACATAAACAAAAGTCTACATTAAATACTGCTCCATCATCAGATGTAGTTCTTTCTATATTAAATTAGTACAATATACTTATATACTTTCTCCGCCATTTAATGTCTTTCCAGTTCTCTCCATTTAATTACCGTAAATATTTGAGTATAAGACAAAATTTTCAGCCAATTAGCCAATCAAAAATTAGCTGAAAAAGCCCCCCTCAGCTTATACTCGAGTCAAGGCCCCACTTACCTGTCCTGGGTGTTTGCTGGTCTCCCTGCAGACATGGAAATCGGGCCTCTGTGTCTGATGTGTATTTAATATTCTATCAGCAGCATTCCTAAGATTAGCTGGTGAAATGGCACGACAGCACCATCTAGTGGACTAGTTTGTTATTTTCAGCTGGAGAAACTGGAATTTCAATAAGAAAACTCCACTACTTATGATTCAAACATGAAAATAAGTTTCCATTTCTATTCTATGTACTGGCCCCAATAATAATTATAAAAAATAATTTTTAAATGGAAATGTATTTTGATGTTTGAATCATAACAAGTTTCTTGACAACCCATCCTGTAATAACATATCTTAACTTTATTGAGGATGTGGCACTAAGATTCACCTGTTTTGGTGCTTTCTCTCATTTTAGAAAACTCCACTATCTGACTTTGCATTTCCCGCCCTGGGCTTATACTGGAGTCAATAAGCTTTTTACAGTTTTGTAGATAAAATTAGGTACCTCGGTTTATATTAGGGTCTGCTTATACTCGAGTATATATGGTACATGTCATATTTAAGTTTTAAACTAAGTAGAAACTTAAGGGTTCAGGTAAAATTTTAACGGCCACTCATTGACTGTCAGGCCAGGCCAATGACTGGGTTTCGGAAAGGGAAAATGTTCACAATGTATTCTTTCTGATGGCCCAGAAAAATAAAAAGGAAAATGTTTTCTACTCTGGATTCAAGTGATATTGCCCTCCATGGGGAATCAGTTCTGGATTACATAGGACAATTTGCATATTTAGGGCCAATTCACACTATATGTGTTGCATTTTATAAACGTGCATTTTTTTTACCACACACGTTTTTTTACTGCACGTTTTTCTACATAGACAACCAATGTTACAATTCACACTGTATGCCTTGCGTTTTTTTAAAGAACTCACTGCTGTATGCATTTTTCTATTTATTTTTTCCAAACGCAAATGCAAACACAGATGTAAAGTGAAAAATGCATGAGTTTTTTTGTATATGCAGAAACGCATGCCTATAAAACATGCATGCCTAGTGTGAATGGGCCCTTAAGGATAAAAAAGGACGGAGTGTCCCAGAAATTAAGAGCAGGCTAATTAGTTTATGTAACAGGCTTGCCTGCATTCTCCTATTTCATACTTATACACATTTCCATTCTGTAACAGAAACCCATCTGCAAAATCAATTGACTCTAAGTCAAAGTTTAAATAGATACTCGTCAAAATTCTCTGAAGGTTGACAGTCACTTGTCTGAGAATTAAACATTAAATATTTCAGATTCATATTATCCATGGAAGAAAAATGCATTTTTAAGCAATTCTTGCAAATTGAACATTCAATTTTATAGCAGAATATCAGATCTAGCATCTGACAGCAAATAGTGTGTCAAACATTATTCATCATTTCTACATAACATGAGAGAATTACAAAGGTCTGCTCTGATGAAGGAAGAACAGGAATGTATCAAGTCTAAAAAATGTAATGGTATGGCACATTTCTTGGTAACATTTATAATACAACCCTGATTTAAATCAGGTAGTCCCTATTGAGGAATAGTCATTGGGGTTATCTGCCCTGAAAGGTGGCACCCACATAGGCACAAGCATTGAGGTCATCTGTCAACAAACCACACAGAATAAAAATTGCCATTATAGCTATCTCCCAATCCCTGGTCATGGATAGTGGAATTATAGCTCATCAATTGACTGCAGAACCCGATACTTTTCAATATGAACAGGGTCTATCCAGCCTGAAAGGTTAGATATAATTGAGATTCTAAACTTACCTTGTGCCTGTCCTTCCTGCTAAGCCATATTGGATTCCATTAAAGGATACCTTTACAGCACACAGATGCATAGGTTTACATTTTGAGCCTAAAATAAAGATCATCTGGGTGTTGCAAGCAACATAACCAGTAAAGGCATGCAAGATATGCTCAGTAACACACATTGAAAGCATTAAATCTGCATTAATAATAATAATAGAGTTATAATTAATAATAATAATTAGCTACGGTAGTGTTAATTGCAGCTCATATCTATATTTAAACAATACAATAGGTTCCAGAACAGCCGCATTTTACATTGTTTTACCTTATCTTTTTGAGTATTGCACTTAATTTGCACATACTTTTCCTTCAGTGACATTTCTAAGCACCGGTGGTGCATAGCATAACACATAAGCATTCAAGTAAAAGATATACTTTGGAGTAACCTGTCCGTGCAATGTAAACAGATAACAATGTAATAACATAAAAAAGGAAGAGAGATAGGGGACCTAAACGGCAGCTAATTTACCACATTATAATCAAATATTTAATAGAGAGTTAGGTGTAACTAAACCCAGGGAAGAGTGGCCAACCCCAATGGACTTTAAAGGTGGAAGAATATCATAAATGGAGTTCCAGTCAAAGGAATGAGATTTAAATTTTTAATCCAAAAGCAGAGTATAAACCTCCCTGGGTTTAGTTTCCCCTACCTCTCTATTAGATAACAATTTAACCCCCACAGCACTCCCCTGGTGTCATTAATGGCACTAGGGATGACTGTGCCAGTAGGGAAATAATGGCATGGGCAGCCCCTACATCCCCAATGTAATGACAGGTGCCAGGGACATTCAACCAGGATGAAGGCCCCAGATAGACATTGCTGGGGGATGATCTGGAACAGGTAAGCAATCCCCAAAGTTCGGTTGTCAAAATGTAACCAAGCCACACTGCTAGGGGAGGGTAATGGGTACATTTATTTATTGAAAGATAACCAAAGCACCCCATAATATATTCAGTAAGCCAAGGAAACATTTATATTTGTATTTATCTGCTGCTGAGGCTAGGATAGTACAAGCCTTTGCTACTTACCCAAGACGTTGAATAATAATACCCTCTTCCTTATTTTGTTAATAATGTGATAGATACCTAAAAATGTCTACATGGTTAGCACATTCTATTTGAAGGCTAAAGTGGAATGTTGTGTGGATTGGTCACCCTGCTAGATACAGGTTCAGGAACTGTTGTCCAATCTCCTGGACTGGATATCGAAGGCTAGGCCACTAAACGCAGCTTCTGGAGAGGACTGTCAAGAAAAGCAAACAGACAAATTTGAAAGCACCTAAACAGCTTTAATACATTTTATAATCTTTACAAACAACATACTTTTTTAATATTCTTTACATACAAAAGACTCAGGGCAAAACGTTCTTGACCTGAGATAAACTCAGAGATCTAAAGCAGTGTGTTTTATAGCTTTGTCTGTATCACGCTGTAAAATCTCCGACATTATGCCAAAATTTTACAAAGATATGAATAAAGGCACTCTTTGATTGTTTTATCTTTGATGCTGCTTTTAACACATGGAAAAGATCAATACAAAAGATAACAGAAGGTTGTCCAACACTCCTCAATCTTGGCATAAGCATGCTGATAACAAGGAGATTGACCATCCCTGTAAAAAGGCCAAAATAGAAAGATAAAGCAATCCAACTCAGATGAACACAAAGAAGAGAGAGAATGCAGCCATTATATCCATACTCCCAAACACTCCTTTAACATCTATATACACTATATTAACCTCCTGAGCGTTCTGCCCATGGTGCACCTTTTTGAAGCATGCCACGGGCAATCAAGGTGGATTGCAATGAAATCCACCGCAATTCTCTGCTCTCCTTCCCCCTTCACATCCCCGGCATCATCGATGTGCCGGAAAAAAACAGTGCCACCTCCACAACACGGAGGTTAATGGTGCCACCTCTCTCCACCAAAGAGGCGGACCTGAAAAAGATTGGCGGGTCTGCCCATACTCATAATCGCCGCTGGGGATAGGTTAGTACCCTCCAGTGTAGCTCAGGAGGTCAAATCCTGTAATCCTAGCCATAAGCATAAGCAATTCCAAGCACTTGGACATGCACAATGCTTCTACAAACATTTGTGAAAGAACTAGTCACTAGTCACAAAGAAGTCAGAGATTACTTGTTTTAATGATCTTTGGTGCTTAAGAGGCATGTGTAAATAGTTTATATGTCCATAAAATAGTAAATATGTCCATAGTCTGAAGTTGAAGCAAAAAAATACACTGCTCTCTGGCAGACCAAACCAAGTAATGTACATAGGAGCATATCAGCATAGGAGCATAGGAGCACGGCATTACACAAAACAGTATATAATACATAAAAACCTCTGGCTCACTTATGAGTTGGCCATCAAATTTACAAAGGGGTTTTGGGGGAACAGAGCTTTCTATACTTACAGGTATGGGCAGCATAGATCACATACAGTATAACTTTCATAGTTTTAGTAGTTGCTTATATAGAAGTTGGCAGTGACTTCAAGCTAACTTAATGGTTGCAGTGACATTCAATCCACATAAGTCTACATACTTTTTGTGCCTTACAATGATTTATATGATTTATCCAATCCCTTTGCAAGAAAAGGAATCCATTTTACACAGCTGTTGAATTTAAATGCAAACATTAGGATAGTGTAATGTGCTAATGAGCTTCTGTGTGTTTCCTTTCTCGGATGATTGTACAAGGGTTCAGCTGTGCCCTATTATCATATATCAAAATTCCCATCTGCTCTCATTCTTGCTTTGACTTCCCCTCCATTTCATTACCCTCTGGAATGTCTGCTACATGTGAGAGTGTGTCATCTCGAGCAAGATAAAGAGAAGAAGTCAAACTTCAAAATGGCTTTGAACAATAGATACATTTGTAAGCATTGAGAAAGGTCAAATGTGTTGGAATCAAATAATTTAGGTGAAATTTAGATCATTAATTAGAATGACCCATAATCTACATAAGAAGTCAGAGCTTGGACTACACACAGACATCTACTAGCACTGATCTACTCTAACCACATGTATTAATTCATTTATATAGTATAAATATTTGCAGTGCTTAACAGATTAAAAAGAGCCATTAACATTTATCTCAGTGGACACTTATAGTGTATTAATCCCAATAAAGTCAAACATGCAGAGACACTACTGAGCCCCAATGGACCAGAGATGGTCTCAAAATTTATAGTTTATTTGGGAGTTAATTGCAAAGCCCTTTGCAAAACACCATCACCAAAAGGGTTAGACATGTAAGGAGTTGTAGTAGCACTAAATTATCTACCAATAAAAAAAATAGGCCTTCAGTTAATAGAGGAGGCAAATAAGGTCCCTTCGGTTAACATAGACAGGCCAATACTAAGCATAAAACAGCACAGCACTGCAATTTGCTCACCATTAGTGATAAGCAGCACAGGCAATATCCGTATTCGCAAATTATCAAAATGTTGTGTTTTAGTCTCTATGTGAATGATGTCTCTGCATGAGTGCAGTGTTTGTGAATGATGAATGTTTCTGTATGATTGGTGTGTATATATATCATTCATGTCTCTGCATGATTGGTGTGAAAACCAAATAAAGTTGTATTTCAAATACAATTTAAGGGCCGTTTCACACTAGTACTTGTACACGACACTGCAATACAAACATGGCTAGTGTAAAGTGGTCAACGATTTGAACCTTTGTAGTTTAAATGGGGAAGGGGGGGGGGGGTTCGATAATGCTCATATCTAGAAAAAGGGGGACCACTGCTTTAAGCTTTGCACAGCAACAGCCTCCTCCTCCACCCCCCAATTAACCTCCTTGGCGTTATGCCCAAAGCCAGTACGGGCGCAGTTTAATCTTGGCTCAAACTGCACCTGTGCTGGGATCAGGCGAAAACAGAGCTCAGAGCCAGCTCTCCATAAGCCTACAATGTTTCTGCAGAGCTGCAGCTTACTGAGCTTTTCCAGCCCCAAGTCTTAAGCGTCATGCTGAAGGGGACAATGGGGGGACGGCACCATAGACCTCCATGGCAATAGAGGGGGCCTCTTTTACCAGCACACCCATGTCAAATAGACGCTGGTGGTGTGAAGAGAACCGGGAGGACAGTGGGGAAACAAAATGGCGATTGCACTGTGGTTGTTTATACATTTTATTAGCATGTAAATAGGGAAGAGTGTGTAGAGAACCGGAAGGACAGTGGGGAAACAAAATGGCGATTGCACTGCATTTGTTTATACATTTTATTAGTATGTAAATAGGGAAAAAGCGAGAGCAAAATATTAGCAGATTAAACCTTTGACTAAACCCGGGGCCCCAATATCCCAGTACTAACCACTGGGTCAATGCATTGCCCCAATTTATTTGCATTACCACTATATACCACTAGATGTATATAAGAAGATATAACTTTATTAGAAAGGCCACATTAAAACAACAGGTCTGCTAAATAAATAGACACTCAGCATATGTTGGTAATTTGCCAGTAAGCATATAAGCAAAATAATCATTATTTTAGATGCATTTTCAGAATGTCAAATCACATCATTTTCTACCTAGCCTTTCGTATTAATAATGTTGATTAGCTTGTCTAGAATAATATAACATCGCCATCAGTGCCTAGAAAACTACAATCTCTTTCCTTTGAGCGGTATATTTTATGGCAGCTATAACAAACTAATGAATACCCACATTAACCGTATAATAGGTATTTTATGAAATGAGTGATGCCCTCCCATTAACTTTGCAGTCCTAACTAATTCTTGAATACATTGTAGTGGAATAAAGCAGACACAAAGTCATTGCAACCAACAAATTTTCTCGTCATTAGGTTATAACTTATAACATTGCTATTATTTAAACAACAGCTAAAACCAAGAGGGAAAAGGAGAATTATAAAAAGCTGCATTAGTATGAGAATTAGAATTTTATCATCTTATCAAATGTGAATAATAATGAGAAATAAAACTCGGTAATATGTAGCCATGTTGTATTTGGAAACATTTATCTTCTGTAACCCTCTGGTTCCCAACCCAAGATTCAACGACCACATTGCTTAAGCTGGCCATAGACGTCTCGATTTCGCGGCCAATTTTTGCACGATCCTGTGCATGTTTGCAGCGATTAAAGCTGGCCACCTGGAGAGATTAATCCATGTCGTCCAAAATCTTGATCCACAAGAGTCTGTTTTTCGCTGGTTGATCACCATGACTTTGGATGGTCATTTTAAGTAAAAAATGTGTATGGCCTATGTGTATGGAATATGGACCTGTGTATGGCCAGCTTTAGTAGCATGTAACCAGTCAATGCATTGTTTTCTGTCTAAACGAGTGAGTTTTAAATTTACAGATCCGCTATTAAGATAGTTATTAAGATATTTAAGGTGCCCATACACGCAGAGACATGTGCTAAATAGATGGCCGCTTCGAGCAGTCATCTATCTAGTGCATATCTAATGCGGCCATCCCTGTCTTCGAGCGGGATCAATCTAGCTCGAAGACAGGGATATCGGACATCGCTGGTCTGCATGCAAAGCATTGGCTGAGCTCGATGACGCAGCATTGCTGTGCCTAGAGCTCCTTCGATATTGGGCTCAGTGTGATGACAGCACCCAAGTGCTGGGACGTCACAACTAACCTCCCCAGACTAAGTAGGGTTTGTCTATTGGTGAAGAGTATGGAGATGTAACCCTTTTTTGAGTAATAAAATATTTTTCTGTCAGCTTTTCTCATCTAAACTAGACTCACTTGGAAAGACTCATAGTTTTACATCTTGAATGTCAAATTGTAAATGGGGTTAGTTTTGTAAGATTGTATGTTTCTCAGCTGACAGGTTTCCCAAAAAATATACGGTAAACCTTGTGCTCACAATATATTATTTGTTGTGTTCTTTCAGTTTTTCCAACTTCCCATAAATATTTTGTCTTCCTTTCAACTTAATGTTTATTTTTTTTTCATTTCAATGTCATTCTCATACACCGTATTGTTGGATATTAATGGATATTAATAACAATTATGAATATAATTTGTGGTTATATTATTCAAGTGAAATTGTATTGGCAAATTTACCTAAAGAAACCAAACTTTTAAGCCACAGTATACACTACTATTAATTTTTACGTTCCATTATTTAGTTCAAGTTGCATGCTTAGGATTAGTACTGTCATACAAGAATCACATAGAAATCTTCAAACAAAACATTCAATTAGCCTTTTATAATTTTTTAAGTACAAGCTTTGGTTTACTAAAATGCTTTGGGTTTGACCTCAATGCCACATCTAGTTACTAGACATCACTGAGATTTATTCATTTGAAATTATTGATAACTCCATTATATGTGAAAATTTTCAAGGGAAACTTACATACTGAATTTCATGTCATACACCTTGCTCACAAGAAGCAGTTATAAAGCTTAAAGGTGGATGTATGTCCATAGACAACATAGAAACAACTCATTTAGTGTGGTTGTGACTTTTCTGCAACCATGTTCGTGAGCCCAGCCATAAGGTAGCCATGTGCTTAAAATATTGATCAAATATTGTCAAACACTCTCTTAATTGAATTGCTTTCAGTGCCAACATTCCTATAACTACAAACTTAAGCCCCCCATACACCTTTAGATTCCTCCATACAATCTCCATTAGATCTACCAACAACTATGTAGTATAGTGACCTCCCTGATAGAATACATAGTGATTGGAAGGTGTAGAAAGGTCCTCATATTACATGGTTTTGGTAGAAGAAAAGTTGATTGTACAGAAATTGCATGGTAATTGTATGTGGTGTATGGGGGGCTTTAGAAAGAGAGAAAGGGACAGAGGAGGAAAGAGATAGAAAAGTACATCCAATTACAAACTTCCACCCCTATATGGAGACTAGGACTCCGGGGACTTATGAGGCACCATCAATTCCATAATTAACAATAGAGTCAATAATTTATTAAATAAATAAAAACCATATCAAAATAAATTGTATATGAGTCCATGACAATAATTATTCATGTATACAATATCGTTATAAATAATCTTTATAAACAGTATGGAATTCATTTATGTACAGATACATTCCATTTGAGAATAATTAATATGTATAAATCATATTTTGCTGAACATTAGTCTCAACAACAAATAATACATGTGACACAAACCCGAACCGTTTTACTTCTGCATGCAGGCACAGTATATTTCTAGGAATTCAAAAATACATGATAAGCTGCTTTGAGAACATGGAATGGACACTATCCCATTCATCAGAATGGGAAATATCCTCTCTGTGTCTTTTTCCCCACAGGGAACACACGTCTACCGTAGGGAAAAAGAAGCCCATACACCTTTAAGCCGGCCATAGACGTACCGATCTATGGCAGTCTTTTAGCAGACTCCTCACAGCGTGGTGACGTCACCACGCTGTAAGGAGTCGGCTACAGAATAGACAGGAATCCTGTGTGTTCCACTAACACACGCAATTCCTGTCAGATTGTAGCCAATTAACTCGGAGGGGGAGGAGACTTCCCCTCCGAGTTTACAGACTGCAGCACAGGATCGGAGGATTGGGCACAAAAAGAACCAGCAGGATGGATCCATGTGCGATCCGACCTGCCGGCTCTTTTGGTCGGATCCTCAAGGTGGGCTCCCCTATAGTTGCGGCCGACCGACCTTTATGTGCTCGGCGGGAGCGTGCACAGTGTTCGGTCGTCACAACTATGGCCGGGAATCGGCCCGTCTATGGGGGGCTTTAGTTTATACACATTTTCTCTGTCAGATTTTCTTTAGATCTAATTTTGTTTTTCCAAAACCATGTGATATGAGGGACTTTCTAAACCATCAAGTCTACCTGTGTTCAATCGCAGAGGACCCTATACTACATAGTTGTTGGTAGATCTAAAGGATATCTGACAGAGATCTAAAAGTGTATGGCCAGCTTTAGGGAGGGTTCTAGTTATTTGATTGCAACAATGGGTAAACACATCAATGTATAATAATTCCTACTATCTCTGCAAATTGTAAAATTTTGAGAACTGTTTTTTGTGTCTCTACTGCATGATTGTGGGTTGTCATAATCCTTTCCATCAGTTTTGTGGCCAACCTCAGGCTATTATTACCCAATCATTGGGGTGAGTAGTTGGTATTTTGCAGTATTTAAGAATTTATAAACTAATTGTGATGGAAGGGGCTGTCACAGTCAGGATTGTCTCTGCATGTTTACAAGCTGGAACTTCAATTAGTACTTTTCCACCCATTGCTGTCAGGATTACCAGGACTGCTTCTGTTCCTGTGAGCATACTAATGTCACCTACAATGTCTGGAAGGGGTGTTTTAAGAATGAAGCTGGACATACAGGGTTTCGATTTTTCTGTTCTATCGACTTTCAGGATTCTTTGTTACCTGAATCCATCGACCTAAAGTAAAGAAAATTTAACATAAAATCGACCAAGCAGTAATTGGACAAATTGGTAAATTCATTCAATTATCTGATTTTCTAGGTATTTAGATCAATTTGTATCCGATGGTACTATGCATTAGTGTTGAGTAGCATATGGTATATTACATACATATTTAAAAAAGTAATTTAGTAATTAATTAAGTAATTAAAATGTTTTTGTAATATATGTAATTAATATGTAATATTTTTTATATGTATTGCATATGTGTTGGTTACCCTCCAAAACTTAGAAAACACATTTATGACATATATATGTATATATATATATATATA
>CM070036.1:125866946-125894232 GCA_036250615.1 Ptychadena robeensis
TGTACACAGCAGACAGAGGGTGAGCCCTGAGGAAGGCTGCCATGTGTGTGTACAGCTCCTTTACACTGAGCTCTGAGGAGGACTGCTCAGGGAAAAGTGAAGTACAATGGCAGAGCATGTACCTACCTTGGGTAAGGGTACCCACATGTACACAGCAGACAGAGGGTGAGCTCTGAGGAAGGCTGCCATGTGTGTGTACAGCTCCTCCACACTGAGCTCTGAGGAGGACTGCTCAGGGAGAAGTGAAGTACAATGGCAGAGCTTGTACCTACCTTGGGTAAGTGTACCCACATGTACACAGCAGGCAGAGGGTGAGCCCTGAGGAAGGCTGCCATGTGTGTGTACAGCTCCTCCACACTGAGCTCTGAGGAGGACTGCTCAGGGAGAAGTGAAGTACAATGGCAGAGCTGTAATGTGAAGCTGAGGGGCGGCTCGTCATATGACTGACACAACTGGGTGAGGTTTTTAAGAAAAAAAAAAGAAGCAGCGGCAGCGGAGAGGCCCAGCACAGCTGTTTGTGAAGTTGAAGATTTCCTGTTTCCTCGGGCTCAGCTAGTGAATGAGTCACAGAGGCTGAAGCAGCGGACGGTGCCCATAGGAATGCAGGGAGGAGGGCGGCCCGGGAGGACGGGGGAGCTGTGAGGAAACTTTTCTGCCCCAACACTGTCTACACGCTTCTTCCTCGTACCATGGACGTCCCGGGCTACTGCTGGCCGAGGGTGGCCGCTCTGCTCTGGGCACTGACAGCCAGCTGCTCGCCCGCCGTTACCATAGACTTCATGGGTAAGTTGTGTGGCTGTGAGGGGCACATGGAGTGCTGTGTGTGAGGGGAGAGCTGGTGTGAGGTCACCCTAAATGGGGCACCGAGGTGGGTGACCTGTGCTACGGAGCTCCGCTCAGATGGTGGGTCTGTGTACAGGGGTGTCCAGACTTTTTATTAAAACTTATTTCTATAGCGCTGACAGAACACAGCGCTGTACAAAGTAACACTGCACTATAGGGCATGTATACGATGTTTATTTCTTGCAGTAAGCTTCATGGTTTCTTAATGCATATATATATATACATTTGATCTGTTTTGTTAGCTGAGGTTGGCATCTTCCAGGTTTTAAGTTTTGCATCTTAGTAAAGTTTTGTTTAGTTGTGGGGGGCACACCATGTTTAAATTGCACGGGTGGTCACAGTAAAGTGGCATTCTGAATTAAAGAGTTGCCCCATCCATGAAAGGCAAGGGGGTATTCTGATAGGGGCACCTGTTACTGGTGAAATTCCGATTTCTTTTCTGTTGGGTCTTTGAGACAGGAAGTCAAGGCAATTTTGGTATAAAACAGCAATGAATAATTCAGAGGGGGTTCTGGATTTTTGCACTCCATCCACACTAGGTCATAACATGCATTAGATAGCCAGACCATGGCAACACATGGGCAAGAGTGGGCACTCTGCCTTGGGCACTACATTGGGGGGGATTTGTACACAAGATGGACTGTAATCCAGCTGCATCTGCCAGGAAAGCCGCTGTCCTGATGTAATCTGTACGGCTTGGCTGTTATGGAGAGATTCAGTCATCTGCTCCTGATAAACAGAACAGGACTGGGTGTCAGAGTAATAAAAAACTTATTAGCACTTTATATTGGAGCCATAATGATAGTGCTGTTATTAAAGGGACAAACGGCACACTAAAATCTGTACGTTTGTTAACTTGTAAACTTCTCAGATGGAGGTATAGTGTGGCCATTATTATGTTACCAAAGAGTGATTCTTTTTTATCATACTTATAAATAAAACATATTAATCCATGCCAAAGAATCACCCATCCCCCCTCCCATTTGGATTTCCATGAACAAAAGTGCCACAGGTTAAGCCCCCCATACACCTTTAGATCACGCCATAGAATTTCCTTTAGATCTACCAACAACTATGTAGTGCCAGGTCCTCCCTGATAGAATACAAAGTGATTGGAAGGTTTAGACCCCGCATACATGTTTCGACCTAAACTGATCGATTTTAAAGTCGTTTCATCAAAAATCAATGCCTGTCCACATGGTTTAACAGGCCTGGTTCGATCAAAATTGGACACAAGTTTGTTAGAAACATAATCAGACATGGCAGTAAATTTTGATCGATCGAATGTACATAGAATGTTATTTTGTTGTGCCCGGCCGATTTTGGTTTGATATAAATAATAAGGATAACTATAAATTAATTGGCAAACATTTTGGTGTGTTTATGATCGACTTCCTTCAATTATGCTTTCGATCGAGCAAACCAACATATTAAATATTGTTTTCTCCATGTGAGAGGTAGTTCAATCGTACTTTGAACAACCGAACCAACGTCGCTCATAAGTTTTGATTGAATCTGACATTAATTGTAGGGAAATTGAAACGTGTATGGGGGCCTTTGGAACGGTTCTCATATTACATGTTTTTGGTAGAAGAAGAGTTGATTGTACAGAAATTGTATGGTAAGATTGTAAGGTGTATGGGGGGCCTTTAATTTCGATTCAATTTCACTACGATCGATGCCAGATGCGATCGTAATTTATGATCGACGTTGGCTTCTCCTAAAAGCTGACGGTATGCCTGTCCTTGGTCTGTAGCTCAGGAATTATTGAAGCCAGTGGTGTTGGTCCGTAATGACAGCCTGCATATTCTCTATGTACAGTTTTATATTTCTTGTTAATTGTGAACCAAACCTGTTGTATTTGGCTGTCTGGGATCACAGCATCCTGAGTTGGGCATGATTCACGTGTGCACACATCACACACAAATAAATAAGTATGTGCAAGTGGCTGCTGAAGTATTGGGTATGACATGCCACATTGTTCTGTACCTGTGTGTTATATATGTAATTTGGGAGTGCGTGGAAGGGAAAACATTTTAATAAAATAAATAAAAAAGTGCAATGTACAAGTAGTTATACAAATAAAGAGATCAATTATCATAAACAAATAACATTTAGTTAAGCCACCAGGGCTCAAGATAATAAATGGCTAGTCTACTTTTAAGCCCCCCATACACCTTACAATCTTTCCATACAATTTCTGTACAATCAACTTTTCTTCTACCAAAACCATGTAATATGAGGAGCTTTCTACACCTTCCAATCACTATGTATTCTATCAGGGAGGACCCGGCACTACATAGTTGTTGGTAGATCTAATGGAAATTGTATGGCGTGATCTAAAGGTGTATGGGGGGCTTTACTCTCTAAGAATGCTATGACAAGGTTTTGGTGGCAGAAGAATCAGTTTGTTAGGTGATTATTTGTAACTTATAACTCTTTCTTATTCTTTTATAGGTCACTTGTCAACTTCCAATGCACAAGACTCTGCTGGATTGGAGGAAACGGCAAACAATTTCAGAAGTGCTGGTAAGTAGCCATTTCTCCATACCCCCTCTCTCCATCCATCATTGATGTGAAGTACAGCACTAGGCTTGTGCCCACACCTCCTTATATGACATACGTTTATCAGTAAACCACTGGGGTTATCTCTGACTATGTCTTGTGGAATTCCTCTATGTGGGTGTTGTGTTAGTGCTATAGTTTGGTTTGTCTTGCAAGCGTAGGGCCTTTGTTACACAAAAGGAAGGAAGTAAGCATTTGTTTATCTCATTGCTAAAGCTCAGCATGGGATTAACTCACTGATTCTGTCTCAGTGTCACTTCCACGGTCTTTATCTCTAGTTTCATTCTTATGTCAGCTTGTAGTTTCAGAATGGGGTAATATTCCTCTACGAGTGAATGTCAGTGATGCCGCAGATATTCGTATGGTTACAGGCACACATCTGGAGTCTGTGAATTGTAATCACAGGGACGCTAGTCTGTTTTTTTTGGTTAACTCAATTAGATGAAGTACTGGTAGGTGAGGTAATCCAAGGATTTCTTCAGCATGTGGCTATAGTTATGTGTGCATAGATATTAAGGATGATAGGTAAGGTAGGAGGAAAATGAGGCATGTGTTGTACTTTGTATTCCAATTGTTGCTGTGCTTGTGAGTAGTAACTCCTATGGGCCCATTAATACCATTAGTAGAGAATATGCACATCTGGTTAACTTACATAGGTTTTCATGGCATTTAATATGTTATATGACATACATTAATGTGTGCTTTTTTACCTTTACTTGTTTTTTCGTTTGTCATTATTTTGGGAAGAATTTACAATTGTACCTAATTTTCATGTATTTGTAGTGTACTGTGATACTGTACATAAAACAAGTCAATATGAATTGGGTCTTTAGTAGTGTTGAGCGTGAATATTCGATTCACAAATTTTGATTGCGAATATCGGAACTTGGAGAATTCGCAAAGATTTGATTTTGGTGCTATACCTTTGTAATTTTGCATATTTGAGATTCTTCGGAAAGTACCATCATTGTGTTAGCACTATGCGCATGTACAAGTGACGATTTGTGCAATCAATTAAGTCTTTGAGTGTTGTCTCATGGGGTGATTACACTGCAGCTGCTGTTTAACATTCTGCCACTAGAACACACATTGCGTTTGCAATATTCACATGTACAAGTGACGATTTTCGCAATACATAATAATGACAGAAGATCTCGAATTTATGAATTTACTTGGAGAATAATTTGCGAGTTTGAATATTGCCTATGCTGCTCATCACTAGTCCATAGTTCATTTCTGCCAAAAGGTGGTCCATGTACACAAATTGCCATATGTTCCCCCCATTTTCCCAAGATTCCATAAACAATTTCCTGTACACAGTTTACATATTCTTCCCAGTGTCTAATATACATTTTAAATCAGCAGAAGGATTTATTACTTGCCTAGTTGTTAAAAATCTACCAGCACATTAACCTAGCTCTGTCTATACAGAACATTATACCACCCACTGCTTGTTAGATTGCCATTTCCAGGGTGATTAACATTTCACAACTTCCCACTCGCTGTTTGTAGTGAACTCCTGATAGTAAGGCCTAGAAGAAACCTGTGATTTGTGTAGGCAGTGTCAGGTTACCCATGATGCTTCACTCTGCAGCTGCCTTCATCTCTCTCTACTCCTCTTCCCCTGGTTTCCCCAACCGAATAGAATGACATTCACTGTACTTTCCAGTATGAAGGAGAAGACACAGTTCCCATTCTTCCCACTATTGCTGGTGTCTGGTGAATGGCTGTTCAGGCCCCAGCTATGTGACATGGGTGTAGGAGAAATTTTTCAGCCCTGGGGACTTAACCCTCTGGGCATTACAAGCTTTTCGCACCATTTTTATTGGCACAAAAAGCCATTTCCCCCACAATCACGGCGGAGTACACCGTACTCCGCCTTGATTGCCGGCTCTCCGCCCAGCCCTCTACACACCGCCGGTGTCAAATAGACGCCGGCGGTGTGTGGAGAGGAGAGCGGCGCCTCCTCCATTAACATGGAGGTCTATGGCGCCGCCCCCCTGCCCCCTTCGGCGTCACAGATGGCGCCGAAGACACGGGGCCGGAAGGGTGTGCCGCTCTTCTCTCGGTTGTGCCCGATCAAACTGCGCGTGAACTGAGTTTGGGCAAACCACCCAGGAGGTTAAAAGTCCCCTAAAGAGAACGAAGATAACTCTTAGGCTATGGTCCCACATGTGCAGCTTCCCACCGTGTGATTGAATGGCCACCATTAAAAACCCCGTCTCAATTTTTAAGACGTGGTTTTTACCAGACGGTCCACAATCAAAAACGCGGAGCTGACTTTTTAGGTCGCGGGTCACTATGCTACCCCTTTCAATCGCCCCCCCAATCGCGATTACAATGTCTGTGGGGACAAGCCCTTACTGCTGGATACAAGGAAACCTGTTGGGTGTTGCATAGACAGAGCAAAATTTTAAAACAGGATTAGACTGGCCATGTGCTATTTGTAGTTTTGTTTGGTCCCTGTTGAACAAAATGTAAAAGGTGCTCTCTCATTGGATATACTGAATATATTTAGATAGACATCTGATGTGGTGGTAACGTGCTTTGTTTTTTTAATTACTCTAGTTAAGGTACCCATACACGTTGCGATTTTTCGTGGACCGATTCGATATTCGATTTCAACTCCCGATTTTTGCTTTACTGCTATTTTTAAAAGTCGGTCGGATGCACAATTTTTCACCCGATTTTTCACCCGAATTTTCACCCGATTAGTCACAGGCCGGCCGACCGATCGGCCAGTTGTATCAGGAATCTTTTAAACGTCTCTTTTAAATGTGGCCGACCGACTGAAAATTACGGGCATCATCATTCGGGACCCGACCGACTTTTCGGCCGATTTTCTATATACAGCATCGGTCGGACTACATTTGCATGTTACGAATCCCGAACGATCGACCTACCCGACCGACCGGATCGGTCGGAAGGGCTAAAATCGCACGAAAAATCGCAACGTGTATGGGTACCTTTAGATATTTTTGTTGCAATTTAATATATAGACATCACTGCTTGTTAATTAAAGAGCTGCAGTAATAATGGATTTGGCTTAAAAGCGGTATTAGGTCAGAATTTTCATGTGAACATTGGCTAGAATGTGAAAGATTTGGACATGCACAACATGCGTTGTCCAATTTACAGATACAGTAAGGCGTTTCTCAACCTGTGGGCCGCTGATGCCCACAAGCGAAGTGGGCAGTAAGAAGGGAGAGTAACTCCTAAGTTAGGAGGGAGGGGGCATCACTCTCTCTCCTAACTTCCCGCCCTGCACATCTTCTGCATAAGCGGGGTGGTAAAATAATAGGGGACAACATTATAATTACCAGAAGTGACGTACCAGGTGTCACTTCTGGTGTTTGAAAGTTCACTTCCTGGGGTCACAGATCTAAAAAGTTGCAAACCAGTGCCTAACTGAGTGACAACCAGAGTATAACTGTTTTCTTTACCAGCCTGTATGAGGAGGGGATTATGATGTTTACCAGGGACTTGCATGTGGAAATTTGCTGTAATGGAAAGGGGACAGGTGGAAAATAACCACATAAACATAATAATAGTAAAAAAAATTGTATTTTGAGTGATTTTATTTTTCCGGGACAATGGCTATTCTATTATGCAATGGCAGTTGATATTTCATTGTACTTTTACTAAAATATACATATTTGGAAGGTTTAGCCTCATATTTGGAAGGTTTAGCCTACCAGTATTTAAAATATACAGAAATAACTCAATGCTGTGCACTAGGTTAAGATAACTTTTTGTGCATATTTATGCATTTTTGTGTTAGTGACACACAATAACACGCTTTCCCACCTTATTATTGTTAATAAGCCATGGATTTAAACATGCATTTTTAAAGTGGCTAATCTATGTGGAAGAATGTGAACTCAGTGTGAGTGTCACAATTGAATGGTAGGTCTACAGTTGTCAGATTGTATTTGACCATGTTATACAATTAATATCTTGTGCGTGATGACATGTTGCTGTGTTTTTCGGCAGCCCGTTCCCAGCTGTACTCATGTGATTTGTATGATTAGTAACACACTACTTGGTTAGTACATAGATGTGTGCCAGACAGAGAAGAATGAGATTTTACTGGAAATACATGTTCATGCAGCGAAATCAGACAATTGTGAGTATGCCTCTCAAAAACCTCAACCATATAAAAAAATAAATTTTCACGTGTAAGTTTTCATCTGTGCACTGTGATGCTGAAGGGAATGTACATCTTTACAGTACAGGAAGGAGTGCTTTTTTAGTAATAAGATAGTCATAATAATTCTAAAAAGTTGCTTCAGCACCAGTTTAAAAAGTCGGAAAGTAGCAGTGGATTATCCATTTACTAATCTTATTTAAGTAAGAAAATACAAAACAGGAAAGGTAAAACAAAAGTAAAAAGGATTAAAAATGTATTTATATTTCCCTCTGCTGCACAAGATGTTCATAATGGAACTCCGTCATGTTATAAACAGAATGACAGTGAATAGTTGTAGTCTGGAACCCTCGGTGGATCTCTGTCTAGGCCCACCGTGGAGTCCAATGGCGTGTTTCTCTGTATTCGTCTGCTCACTCAAAAACGCAGACGAGAAAAAAAAAACATGTGGTGTCTGTTGTAAAAATATTCCTTCCTCTGTCGGCTTCTAACAGACTGGGAAAATTTCTGCAGTAATAAAAAAAGTTTCCAGATAGAAATGAAGACTGATCCCCATACATATTAATCATATGTTTATTAACAGTTAACAAATTTGTCAGGTAACCATCCATTCTCTGAATTTACACTGCTGTATGTATATCTAGAGTAGACATTGGCAGACTGGTCTGCATAGTGTAGTTTCTGGAAAAGTTTTTGGATGTGACAGAGAATGATAGTGATAGAGATGTGTACCTGATGCTTCCCTTGAAGATTCAGCATATTATTTACTAAAGACCTTAATTGTGGGAGTAAGATGTAAGTATAGCTCGGTCCTAATTACATCAGCAGTTTTAGCAGAGCCGTGTTCTGCTTTGGTTTGTTTAAAGGTAAACTGACAGATATAAAACACCATGCGGTTGTGTATATACTTATATAGGTATAGAAGGTATTATACAATGTATAAGCTCCTGAATCTATTGTTATATCAGCCTTGAGATCTCCCAGCAAAAGCAGATTGGAAGAGGAAATGACAGAGGAAGCTGCCATTGTGGCTGAGTTACATGAACATGTTCTGATAGTAAACATAAGATGTGGTAGAGTTCAGTGTCATTGATGTGCTACTGCTGCTTTATTGTTTATCAGAAAGCTGGGTGGGGACACATTTCACTTCTCAGCGCTGACATAGAAAGAAGTAGTCACTCTACTGTCTCTGCTCTTTACCAGGGGTACAGTTTTAAATGCAGGTAGAGAAACAGGCAAGTGATGCATAAAACAGTTCACATGTTTTTATCGTTTTCGGTTGTTTGGGAGCAGTACGGCTTTAGGTCATACCCCCACCTATCTGCTTTACATTCACTGACATGCGAACAGGCCCGTTGAATATAAAGTGAACTTTTTGGTTACGCTTCACATCTGTGACCCAACATTACATAAAGGGCTCAATTACACAAGCGGTTTTTAACAGTCCGTCAAAGGAGCCTGTTAGGGGGTCGTTTTCAAAACGACCCACCAATGCCTGCACAGGTTTGCAGGTGCCGTGACATTTTTGGTAATTTTTGCGGGACCGCCCGGAGATGACAGTGTAATGATGATTGCGTTCTGTAACTTAATAGTTTGTATTTTATTTATTTACTCAATACTTTTTAAGATCATATAAGGCTAGTATGTCATACATTGTTTTGCTATACGTTTTTTTTCTATAGGCATTTTAAAAAAAAGTTTTTACGGTCCTGTAATTATATTTGACAATTACAGTACTAAACAGGACCTGCTGTTCATTTTGTGGGACTTGATATGTCAGTGACAAGCAAGTATGACTAGTAGCAAACCTCATGCAGAGGAATGATAATCTAGTGTTTTCAGATGGGACACAATGTGCTGTGTACATATTGCATTACAGCCAACCATAGTATACAGTTTTACCATTCCGCTGCCTTGTAGCCAACATTCAGGAGCAATTGTGTAACTGCAGATTCCAAAACAAGAAAAAATCTGTTTATTTATTTAGTTTTTTTTCCAACAAATAACTATAATAAGGTTGGACAGAGGTGTATTTAAAATTTATGGCGATTTATAAAGATACATTTATCTAAAGGAATCTACCTTTGTGACCTTGAAAACCTTTGACTTAACACCACTCTATGTAGGAATAGGGTTCCCGCATTGTATAGGATTTCCGAACTGTGATCACTCATCACACTCCTTAAAGTGAGTTCTAAAATCAGATTTTATTGCTACTTGTGCTTAGATCATTGGGTGGATTTCCCCTCACTTCCTGTTCCAGTAGCACTCAGGACCTCCTGAAAGAAATGAATGGAGAGTACACTGGAGAGGCAGGAAGCAGAGCTCACAGCTCTGGGTGTGACAGAGATTGGAAGGAAATTCACTTGAAACTTGTAAGTCATTTATATGCTGAGTGTGCCTCCAGTGCCCTAGGACATGTAGATTGACATACAGATGTGGTCTTGTATATACATGTTGCATAGTGTATTTGCTTACTTTTTTATAGTCTTATGGGAAAGAGTTTCTTACGTGCAGCACTTTCTTTTTCTTTTTACATTCTCACACATTCAAAATAAGTTTTTCTCATAGAGCTTAAAGTTTGATCAAAGGTCACATGTCCTTAAAGAGATATTTGATCTTGTCATGGATGAGAAAGAAAGAGATTATAACACTTGATTCTTTCCTTTGACAAAATGTATAACTATGTAATAAACAAGCAGCAAGAAAAACATTTTCTGGGACAAAGACTTAAAGTGCATGTACACTCAGGGACCAAAATCTAATATATTGCAGCTTACTGGTCCTCAGATATGTCCACTGCTTTAGTTTTTTTTCAGGGCTTTTTTAATTTTTTCACCCAGTAACCCTTGCAACACACACTGTCTTAGGGGTGGTAACACTTAAGGGCTTGTTTACACGGTGGGTTTTTAACCACCCGATAAACAAGAAATTAATTAACTGCTCAGGAGACGCAACATTAGGCTTCTGCCGGTTGGTTTTGTAAATCTTGTCTCACTGTGTGTAGAAATCTTAATTGTAGTAGACGGTAAAATACACCATAAAGTGTTTTAACAGACAAAAGCCCCCCATACGCGCTTAGATTTTTCAGACGACGGACTGCCGACCGACCACCGTGCGCGCTCTCGGCGATCAGTCAGTGATTGGTCGTCCAGAAAATTGTGTGCCGATCTTAATCTTAAAGAGCTTATATCAGCAGCCAAATCAATCTAAGCCCTAGGTGCCCAACCTGCGGCCCGGGGGCCGCATGTGGCCCTTTGGGTGTTGTTTGGCGGGCCCCTTTAGTCCTCCACATGCAACCCCCAAAACCAAACTGTTAATGCATAGGGCATAGCAACCCACCTGTGAAGTGATCACACGATGGCCCTGCTTTCCTAATCAACTTTGGTGGTCCTACATCAGTAAAATTGCCAATGTTGATCGGGGAAGCCAGGTCTACATATGAGCACTGCACCCAGGGGGAGGAGAGGGAATGGGTGCTGTCGGGTTTTGACTGCCTGGCGTGATCTGGTTCACCGCCTGCTGATATATGTCGACAGGGAGAGGGTCTGGATTATGTGCGGCCCTTTAGTGATGCCGACGGCCGCACTTGTGGCCCTACATATCAACTCAGTTGCCCACCACTGATGTAAGCCATTACGGACATGTCCCCATTTAAAGTATGTGCATATGTCTCTCAGCTCTGAGAGATCTCCAATCCATCGGGTTGAGGAATCAGCCCAGAAGCAGAAGCAGGCTGCCTCCCGTGCTTCTCTCCCTTCGTGCTGACACACAGCACAGGCGGCTTCACTACATACAGTCTGCCGGGTCTGCCAACCCGACAGCACACAAAGGGTGCCCGGGACGATTATGACCCAATGTTTTGGCCGATTGACTGCGCGTGATGACGTTGATTGGCCAAAACATCGGGTCACAATCTGTACGTGTATGGGGGGCTTTACTTATATCTAAGTTCCCAGAGTTATTCTTCAGACTTTTGCAAAACTGTAGTCAAACTGAATCAAGAAAAAGTAAAAAAAAGAACTACTTTATTAGTCATCACTCAATCCAAGACACATGATTACTTTTAAACCAAATCATCCCTCATATAGCCCACCAACACCATGATTACAGCATGACAACTTTGTCACAATTGCTGGTCAGTATGTAGATCGATAACCCATCAGGAAAAGCCACAGTCAAACATTCATATATTTTAATCATTATGACCATATGACACCAATAATGCCAGAGCTTCGGAACACACCCCTCTCCTCAGGCAATGTTTCCACGGCATCCATGAGTCCGCCAAGGACATCCGGGGACATCCTGTAAGGCATGCGCTACAGATGGAGGAACCTTTCTGCCTATTGTTCTGCTCCATCGCGATCCAGGAAGTGATGTGTTAGTCTTTTTTTTTTACCCATCCGCTGGTAACGGATTCAATTCTGACGCACCTATTCATGCGGTGGGCTTCGTTGCATAAATGTTGATGCAGGGCTTCATGTTGACATCAACACAAGGCAACCCAATGCAGGCAATCAGCGCATGTCTTTAATAGTCAGTTTATATGTCAACTAATGGATATGTCAACTAAACATAGCTTAAATGATGGGTAAAAGTGTCGTGTAGTTCAAAAACAGGCCTGGGAAGTCTAACACAATGGGAAGGGATTAGATCATGCACATTAAGTGACAGGATTTCTGTATGTATTTTGTATTCAATTGTTGCAATAAAGAAAGAAAACTAAAGCTAGCCACACATGGTACAATTTATCATTCAATCGAGGTTCGATTAGATTTTGTACTTCGATTTAAAAAATCGAACATCGATTGTCATTTAATCGAAGTTCTCCACATGGGAAGCACGATAATTGAACTATTTCGACTGAAATTAAATCGAAGTAATCCAAAATCGTCGATTGAATTCCTCTTACGATTTTAGTTTCAATTGGAAGTTAAAGGGAAGTAGCCTAAAAAATCGAGCCAAAAAATCGAGCCACAAAATGGAGCCAAAAAAAAATCGACCAATCGACCAAAATTTTTCAACTTGTCCGATCACTTTTCAATCGACGATTGTACCAAAAATCGTTCAACGATCATCGATTGCACTATGTGGCAGTACATCGATTAATGTTCAATCGATCTTTTTTTCCATCGAAAATCGTCGATTGAACGCTAAAATTGTGCCATGTGTGGCTAGCTTAAAGCAACTACCACATCCAGGACCACATAAGGACTGGTAGGCTGCACATTATCTTTTAATACACTTTACATAATATCAGGTTAACCTTAAAGGATGTAGAAAAATTTAGCAGAACACAAGCAGTTTAGGCTAATAGTTTTTTTTAAGGGAAATCTGGTTGTTTAATTTATTAATAATCTTTATTTAGATTTTACAGTTAACTTTTATTAAATTTAAGGCAGATATACTGCTTTTTATCGATATCCTCCATCAATACAACCAGCAACCATTCTGCAGTTGTTATCACCACATATATTAGTAAAGTTTTTTCTGCATATAAGTATGTGAGCAGACGGGAACACCCGGCCTAGTATACATCGACAAGCCTCTGGGAATGCTATATTCCCTGTAATAGACTGACTCTAATTTGACCTCAGGGTTTTTCACTGAGGTTCCAGAAATTTCTAAAGAATGGTGATGTGGTTTCCTAAAAATGAAGTTTACATAACAAAATTAAATTGATTACAAAAAATGGAAATCTATTGATTTGGTGAGTTTGAAAATTTTGACTGGTTGTAGTTTGATATGCAAAGGTAATTTGACATAACATCATAAAATGTGAATTAAACAGTTTTGGAAACACTAAGGCCTAAGCTATATTGAAAAGCAATGGATGCATCTAGTGAGGCATACAATTAACTTGTTTTTGGGTGCGTATTGTACGTATCATGCCCATAGGTATAAAATAGTTACGTTAGGCGGCAATTAATGTCGCCTTTACCAGGGCAAATCAGTGCAATGTGGCCTAAACCAGTGCACATGCCACCTAGTGGGCATCCTGATTGTGTAATGCTGTCGTATTCAGGGTGCCCTGTGGAGTAAAGCACTATAAGCTGGGCATAGACGGCGTATCGACTGCCGTCCGCATTCCTGCCAATCAGCCGGCGGTTGGTCGGCCAAAAATCGGGTGCGTCCATCTGGCAAGATCGACCAGGAATCTGACATGCCGGCAAATTCCCGGCCGATCCCATTACTTTGTATGGCCGGCACACAATGGGTGCCCGGGCCGATTCTCAGTCGAAATCAGCAGCAAAACGATACGTCTATGCCCAGCTTTAGTCATAAAGATGCCCATACATCATGCATAATCATTTGAGTCAATTGTTTGAAAAACCTTTTACTTTAATTGATCAACCAAAAGTGATCAAATCGATGTTAGACTGGCAGCCGATAATCAAATTGCACAAGCCGATTGAATCGAAAGGTAGCCATAGATGTGTTGTTACGATCGGAAAATACGATGGTGTAATAGATGAACGATCGCAAAGCAATCATAGTGCTCACCACCTTGGTTAATAGTGGGTGTATCTGAAGTGCTTGTATATAAGTGCCTGTGCCCTTCACTAGGGCCTCAATCGAGGGTCACCATAAACAATACATTGATCGCCAAGTGATTTACCATATCCGATCGCCTTCTGTTCGATCTATTTTTCTATATCGATGTATGGCTAGTTTTAGATCAATAGAGTGTGTGAAATGGACACATGTATGTTATTGTGCTGTGCTAATCATCTGGTATGGCTCCATAAGATCTCTATATACATCTGAATAACTACACAGGCTGAGAGATATATAAAAAACCCTCTGGCTGCAGTTGGTTGAGGACGTTATCCTGATAAAGCCTGAGCTAATTTGCAGCAACCGGAAACATTTTCCATATTACGCCTAATGCCAATCTGAGGACACTACATTACATGTTGTTCCTGAAAAACACTGGTCTTATTTTGTTCACTTCTTTTTATAGTAATATCAGTTTTAATCTATTTAGACATGTGTGATACATGTAATTATCTTTCATATTCTTTCTGTCTGTAAGGCCTTTGTAAATAACCCCCTTGTGTGATTAATTGGGCGGAACATCCTGCAGAGTGCATTAAGGAACAATCTTGAATAAAAGATTGCAGCGCTGTTCCATTCAGGGTCAAACAGGACAATTGCCTGAGGTCCTTGATTCTCAAAGAATCCATTTTGTTCAAAGAGGGAATGTTTTATATAACATTAATTTGTCTCTTAAACAGAATGCCTCAACTCAGTTGTACAGCGACAAGAAGGCATATTACACTGAAGCGCCTAAGAGGGATCTTTTATTTGTACTGACACACTACACTGTTCTACTATCATCTACGTTGTCTATTAAGGCAGAAAATCTGATCAGACACTTAAAACAGATCCTTCGTAGTGTTTACTACATTTCTCAGAATGATGGCACAAATACACAGTTGTACAGAGACTGATTATTTGCTCAGATATTTGGTTTGGTAGACATACATGGTCTGATTTTTTTTTCTATTGAATTGAAAATTGATTGCTTTTTACCTGAATTGATCGACCAAAAGTGATTGAAATTGAACATAGTATTGGTCGAGAAGTGATCGGATATGTTGATAAAATTCAGTAGATCGTTCAAGCATATGACGGGTTTTCTTGGTATCTGGATGGATTTGTACAAGGTGGTACTATGGAGGATGCACACAGGGCTTAGGCATGATTGGTTTTGAATCAATCACACTGTGTGGTGGTACAATCAATCGAGCAATGTTAGATTGACAGCCGAAATTTCAATCACACAAGCCAATCGAACCGAAGATAACTGAAGCCAAGCTTTATGCTTTTATTACTAGCTTTAGCACACATTAAAGTGTCTGAGTATTCATCAGCTAAGTGGTGACATATCTAATGCATTTTGATAATATCTCTCTCATATTGTTGCACATAATGTCAAGTCCGTGAAGACAAGGTTTCACAGGTTTAGTGTTAAGGTACTTGAGTAGCCTGCAGTCCTGACCTCAACACTGTTTGGCTCCATTTAGGCAGCCGGTTATTAGATATTGCACACATTGTAAGGGGGGAGGTTTGTTGTCAATCACTGCCAATCATGCCTATGCTATTTCTATAAGTGACTCCCATTGAACTGCCCACCAATCACGGCATGACCCAAAACTTTCGATCAAGTAAATGGCCTCATTCATCATGCCAAGCAATACTTGATTTTTATAAAATATGTTTATTTGATCAAGGCTAAAACACAGACAATATAAACTTCAATACTCAGAGTATATGCCTCCAAAATGTTTCACCCGACACCCTGTGAACATTTGCTTGTCATGATGAGTGATCTGTATTCCCATCTGACCATCTGAATGGAGCCTTAAACTCTGATGGGATGTATTATACCAATGATTGCAAGATTAAATGATGTTCAGTGTACACTAAAAACCCAGACTGCAAATTATGCATTAAAAATACACTTGGAGATGTTCACTTGGAGAGCACAATTCTTAACACGATCGTAATTCGGGTTCCAAATATGATTGTTATTCAGATCGTAATTCTAAATACGATCGTAATTATGATTCTAAATCTGCGATCTATGATCTATCACAATGCCTATCTAAATCTATCACAATACCTAAAATACCTGTCATATATATTTGTACAATTGACTAAAATTTACCAACATGTCTGATTGTTTTTCGATCACTTTTGGTCGATCGTACCAGGGGTGTGGGAATTGATTTTCATTTGATTTGACTTAAAAATCTATTGTTTTACATCAATTGAACGGAAATATTGAACCGTGCATGACCACCCCTAGTTATTTCTCCCTAGTCAACAAGTTTAAATTTCATTTAAGTATATTTAAACCTATAATGTGATAACAAGAAAGCATGGAAACCTAAGTAAATAATTAGCAAAAAAAATGACAATACCACATGTACCATGTTTATGTAAATTGATGTCTGCTGAAATCATTATATTTTTAGCTAAAATATATAAGGATTCATCTTGTATTTCCGTCTAAAAGTCAACATTTGACCTGCTATTCTTTCTGTTTTGGAAATAATTGTAATCTAGAAAGTGTGTGTGTGTGTGTGTGTGTGTGTGTGTGTGTGTGTGTGTGTGTAAATACAAGTGTTCTAATATTCCCAGTTGTTCCTATTGAATGCTCTTTTACTATATACTGCCAAGTTTTACTATATACTGCCATATACCTGTGCCGTTGCTTGTGAAGTTTTTAGCATATGGTCAAATATAAATCAAGTGAAGTGTTTTGGAAGATACTGTTCCTCCTACGCTACAGATGTAACATATATGGCAGCAATTACACTTCTGTTCTGAACACTCCTTGAAGATGGAGTTTTGGTCAGATTTGTACTTTATGTAAACTATTCAACTGTCTCCTCACTGACAGGACCTCTTTAAAAGATGAAGGGACAGTGCAGGAACTACTGAATGGTATTTTTCCCCAGGCAGATAACTAGATCCAGACAGATGACATTTGCAGCTCCCGTCTTCCTCTTACCTGATCAGATTCCTCATCCACAGGAAGACTTTACAAAGTAAACAGATAAAATCCTGCAGTTTCTGCTGCTCAGTGTCTGGTTTCTGCTCAGTCATCTGGCTGTTTTGAGCTTGAGTTTAAACATTATTTTGATATTCTATATCAGTGGTTCCCCCCTGGGGGGGCGTGAAGGTATTCCAGCGGCCACCTATTGACATGACGGTCACAGAATTAATATTCTCAGAGCAGTAGGTCAGAAACTGCCGCCTCCATACTCCCACAAGCAGGTTTCATCCGCAATGCACTGCTGTGTAAAGCAGGCCATACACTCTGAGATAAAAATTAGGATCCATTAAAACCGACCAATGAATGCATTTTATCGTCCTGAAATCCGCGCCACATGGTACAACCGATATATTCCGATCGTAATTGCCGTTTTCTCCGATCGTAATTTATTGGACATGTTCAAAAATTTTAATTGGTCTGGCAACATCGGGAAACCTCATAGTGTTTTCATAGTGTTTAGCAACCGATTACTGCCAATGCGGAACATTAGCATATTAAAACTTCCGGCACCGGCATGTTGCTGACACTGACATGGTGGCTAATCAGCATGTCGCCTACGTAAGTAGTAGCAATCTTTAGGTATTTATATGTGTGTATATTAATAAATGTACAAATGTGAACAGACCAGAGAAAGGGTTAAAAGTTTTATTGTTTATTTTATGATTAATAGATCGTAATTATACTTTTTTACGCCTATTTAACTGTATCCAATAAGCTTTGTACAATACCCCCCTACATCACTTGCCCTTTAAAAAAAAAAATACATCACAGTGGCCGATATAAACGGCGATTAATTTCGATGACATTCTCGTCAAAAAAAAAAAATTCTCGTCAAAAAAAAAAATTACGATTGTAAATTGGATTTTCAATGTGGTAGCGTTTTTGCCGAATATTACGATCCAAACCGATACCGCCGTCGGGATACATTGGTCTATTTTAATGGATCCTAATTTTTATCTCAGAGTGTATGGTATGTGGGCAGCAATGAAGAAGTAACAGACACAATGTAGTGACTGATATCTAATATCTATATCTATTTTTATATAGTATAGTCACTTTATATTCGATTAGTGACTATTAGAATCCTTTCATCACATTCTGTATTTGAGACACAACAGTGTATGTGGAAATACCCCTACTGCTTTAAAAAAGGATATGCAAAATGATACCTTTAAATGATGTCTGACACCAGATTCTATCTAGAAATGTTGTGCTAGCTCAATTCTGTAATCCCTGATGTCTGTAGGATTGTCTCATATTTTTGGTTGTGTGTCAGTCCTGTAAGTGCCTGTCTGTTTGATTGGCCAAAGTGACCAAGTCGCTGGAATGGCAATCGATTCCTGCTAACCTGTTACGATCAACCAAAAGAACTGAACACAGGTAGACTTGAATGTTTAGAAAGTCCCTCATATGACTTGGTTTTGGTGAAACAAAAGGAGATCTAAAGTAAATCTGACAGAGAAATCTAAAGGTATATGGGCACCCTTACACATATTTATATTAATTATGCTGCTAAGACTGCTGCTCAGATTGGGCCCTAGGCCAGAGTTTAACTTCTCTGCATTAACCTAATAGCTTGATGAAGCTGACCCTGGTATGGCAAATTACCTTGTGCATTGTGCGATGATCAGTACTAATATAACCTGTATTGTCTATTGATGCCAGACGCTGGAAGACAACCCAACATGCAGCAATAATAAAAATGTATTTCTAGTCCAGGCGTGGGCAAACTAAGGCCCGGGGGCCATGTCTGGCCCTTCAGTATTTTAATCCGGCCTTTCGTCACTTTGTTCTCAAGTTAAGCCCCCCATACACGTCTAGATTTTCTGTTCAATCAACCTTAAAAGATCAATTTGGGAAATTGGTGATTGATTGTATGTTTGCCAACTGTAGTAACAGATATTTGATCAACTTTTTTGGGATCAACTGAAAGTGTAATGAATTTCAATACAACCAATTAAAAATTTCCAGCACGTCCAATCATTGTTCAATCAATTTTTTCCCCAATTTTAATTGTTTTAGGTTGATCTAACCATGTAACCATCTAACCATTTTCTATCAATCAACCCAAAAAATTGATTGAACTAAGTTGATTGGATGAAAAATCTAGGCGTGTATGGGGGCCTTTACTTTGGCTCCCCTCTAATCATTCCATGCAATAAGTGGAGATAATGCTTAGAGGAGGATTATAAAGGTCTCCTACTAGAGACAGTAGTTTGCTTAGATTTACTTATCAGGCCCCTATTTTTTAATTATTTCGTTTTTAAATATTTTTTCTTTTTTAACCTGAATGAATTTTACTTATTTATCAAAGTTTACAGTAAAAAACAAAGGCTGGGAAGACTTGGGATAAGGCGGCCCTTACAGGTTCTTTGTCCTGCCCCTCAAATTTGAAAAACCATTGTGGCCCACGAGCCAAAAAGTTTGCCCACCCCTGATCTAGTCCTACACATGCTGTTAAAGAATTTGCAAGGTTTTGGTCAGCAGAATCGTCTTCCTATGTGCTTTATGTTTGCTGTGCAGGCGTCTGGACATTGTTTCCTAAAATAAACATGATACCTTGTTTTTTGTGATAAAAATCAAGTTTCTTGTTACATGGACATTGCACAAGAGGCTGAGCGGATGAGGAATAGTTTAATAACAGTGAAGAAGGAGGTGTAGTTTTGTTCCTCTACAACAACTGCATTTTTGAAAATCCTCCAGGGTCCTTCTACTGTGTAAGTGTGACTCATGGAAATATTTCTGATAAGCTCAGCTTCACCGCCTGTAACTTTATTGTTTGCTGTGGTTCAGGGACATTCCCTTTATTACATTCACATGGAAAAAATGACCTGCGCTGAGGTTTCAAAATGGTTGAGGTTTTGATATGTAGTGTGACTGGCTACAGTAGTTTACAGAGACAGAGACATGTGTAATTGAAAACAAAGAGTGTCCAAATTATTGTGTGAAAGTTCTACATGAGTGGTCTATGGGACAGGCACTTATCTTATCCCTAGACATGAGTCAATAGTAGGTGTATCTACAGATTTCCATTCTTCAACTCACAGGAACTTTGTCACTCTGGCCCTGGCTAGTTTAAGCAGTTTTAAACTCAAATGAAAAAAAAAACACATACATTAAACAGACACAATACTCACCTGTTAGCAGTTCAGATCCTGAAAAACTGCTACACAAAAAAAACCCACAGCATGCTCACCTACTCTCCTTGCAGTTCTCATGCTGGCCTCTTATCTCCTGGAGACCTGCAGCTACTAAAGGTTTATCTGATAATTAGTTTTTATAATACACCGAATAAATTAACCTGTTGTTTAAAAGCAGCTAAGTTAACATTACTTATTATTAATTACCAAACAATATCTCAGGCCCCCCCTCTCCTCCCCCCTCCACTCCACCTCCCCTTCATGTTACTTCTCTGTCAGAGCTGCAGGGCTCCATGAGGGGGGGTTTGTAAAGGGGGCTAACGAGTTTCTGCCTGGGAGAGATGTCCCAGACACCACTTCGGCTGCCTAGGCGCTACGTAAGAAGCTCCCCTCCTGCTGTCAGAAGAATATTTTGTTTTTTTTCAATTAAGGATCTCAGCAGTATTGGGTGAGCTGCAGCCGCTGAGTGACCTCCTAGGTGGTAGGTCCGCTTTAATCCTAGTCAAAAAAAAGGGATACGGTCTAATGGGAGGGAAAGTACCTCTGCCTGAGATATTGTTTGGTAATTAATAATAAGTAATGTTAACTTAGCTGCTTTTAAACAACAGGTTAATTTATTCTGTGTATTATAAAAACTAATCATCAGATAAACCTTTAGAGACCAGGAATACATGGAACCTTTAAAGCTGATAAAACTCCCATTTGATGTGCCAGCATAATACCAGGGTCAGATCCACATGGCATAGCCAGTAGCACAAAACCCAAGAATGTTTTAGCAGTGTGTAATCATGGGATTCTTTCTTCTGGGAAGGGGCACTTTCCCTCTGACCATCAATTACCTGGTTTTAGCAGTGGTTACCCAAGCAAGCAAGAACAAATGTGTCACATCAGAAATTTCTCATAAAACCTCATGTAGATTTTACAGTACAACACACGGCTTTTCGTTGCCTTGAATACACAAAAAATCTTGTATACGCAATGCACTTGTCTCTTCAGACATCTCTGCAGATATTACTGTATCGTAGCTGTATTGTATTGTATCCTACAAATAGTGGGATTTATGGCCTGACATTTTGAACATCAGCTTACTGCAGTGTGAGTAATTAAGAAGGGGGGTTGGGTAATCATTAATAAAACTGCAAAATTTTTATTTGAAAAAAAAGTTATATTTCTGCTCATCTAGAGTGTAGGATCACTTTGAATGCAGTATAATGTACATGCTTTGGAGGGACTGTGACAAAACTGTAAATGAATGGGTCACTGTAACACTGTGCAGCTATTGTTTTTTTCTATACTACATAAGGAACTGATTGTGTGTGTGTGGATGCGTGTGTGTAGAATTTTATGTGCATGCCTCCTCTGTGCCTTGACAGCTGATGTCTTTCATTTGGAGCTGACATTCTCACCATACAGTAGCTGATTGTATACTTTTAAAATGGTCATTTGAAGCTTGGATTCTTTTCTAATTCTTCGTATAATGTTCATTGGCCCTATTATTGTTTCCATCTTAATAGCCCTTTTATTATATGTATCTGTTACTATGAGGGATCGTTGGTTGTATACTAAAATAGTACTACTACCTTTGATGATGTGGTCACTTGTTTAAGGCCTAAGGCCTGGAATAGATTATATCTATGCAAGAATACAATATTTGTTCTTCAACTATTAACATGTTATGGCTTGCTACAGAAGTCAAAGAGTGGAATATCCCTGAGGCACCTGTCATCCAAATGCTCTAAAACATATACAAATGAAAACCCAAAGTGGAAATCCATTTTTTCGAATGATTGTGAAGGCACGGATTAATAAAAATTGCTTCTACCATTCCACCCCCTGAGCTGATAAAGCTCCACCAGCTATATACTTATTGAGAATGTAGACATGGAAGAGCATGGAAACTTTGTTTCTTCAACTTTAAATACTCAAGCAATGAAAAAGGTCCAACTCCCACCATATTTAAATATTAGATAAACTGTGTTGGGGTAACTTAGGAATGGGTTCAAACCAATTTTAAGTTATTTATCTCTCCAACTTGGTTCAGCTGTTTCTTTGTAGTTACTAAGGGTTCATTCAGACAGGCGGTTGGAGACACATCATTGGACTTTTGCAAGTGATTGTGCTCGCATTATGTGTATAACAACTATACACAGTGGTGTGTGTGTTTGTGGTTTCAGACAGCTTTCCTGAAACCTACTGTCTGAAATGAGCATAAGGCGTCTGGAAAAGCAATGTAGCCCAGCAAACGCAACATGACGGGGGACAATCTAGTGGTGCTTTTCAGGCAATCGCCCTTTGGGTTAACATGGGGAAGAGCAGGTGCTTTCTGAACTGCCACCCACTGTCAGCAGCCTGGAAAGCTGCATGTGAATGCTGCCTACTTGTCTACATTAATGTATTCAACCAATGGCTGATTGGCCTCTTTAAAGGTAGGCTTCCTATTGGTGATGATTTTGGGAATACCAGCAAAACTGGTTGGTTCTTTTTGGTTTGAGACCTGTGTGATAGATTCCATTTGTTAAAAATGTGTTTTTAGATTACGGATGATTTCATCACCTTAGAAAGAATTTAGGATAAGCAACATGTTGATGTTTACATTACATATGACAAACCCAATCATTACAATCTAAAGACAGAGCAGGTCCGATCAGCTCTGGAAAGCAGCGTGATGAATTCATCACGCTGCAGTCCTGAGCTGACAGCATTGGCGGGCACCCTCTGTGTGCCGGCTGTTAGCTTCAATGAAGATGCCGGTCTTCATAGAAGTTAGCGGCATCGGCCGGCATCGGCCAGAGAATATCGGACATGTCCGTTCTCTGTCCGGCCGAGCTGTTGGCACCCCCGATCGGCGGACGATTTTGCCAATGGCCGCGAGTGCCCACGCCCGTCGGTCGGCCGCCGCTCGGTGCGTGTATGGCAAAGAGAAAGAGTGACTGCTCAGTACATTGTTAGCTCTGGAAGCAATCTGTGTTCTTTTAGTCATTCTCATTATATAAAATAGAAAGTGTGAAATCATCTGTGCCTTAAGTCTCCATAGCAGGGGGTGCCACATTGAAATACACAATGGGGCAAAATTAACAACGTGCACAAAGTTACAGGCAAACATTGCTAATCTATTTGTTTAACAAATGTCTATAATTGAGGACGTTTTTCCAGTTCGTCAGATATAAGGATGAACCTTTCAATATCGAGACAAACTTATGCTTTTCTATTAAGCTAACTATTGAATCAGGAACAAGCAAAGAGTAATCCTCTTGTGAAATTAAATGTCAAGTAAAAGACACATCTGTGGAATTCATTTCTAAATAGAAAAAATCTTGTGGGTCAACTATAATAGCACTGCAGGCTAGATTTGAGCCCCCCCCACCCGGCCGTAGTGTGACACCCCTGATCTTTAGAGACAAGGTATCACACCACTAACCCCTAGTACAAGACTCTTCTAGATCTACTTTGCCATGCACAAAACATCTAGACCCTAGGTGCCCAACCTGCGGCCTGGGGGCCGCATGCCGCCCTTTAGGTGTTCCTTGGCAGCCCCCCTTGGTCTTCCACTTGCGGCCCCCGAAACCTACAGTTAATGCATAGGAACTAACCTGTCCTGGCACAGGATCTCCTTCTGGAGGGAAGAGGAGGAGAAGCACTCACTCTAGCTGAGCACATGAAAGCCAATGAGCAACCCAGACAGCGCCTGAGCAAGTCCCTCACCTCTCCTTTGCTTCCTACTCTAAGAATATCCCGTTCTAAGAAGATGAGTGCCTATGCTCCCACTATTCCATCAATGAACGGGGGATTATTGTATGTGGCACATAACCTCAGAAAAGGGGCATATAACCTTTGAATCATGCTTATGTGCCCCATAGATATCATCAGAGGCTATGATGATATCTATGAGACACATAACCTTTGATGATATATATATGACACAATATGTGCATTACTGTACTACAGTGTTCCCTAATACTTGAAGTATCATTAAAAATAAGTTTTGGTATTTAAAAATGAAAAATAATGTCCTCTAGCTATGCCTGACGTTATTAGAAAATGCTTATACAAGTCAGTATAGATTGAAAATGTTATGTGCGGCCCTTTAGTCATGCCGAGGGCCGCACTTGTGGCCCTCCATATCAACTCAGTTGCCCACCACTGATCTAGACGATCTGCTAATATTTGTCATGAAATTAACTGTATAATATAAGTATATTCAGACTAGAACATATTTACTATATGTTGAAACCTGTGTTAATTCCTACCCTACATAGAATGAAAAAGAAAAGTAGGAATTGCAGTTGTGCAGAAGATTTAGCCTTGGGTGACAAAGTCTCACTGTAATAAACACAATGACATTGTTAGCTGCTAATATTTATAACTGGAGGCATTTCATTATTATTTGGATGGACACGTAAAAGGATCTTTGTCAGCCTTTATTGATAAAGTCAGCACATCCAGTTTTAGTTGATAGCTTAAATCAGATCATTTTTTTAAATAGAATCGGGTGTGGTGTCTTTTGTTTCTTTTTGTACTTTAGGTATTTGTTTGTGTATGCGTTGATTTTTATGTGTCCTCCTCAGTGGGATTCTGCTTAGAGAGACACTCTCTTCAATTGTCCTACTCGCCAGTGTCACCAAGAATAAAAGCTAAGGGAAATCCAAAGTTGTTACCAGAACAGGAACCCGTGGTATATCAAACTAGCTTACCTGGACACTTGTTCTTGTCTAACTTCTTGCCTTTAGAAGTGTGTTCATTATACAGTATAACACCTTGTTTGAGGGTCCTTTCAGACTACACAAGCTGAGATTGCTGCACCATAGTTTACCCGGCAACAGATCTGATCACAGTAATGTAAGCATGTCCGTTTTTGGTAACTAAAGCCTACATTAGTGCATTCCTATGTGCTAGACCCTCCATTCCAGTGAACAGGAGATGCTTGTGCTGAGACACAAAAATGCATGCTCTGTTAGTGTGTTAGGCAAAACCGCAAAATAGCTTCGATCCAGCTTTTTTCGAGTGAGATAGATTGATCCAGCTCGAAGAAAGGATGGCCATTCTTGATTCCTGAACATGCATGAAACGTGCACGTGGGTGAAATAACTAGACAATGTAGACTAATACACGAGTTTAGGGCCATTTTGCTACAAGAGGAAATTACAACATCAATTGCATGCCTCAACAACCATGATTTTAACCTTCTGTGCGTTACTGGCTTTTCACGCCATGAAAAAAGCCGCTTCCCATGCTCCGCCGTGATTGCCTGCTGTCCTCCTGACTCAGTACACACGCTGGCGGTGTGTGTGGGAGAAAGCAATGCCCCCTCCATTAACATTAAGGTTTATGGTGCTGACCCCTTCAGTGTCACCGATGACACCGAAGACAGGGGGTGGTAAAAGCTCCATGAGCCTGCAGCTATGCAGAAATGCTGCAGGCTCACAGAAAGCAGACGATTGCGCCCGATCCCGGCGAGGGTGCAGTTTGAACCAAGATCAAACTGCGCCCCTACTTGCTTTGGGCATAATGCCCAGGAGGTTAACTGAATAGTCCACAATTCTGAGACTGTTAAGCTAGGAATACACGGGTCAATTTTTTGACAGAGTTTTAACAGCCAATCGCCGTGCGCATTCATGGCGCTTAGCTGTGCTTAAATCTGTTAAAAAATCGACCTGTGTATTCTGTTTTAACATGTTAGTAAACCCTGTTCGACTATGTGGGTCCCCATCCAAAGTATCGGATGGGCTGCCTGCTGGCTCCCAATATCTGGGAAGCTCTGCAGCAGCACGATGATGTAATTGCGCTGCTGCTGAGGAATGTCAAATGGCTCGAATATCGAGCCGTGTAATGCCGGCTTAAGGGTGGAGTTAAACAAGTCAGAATTGATTTGTTAGATGTGGCACAATTTAGAATGACGTTTTGGCTCATGCGGGGTGGCTTTGTAACACTTGGCTTCCATGTCTGACCTTCACCAGGGACATTGTCATCATGGAGCTTGTACTTTTGTTTGCTTGGGCCTTCTCCAGGTACTTTGGCTTCCTCCCACAAACAAAGTAGGTTAATGACCTTCCTCCTGGATTGGACATAAAATTCATGTGTTTACATAACTGTGCTGGTGACAATGGTCCTTACAGAACGGTGTTCTCTGTAAAATGCTGGAATAACATCTGTGAGCTTTCCAATGAGTTGTATTGACTGGAATTCCTATTTAAGAGTGAAACAGTGGAAGTTTTAGGATGTGGTGTTAACACTAGACTGTAACTATCTGGAGTTTATTTTAGAAGCCGGGTATTTTTGCTGATGTGCCCCAATTCTACTGTAAACATTCATGGCCCTGTGATTTTAACCTGAATAACTAACACATTCCTTTTACAAGTAAGCATAGTGAGACAGCAGTGGGTGAAGGTGATTGAGACATTGAGCAGCTATTTTACTTTACGTGATTCTGCACGAATAGTTAGCTAGATCAACAAACAAGCCCATATGTGTGGGGGCGGCAGGAAGTGCACACTGCCAGGTATCCGTTCTCTGGGACCCATCCCAGACTTTTGCCCAGTTATTTTTTCAAATAACAGTTCACTTTTTTCCAACTGCCAAATATAGGATAATAATTCTCTGATGAAATAAAAAATATTTTATAATAATCTCATTAAATATTATGAAATTATTTTCTCCAAAAGGACTTAATTGCCATTTAAAAAAATGCAATATTATATTGGTTGTTCTTTTACATATCTCTCAACCAAGCTCGGGCCAAAATCTTACATTTGTCTCCACTGCTGAGAACATGATGTCTTTATTATGTGTCCCTGGCCAACATCATTACACACAAACACACACATATATATATATATAAATATATATATACCGTCTTTTTCGCCATAAATATATACCGGCATATAAGATGCACCCAGAAACAAAAGATTTAATAAGTTTTCACATCAATTTGGATAATGCAATATTTTCAGTGAATGCGATATCCAATTGAGGCAGCAGGTGTCTCTACACTGTACACAGGAGGAAGAGGAGGGGGGGGGGGGG
>CM070036.1:125894476-125913715 GCA_036250615.1 Ptychadena robeensis
TCAAATCTGAGAGCTTCTCCAGCTCCCCCAGCTGATTTCCGTGCCGGGGGAGCTGGCGTGTATATATATATACATACAGGGTGCACATAAGTGTTACTTTGAAACTCAAAAGGGGCAAAAATTTGCTATGTGTACCTGCATTATTGTTACAAAGCTCATATGTGTACTAACAACCTGGAGGCACTCCGTGTCTGGGCGGCTGCAGCTAAATGTTAAGTACATACAATTTATGTCAGTTGGCTAACTGCTGGAAAATATGAATAACTATGAAAGGTTGCAGTTAGGGCTGTGAGGGGAATTGGGAATGTAAATTAATAATCCAGAAAAAAAGATTGGACTTCTAAGGGTGTTGGAGATCTGGGGGATGAAAGTCAGAGTAGGCATATGTAAGGGTAAAATCTGACAATAGAAAAGCACTGTGTGACATTTGGAGTATGACTATGAAAGGTTGACATTTAGACTGCTAGTAGTTTCAGGGGTTAGTTACTAAGCCAGAAAATTACAGAGTTGTACTACTTAGGTATGTGATCTGGGGGTTCAAACGTGCTGTACTGCGAGAATTACATTTGACCTGAAGCCAGCTGGTGGGCTGTGGATGGAGGCAGCTAATCGGAGGCTCAATCAGGAACAGGGAGGTTCATCTGCAGCAGAATCTACCATGCAGGAGGCTGACGCAGAGGACAGTGAGGGAGACCACATACACATTAGTGAGTACCAAACACCATCTCCTGGTACTCATCTGAGGAGCTCACTTAAAAAGTTATGTGCACCCCTGTATGTATATATATATATATATATATATATATATATATATATATAATTGTAATATAAATGGCTGTTTGTTTCCAGTTGTATAAAGGAAAACCAAATTTCGAGTGTGTCACCCTGCCATGGCCTTTATATCTTTGCATGCTGGTGGGTTATGTATTACTGTTTACATAAGCAGCCGAGGGACAGACCATGACAGAAGATAGGTTGAAGAACCTTTTGGCTATGTTATTTTCCTCCTGCAATTTTAAGAAAATAAGAGGCTGAAGAATGAACGAACCTTCCAGCATATACCCATAAAGTGAAATTGAAGAGTAAGGAGATACATTTATGTTAAATTGTTATTTATATTCATATTGAAGTACAGTGTTCACAAATGCCCTTGTAAATGTTCCTTGTGGTTATTATAGTTTTTCATACTATTTGAACTGGACTGGGAAAAATGTTATTATAGCCGTTGGATAAAAGTCTAGACAATAACCCTTATGATAAGCAACAACATTTCTTCTGTACATCACAGATTTGTTTGAAGTTTTAAATTGCATAACTGTTCTAAAAGTTGACAATTGAATATACAAAGAATAGGTTTCATACTCTAATACAGTGGTTCCCAAACTATCCCTGTAGACCCCCTTCCTTTGTACATTGGAACATTATAACCCCCCCCCCCCCCATTCAAACATTCAGATTGAGGACCATTGTGTTGTGTAACATGAAGTGCACAGGTATCCAAGAGAAACGGGCGCATAAGCTTTATTGCTTACGCTTCTGTTACCAGTAATAAAATTCATGACTGCACGTTTATTGGTAAATGGCCCTTAAACTTCATTTGAAATACAACTACCCTTTTCTCCCTAGTATACACACACTAATCATGCTAAAACCTTTATCATGCACATAGAGACACACACATTACATGCACTTTATGTAGCTAGTACCCCCATGGTTAGCTTCCTGCTTGTCCGTCCCTAGCTTCTGATTGGCTGGCAGTGGTAGAGGAGGGTGAGGGTACTGTGTGAACCTGGCAGAAGGAAAAAAGAATTGACATTTAAGTGTGCTGCAGATCTCCTCTCCTCTCTCAGCTTCCCCCATAGAACATACCGGAATACATTAGTGCCCCCCAGTTTGGAAATCATTGCTCTTACAAATTATGTCTGTTCAGCCATCCCTTAAGGTAGCCATACACAGATTTTTTGGCGCTTTCCCCCCAATCGCCTGGGGGTCAGCTGGACGAAAATCGGGTGCACCCATCTGTCAAGATCAACCAGGAATCTCCTGCATGTTGGTAGATTCCCGGCTGATCCCATTACTTTGGATGGGGATGGCAAGAAAGAATCTCTATGTGTATGGCTACCTTTAGATTTACACCACCCTGTCCTCCTTTTTCCTACCCTATAGGTGACAGGGGCTGTAGAACATGTGTGTGTTTCAGCTTAATTGGTTCATTTTCTGTTATTCATAGGTAATGCGCAAGCTAATAGTTCCTTTTTGTCTTAAGGAAAGAAAAAAAGAACAAATATTTTTTGCCAAGGATATTATAAATAATGGTGGAAGATGAAAGCAGACATTTGTTAATTCCTCAGGACTATCGTTTTGTGATTATAGATGTGCAATAAAAATTATTGTATTAACCATGGGGATCTTTCTTTAACACAAACCCAAATTACAACTAGTCCCGTAGTTCAAACACACAGTCATTGCTGAGAAACATAGGCTATGGGGGATTATATTTTATAAATTGAGAATAATATTGGAAAGCTTATTCATTCTGTTGTGACAACTTTTCTGTAATTAGTTTATTATATAAACTACTATTTTGTTGTAATACATATTTTATAGATAAAGTTAATTCTACACAGATATATTACAAATATTTATGCAGTTCTGTAATCCTAAACACATTATTATTCTTCCTGGTGGTAATCCTGTGTGTGGCTTGGGGTAAATATTCACTACATACCAAATGGTAACCCTGAACCACACATGGGGTAGCTCACCTGTCCCCTGCCATCTAGCCGTGCCCTCCAGCAACACCGGCTGACATCACTTCTTTTTGGATTCTTCTTGGGATGCCTGTCAAAATATACAGGAATGATCGTGGGCATCTACCATCTCCCCGACATCGTCACTGACACTGGGTACGTGGGCAGCTGCCAGTGCCTATGCCAGTATAATCAGACAGACATAGGCTGCCAAAGTGGATACAAAATTCTCAATGATCTTTTTTGTACATGTGAGGTTTGTGTAAAGTCATTAATCACCTCTGACTGCCCATATGCTAGCTTCTTATCGGTCATTCAAATCTACCATTACATTAAAAGGTCCTTAGGAATACAAGCAGGGGTCTGTGTCCTAGATTTATCGATAAAGGACATATGACTTCTCCATTATATGCTGTGCTTGTATTGCCCACATTTGAGAGAGGTTTACCTCCTGCATGCACATTGTATGGAGCATTGGCATTACTTGAAGCCAAAATCTGCTATAAGTGCTATACATTTGATGAATAAATGATGTAAATTAACTCAGACCATCATGAAGGCGTGCTGTTAAATGACACACATACCTGATAGTACCTCTGATATTTTGAAAGCTAGAGACATGCAGTTAGTACTTCCCCTGATGATTTTCTGATCGCTCATATTTAAAAAGCACTCTGCAGATAATCTATGTTTATGCTTGTACAGCATATCGTTTAAAATAAAATATCAGTCAAATAAAGAGCCTTTTCACAAAGGTACATGGGGTTATTCATTGCTTCAGCTATAAACAAAACCATAATACAACAAATAAATAGCTACCTTAATGTTGTCACTTGTTTTAGTGATGTATAAAATAATATATTTTAAAACTCAAACTGTTTATGTGCTTTAAAATGGCTGTTTTTATGGCGCTGTGTGTAAAAGTGCCATGTAAAATGGCATTAATGTGTCATATAAAGCAGTGTTTATCTGTAGGAGACCAGTGTGTTTAGTGCAGCTTAGATGCTCATTCTCCTGCAGTTATGTGGTGCCATTTATACATTCTTAGTGAAGCGTGCCGCCAATAAAAATTGCTACCGGTGTGATTGGAAGAAGGAAAATGAATTCTTAGATGTGCATTAGTAACACACATTAGCCCACAGATGTTAAAGAATACATAGAACACTATCAAATGTATTAACTTGTGTTTAAATCAAGTTATTATTAAATATTATTATTATCATTTAATTATATAGCACCAACATATTACGCAGTACTATACAATACATTAGAGTTGAGACAACGCAAGATAACACACAGGTACAGGTTATGACACAGGAGGAGTAGAGGACCCTCCCTGCCTGATGAGACTTACAATCTAATAAATACTCATTATATTGTTTGTCTTCCTAAAATGCAGCTGAAGACTAGGGGGGGGGGGGTTTCCACATCCATCGGGACCCCCTCCGCTAAGCATATTGCATGGTCCCAGCGGAGCACATCCACTTACCTGCTCGGTGGATGTTGTGTTCTCACAGCGCCGAGCCGTTTGGCCGATGCAAGGCTGAACATAATGGAGTACGTTGAGCTCTCTGAACACAGCATCTGCCGAGCAGGTAAAGTCTATGTTCTCCGTCGCATTATTCCTGTTTATTTCATCTGCTCTATTATAGCAATAGTAAAATGTTGTACCGTGTAAGCCATCTGCTCTATTGTGTACGTTAATCAGCCACAAATCTATTGTAAGAAAATTATCCACTTTGTTAGCCAATCAGCCTCAATATCTCACCATAAATAAAATCCCTATTGCAAGGGATGTCTGTATTTTGACTTAGCCTGGCACAGATCCTTGGGGAGAAGCTAATTACTCAGGTAGGAATGTAAAATTCTGCAGGGTTTCCAAAATCACAGGGTCTGCAGGTTTAAATAGGAAGAATGTTCTTTAGTAGAATTCAGCTACTAAGATGCTTGAATTACAATTTGCTTTATAATATTAAATGATTGTGGAGATCCTGTTTAAAGTTGTTTGTTAGACAGAACATGCACATATGTTACTATGGTCTTTGTGGGCATTATGATTTTAAAAAACTGTCTGTAGTTATCAATGATCTAATATTTAGAATTGTGCTGATGTGTTAGTGCAGGCGTGGGCAAACTAAGGCCCAGGGGCCATGTCCAGCCCTTTAGTATCTTAATCCGGCCCTTTGTCATCTTGTCTCAAGACTCCCCTCTGATCATTCCCTGCATTCCATAAGTGGAGATAATGCTTAGAGGATGATTATAAAGGTCTCCTGCTAGAGACCGAAGTTTGACCGTAGATTTACTATCTAGATCCTAATTTTTTTGTAATTTTTTAATATATTTTTTCTTTTTTAACCTTCCTGGTAATCAGTATGATTATTTTTTTTTATCAATGTTTACAGTGAAAAACAATTGCTAGGAAGACTTGGGATCGGGCAGCCCTTACAGGTTCTTTGCCTGGCCCCTCTGTCAAATTTGAAAACCCATTGTGGCCCACAAGCCAAAAACTTTGCCCACCCCTGTGGTAGTGTAAACTCTTCTTTATTTATTGATCATTCTCCTTATTGACTAGAGTGCATTAAGTCTGAAGAGCAATCCATTCATGATGGCAGATAGAGATGTTTTCCATGAACAGTGAATGAAGGGTGGCCTAGGTGTAAAATTCATGTGCTGTAGTAGGAAATCGTTGTCAGATTCTTGTTGATTACAGTAGTTAGACTAAACATCTCGGGCTGACTGCTTCTATTTCTTCTCTAGCTCTAACCTTTGTTATGTTAGGCGTGATGCCAGAATTTATGCAAACATGGAAGAAATTAGTGTCTCAATGTGAATAAAATTTTTCTAAATGCAGGTGAGACTAAAAAGAAACATAATGTTCCACCTTCTCTGTGTTCCTGTTGATATGTAATCTTCCCTCAACCGTGGAGGCTGATTTCACAAACAGCACTGACGTTTCTCTTATGTTTGATGCACAGATGTTAGTTTTGCAGTTGTTGGTTGTTTTGTAGATTCAGTTTCTGGATGTGCCAAAACAAAGACAGCTTATTGCAAAATCTGTGTTATATAAAGTGATTTAAAAAAGGCAATTTTGTTTTTAACTGTCCCAATCTTTTCACACTAAGTTTTTAAGTTACAACAAAAATGTGGCCAAAAGTTAACAGAACAATTGTAGTTGGAAATAAAACCTATGTAGTATAGTGGCCTCTCTTAATTCATTGTGATTGGAAGGTTTAGACAGGTCCTCATATTACATGGCAGTGTTCTCCCCAGAATTTTTTTTTAGCCGGGCGGCGTGATGACGTCATGACGCGATGACGTCATCGCGCCGCCTGCTCCGGTCCGGCGGCCTCTCTGATAGGCTGCCGGCCAGCGGCAGCACACAAATCCTCTGACAGGCGGCGCTTCCCCATTCTTCAGGAGCGCGCCACAGCCACTGAAAGACTCCGGCCCGCGGCTCCGGTAGTGTGCCGCGGGCCAGAGTCTTTCAGTGGCTGTGGCGCGCTCCTGAAGAATGGGAGGCGCCGCCTGTCAGGCTGCTCGCCGCGGAGGACTTGTGTGCCGGGCGGGGACCAAAATCTCCCGGGCGGGCCGCCCAGCCAATCTCCTCTGGGGAGAACACTGATTGTAAGGTGTATGGGGGTCTTAAGATTTTGACATGGACAGCTGCAACTTCACCAAATCATGTGAGTGTCACATATATGTGGTTGGTGGGTATTATTATATATTTTATCATATGTTAAAGCACACCTAAACTCACCAGATTAAAGCTAGGCACACACGGGTAGATCTGTAAATAGATTTGAGTACAATCAAGCAACATGCGTGGTCACGGAGCTTGATTGTGCTCTAATCTGTTTACAAAATCTTGTCCCTTGCTGGCCAACCCCCATATTACAGCTTATTACAGTGTTTTTCACTTTTCGATTTCTCCCATTGAAAGCAATTGTATCTGGTGGCCCCAGGTGGCCTTACAGCAGCACGAACACCCTGGAAGATTGTAAGATACACAGGAATCAACATGGCGACTTCCACAGACGAGAGCAGTGGAAATCAGCGATGCTGCTTGTTAGCACCAGCACTGATGTTTTCACTAAACTGGCGACCCCTGTGAAAACTGGCGACCCCCAACAGGGTTGTGACCCACATGTTGAGAACCACTGCTCTAAGATGTTATTGAAGGATTTAATAAACATTAAGTGTTTCTAACTTTTCTTGCTTTTGTATAGCGTGGGGATGGGATCATACTGGACAGAAGCCATTACTGCTCCTTATTACACAGGGTCCCTGGCAAGAACATTGAGCTTCCTGTACATGACGCATTTGCCCCATTTGTCACCTCCCATTAAATTTAAAGACCAAACTAGGAAAGTTGTCATAGTACAAAATGTAACAAAGAAATATGAGAATGAGAACTTTTTACTTCACACAGATAGGCTATTTGCATATTTTAGATCTGCTTTAAAACAAAGCAGAAACTACATTTGCCTAAAAGATATTTTTAAATATTGACCACAATGCATATTGACTTCCAAGAAACATTCTTGTGATGTGCTGCAAAATACAGCTATCCAGTTACTGTAGATGTTTTCAGCGTAGCCCACCACAAGCTCTAAGCCCCTGTGGTTGGCTTCCTGCGCTGTAACTTCTAAGCTGTGTTATCCAAATAGTTGTAGAGAAAGCGGAGTCCATGGCGTTCCTGTTTGTAACTCTCTTGCGCTCCACCCACACGAGCCAGCACGTAACTGTGAGTCACGCTACTCACTGGCAGAGATATTGCTGAAGGGAGTAGAGACCATTTATCATGTTGGCATTGGAAAGGTGAGCAGCATGTGGCATGAGATGAGTATCTGTTCCTATGGATGTTCTACAGATATGTACTGAAGCTTAGTAAATAATTATTCTTTTATGTAACCCAGAGTTCAGCCTCATTATAGTCTTGTGATCTGGAAAATGAATCATCTGCTTTTTAAAGTCGACAAATGCACAGGCATGGCTAATACAATTCATCACTCCTCATGTTGAGTACATTGGGAAATGTACAGAAAAGTTTTCCAGTGTCATATAAACACTTGGTATATATTTCCCAGTGACCTTCACTTACTCTCCCTGTGCAATGCTCAGCAGACTGAATACTTGGTATAGTTTGCCCTGTTTCCTTGACTAGCCGCCCAAGTGAGGAATTTAAACTAATGGAAGCGGCCGCCCGCCATACAAAAACATGCGGCCGTTCGCACAAGTGGGGACAAGCCCTAAAGGTTATGTATAAGAAAAGAGGCACTTGATCAGTACTTACAGTACAGTAAGTACATTTTATTTTAGTTATTATTTTTATGAGCTGCAGCCCACCTTGATCAGGAATACAGAAATACTCCACCGTGCATGATGTTGACCTTTTTGAGTAGGGTACAGCCCACTATAAAGAGTGAACTTCAGAGGTAATAGAACAGCTCCAAATACTTTGATAAGAAGTCTATTTTTCTGTAATACTTCTCCACACAGCCCTAGAGCTGTTTGCTTCACTTCCTGTTATACAGTTTTAACCTTGTAGCCGCTTCCTGTCTGTTCCCCAATCATATATATTCCTGTCTATATTTCTAGAAACTTCACAGATGATGCAGTCACAAAAAAATAACTTGGCAGGTCTAATTGCATACTCTTAAGCCCAGTCACACCAGGCCAACCTCTTTCACAGCCCTTGTAATGTAAATTGCTCCTTCCCATAAAAACCCCTAAAAAGTATTGTGTGATTACAATAATTCCTGAGAATTACAATACCAGGAAGGCAGATTGTAGATCTTTCTGTTTGTGGAAAAGATGAAAAAGTTGGTATACAAGACAAAAAAGACAATGTCTGTGGTAAGAAAACAAAAATGTGTACATAAGTAACAATAAATCGGTTATTGGGTTTACCTGAATATGTTCTTTAACGCCTATCAGCAGCTGTTCCTGTCCCATCATTCACTTTGCTGTTTTTACTTACAGGTATCAAGAGGTAGCCTAACGTTAATAGAAAAAAAAATGAACTATAGACACAAATTATGATTTGAATAGTTGAAGTCCATCCGTTCATCCCTTTTAACCTAAACCCTTGCTATTCTATGGAGAATAGGTCCTGGTTTTGTCTTACTACTACTACTACCCTTACCTTGTTGGCTTAGTTTAGTCTTTGATCTCGGCAGAAGCAGGAACTTCACTTCCATTGCCTTTTTGGACAGAATGAAAACTGTCAGGACTGTTGCAAATACCAAAGACAAATTTGTCAGGCACCTGTCAGCACATATGTTACTCAGTTTGTAGCATTCTTCTACTGTGTTCTTACTGTTTCATGTGTTTGCCATGGTCTGGCTTTAAGCAGCTGTCACAGGACAAACATAACCAGTTATAAAAGAAGCACTTTTTGGGAAGAAGTAGTCATGTTATTCCACAAAGAGAGACTAGTTTTTTTTTATGAAAGGCTTTTGATTTATAACCTTTATTGAGAGGAGACATCTAGATTGCTTATAAGTTTTGCTGAAGGCCTTGTTTATCTTTGTGTAATATTATCCAACCAATATGAACATGAATGTAAGGTTATTCCAACTAATATGAACACCGTCGTATGTCTAAAGCCCCCCATACACGTTCCGATTTTTCGTACGAATTTTGCCCGACCGACCAACGTGGTCAGGAGATTAATCGATCGGGAGATTAATCGGATACAGAATTATGTACCCGACCGATCCCGATTTCTCAAAATCGGCCGAAAAATTTGTCGGAACCGCTTCAGACCTGTACGTAAATTTTTGGTCAATCTGCTGTTAATAAATAGGGTCGGGCTGATGGATCGGTGATAATTCGAATTCCGATTTTTCGTGCCAGCCGACCGACCGACCATTACATTATAGGTGAAAATCCGGTGACACGATGGGACGAAAAATCGGTCAGGAGAATAATCGGAACGTGTATGGGGGGCTTTAAGCAGTGTGTGTCCATTGTAAATCAATGGGCGTGTTGTGGTGGGCATTTATATAGCACAACAATATTGGTAATGGACATAAGGAATCAATTGCATTTGGCCCCCACATCAGGCACATCCAGTTGACTCACACGTACTGGCCATGTGTTTGCCTATTGGTTTTCAATGGGGGCGTAATCACCCCCAAGCAGTCATTACCCACCCAAAAACCGGGGTCACAGAGGGAGAAAACATAGTGGACCTCCCATGTCTTAGGCAGGTATTGAAAACCAATGGGCAAACACGTGGTCCATATGTGGGCGGCTGGACATCAATGGGACATGCACATTGATCCTTAATGGATGTGTCCTGCATCAAACATGTTTTCCCGGAAAATAAAACTCGGTAAACCAGTTATTTTTGTGTGACGCATTGGGTGCACATGCTTTGACGCGATGGTCATAGCCCCAGTACTTTTATACAATATACTCTTTATTAAATATTTAACATATACATATATTCGACCAACAAAAAATACATATACAGTATAATACACTTAAACAAACAAAAATAACAATTAAGACATCATTCATCCCTTTCTTATCCATATCTAGTTCTTCTCTTTCCCCTAGTCTCTCACCCCCATTCCTGTCTTTATAATTGTGCTCACAGTTCCCCTCTATGGCCCTCATTCATCCCTTTTCATCGTTTATAAAGGTATCCCACTGGTCCCATACCATAGGGAAAACCTCATGTTTATCATTAATTCCCGCTGTTAGATACTCCATGGTTCTCACTTCATTTATTTTGTTCAGAAGTTCTGTACAACTGGGGGGAGCCGATGATTTCCATTTCCCTGCTATAGCACATCTGGCCGCTGTCAAAATGTGCATCGTTATTTTCCTTTGGTTCTTATTTAGATGTCTCATCGGGGCCCCCATTATGCGTGTCTCTATATCTAGGGGAATCTTAGCTTTTACCACCCTTTCCACTATATGATTTACATCCTTCCAGAAAGTCTCCAAATCTTTACAACCCCAAAATATATGTTCCATTGTTCCTTTTTCCACCTTACACCTCCAACACTCTTCGCTCGCCTGGGGGTATAGCCCCAGTACTTTTAATGGGCAGTGAGGCTGCATAGTGGAGCCCTAGACTAAGTTTTACAATTGAGAGTAGCTGCTGCAAATCATCATTTAATACACAACATACAATACAATGAGCTAGCAAAGGAGAAAGAACATGATAAATATTTCCCTTTAGCTATGATTATCTCTGATTAAGCTATTGAGTTATGCATGGTGCCAACTCGCTGTTATTTGCCGTATATATATATATATATATATATATATATATAACAATACAAACCCTATGTACAGCAGTTTAAATGCAGATCAGAAGGATGTGGAATACAATTCAAATGCATATATTAATTAATTGTGAATTAATTTAGAATCCTCTTGATGTGATGTCTTAGACAGGCGCTTGACAGCAGACTTTTTGGTGAAAGAAGTAAAAATATGAATGTCTGTATAAATGTATGATCACTAATTCACATTCACCTAAAGACAGCAAAAAAAACATTCTGTCTGAATATCATAATTAATCGACAATAGATATTGTCCCCCACAAAACTTTACATTGAATGTAATCCTATATGGCATATAAAGCTTAATGGTTTGAACAGACAGAAGGCGAGATGCTAAAAGAAGTAGTGTGCAGTACCAGAGCTGTATTTACCATATCGGTCTGCAGAATGCCTGAATAAAGGAAGGAACAATAAAACAAACAATATAATAAACAATAAAAGTGACATTGAGTATTTCAACTCTTCTTGTGAAATCCATGAAAATAGAGGCATTGAAGTTATAGATGACAAGTGTCATACTGATAAACTCTAGCGAGCATTGCACATGGAACCTGCAGACATCTGCCCATCTATCTCTGGCCATAGTGTATGCTGAGATTAGATGTGTTATCACTTTGGGATTTGTGCCTTGTGATTTGTTTTGTGTGGATTATTTGTTCATTGGGCTTATCTGGTGGTAGTTTCCCTGGGCTGGTACTTATCTGTCATATCACATATTTGCAGCTGTCTTCTTGAACAGTAGTTGAATGTAGCAGTGCGCGTTCCTGTGACCCCCCTATTGCTCCCACTGTGGTATAGGAGCTAACAGGAAATATGAGCCCGGTATCAAATGTCACCAGAGATTTTACTGTTACATGCGGCTCATTAGTATACATTTTCGGCTTGCTGACATTTAATTCTCTAGCATTTACGGTTTCAAAATGTCTGTGGAGATCATCAAACTGTAATATTTAGAGCTCAGTGAAAAATATGTCTTTTCTCAGATTATATTTATATTGTCTGGTGGAGCTAATAAATCAGCATTGCGTGCGCACCATTTAACCCTCACAGTGTGATGTTTATGATGTTTAATTAGAAATATGGCATTTACAGAATGGTACCTGCATTTGTCTATTGTACAATGAATTAGCATTTGTGAACGACATTTTTATCACTGCACTTCCAACATATGACACTGTGCAGTGGTCTTATGATGTATGCAGTCTAAAGGAAATTTATCAAGAAGTTTATAAAATATGGTACATATATAGTGAGATTGCATCAGCCACTTATTTGCAAAGTGTGTATGTGTTTTTTGTTGCCGCTTTTTTTGGACACATAACAAACAGTTTTGCAAACATTCATATAAGCAGGAGTGCACATAACTTTTTTGGTGAGCTCCTCAGATGAGTACCAGGAGATGGTGTTTGTTACTCACCCCATATGTTGGGTGGTCTTCCTCACTGTCTGCCTCACTGTCCTCTGCGTCTGCCTCCTGCATGGTAGATTCTGCTGCAGATGGACCTACCTGTTCCTTGTTAGCTGTCTCCATCCACAGGTCACCAGCTGGCTTTGGGTCAATTGTAACTCTCACAGTACAACACGTTTGGACCCCCGGATATAATCACTCAGTAGTACAACCTTCAAATTTTCTGGCTTAGTAACTACTCCTGAGACTACCTGCAGTCCAAATGTCAACCTTTCATAGTTATATTCCAGCTGTCACACAGTGCTTTTCTCTTGTCAGATTTTACCCTTACATATGCCTACTCTGACTTTCATCCCCCAGATCTCCAACACCATTTGAAGTCCAATCTTTTTTTTGGGATTATTAATTTACATTCCCAATTTCACACCCTTAGCTGCAACCTTTCATGTTTATTCATATTTCCCTGCAGTTATCCAAGTAACATAAATTGTATACATTTAACATTTAGCTGTGGGCTCCAAGTTGTTAGTACGCATATGAGTTTTGAAACAATAATTCAGGTGCGCATAGCTACTTTTTGGCTCCTTTTGAGTACCAGAGTAACACTTTTGTGCACCCCTGTATATAGGGTGTATATTAGGGTCATGTTCCATATTGGTACCACTGCCCTGCTGTACTACTGCAGCCAAGGAAGAAGGGCAAGGGCAGATGACAAAATCCAATGCTATGCTCGTGATACAAGTTTGTTTCCTTTAGGTTTGTACTTTCTCAATGAGCAGTACAGATAATGAATTCCCCAAATTTTCCGAAAGGTGTAAAGAATGGACTTTTATGGCTTATTAGATAATATATATATATTTTTTTTATGTTATTTTTTTTTTTTTTTTTTAAGTTAAAAAATAATCGTCCAGAAAGATTTCACTGTAATACCTTTCAGTGCTCTTGTTTCTTGTTTGCATTGTTCCCAGTTCTTTTTGTTAATGCCTCCCTATGTTGTGGGAAACAATTGCTATTCTAATGCCCACCATACACCTTTAGATCACTCCATACAATTTCCTTTAGATCTACCAACAACTATGTAGTATAGTGGCCTCCTTGAGGGAATACCGTATATATACAGAGGCCAAGGTACCTTATTTTAAGAAAAAAATCTTGAAAAACTGATGCAGGAGTTAAGGATCAGAAACGCGCAGCAAATGTGCTTTTGTTAAGTTAATTACAAACCCCTGAACATGATCTCATCTCCAAAGTTGCTTGAGATGTAGAGAAGGGATGTGGAAACTTTGTTAAAAAAAATATTGCCCTAGCTCTTGATGATGCATTTTCAGGGGCTTTGCAACTCACACATAAAGTCCACCTACAAAATGCAGTGATTTTCATTTCTTGACCCGAATATAAGCCGAATTTTACTTTTTGAGCACATTTCAAGTGCTGAAAAATTCAGCTTATATTCAAGTATATACAGTGCATATGTATTGGAAAATAAAAAATTATCCTCATATTACATGGTTTTGGTAGAACAAAGTTGATTGTACAGAAAGATTGTAAGGTGTATGGTGACCTTAACCTTAAACTTAAAAAGGGTTTATAAAAAGTATACAGCTAACTATAATTGAACTGTTCACTGCATTAACATTGTATACTGTGATAGATAGGTGGTGTGGATAGCTTTTAGTTTACTAGTGGGTAATACATTGTAGTTCTTTCATTATGTCTATGTTAACAGTTGCAGGAGCGGTCTACTGAGAGAAATGTTTTGTGTGGGCAATGATGGTCCTCAACTACCCCTATGGCAGTGGTTCCCAAACTGGGGGGGGGCGCAAATGTATTCCGGGGGGGGGCCTCATTCTTAACTTGTTTTGAATGGGGAGGCTGGGTTCGATAATGTTCCTAAATAGAAAAGGGGGGCCCTGCAGGAAAAGTTTGGGAACCACTGCCCTATGGAATGAATAGGTTGGCCACCCAGCAGCAGTTAGAAATAACGTTTTATTTATTATCATTGAATGTTGAAAGGCAGCTTTCAACCACTAGTGTGAACATAGCCTGAAGGAGGATTGCAACTGGTCACATATGCTGAATGTGGCCTTTTCTAAAATTCCAATTACATAATTAATAGAGTGTAAAGTGTTTATCTGAGACTTATTTACAATACATGGTATTGATTTTTCTAGGGTCGCAAGATTTTAGGAAGTTCCAGGAATCCAGAATGCTATGTAGATTTTGTGATGTACTTCCAACAACATGTACACAAACCAAAGGTGGCTGTACCAGTTCCTGTGAAACAGTGTCAACTTGTGAACACCCAGAAGAAGTTTGTTTTGCCATATGGTGAGTAATTTTTTATTTTATAACATATATATATATATACTCTATACTACTCTTTGTTTAATGCAGTTCTGAGTTTATGGTTATATTTTTGGAATATGATGGGAAAGGCTTTGTTCATGGCAAACCAACAGGTTTTCCTTAATAATTAATCACCCAATCACAAGCACTTATCTATTTTCTGCTGTCTAGCTTTTTCATTCAACCAGTAGGTGGGAGGAATGAATCCCAGTGTAAGCTCTGAGATTGCCTGCTTGATAATGAGAATGATGATGCTTTCCCCATTTCCAAAAGACAGTGCTTGACTAATCACCAACAAATTAATGGAAGAATGGTATATGTGAATAAAATATACTCAAGTGGACATGCACACATTTTCTCATCATTCCCTCCTTCCTTCTGATATAGAAAGTAAACATATATCTGGGTATATAGCATATATATCGGGTGTGTTTGATCATTCATTGATATACATGACATAATGTGTATGTATTCTTTCAGCCTATATCTACCTAGACTTCTGACCTATCTATTACCTATCTGATCAGAAAGCCAAAAACAGGAATATTGCTGTCAGTGTTCATTTACATGTTGATAACCACCCGATTAGTGCAGCCGTTTGGGGAATGCAACATTAGCCATTCGTCTGGCAGTTTTCAGGCTTTTGCCCAATAGACCTGTCATGGGGGGTGTTATCTAAACAAGTGTGCAAGCGCTCGCAGACAGGAGCACAGGTTGCTTTCCCGGTCACTGCTGACTGCCAGCAGCTCGGAAACCGCCCATGTAAATGTCTCCACTGTGATGTGCGATCCGTTGGGATCCCCTTCGTTAAGCGCAGTGCTTGGCGGGGGAGCACATACACATTACCTGCCTGGTGTATCCTCTGTTCACATGGCGTTGAGATGATTCGCAGATGCAGGGGTTAACTTAGTGCAGTACGTCAACCTCTGGCCGGCAAATCTGCAGAAGGAAGTGAGAACAGCCCGGTGCCCAAGACAAGTAATGTGGATCGGCTCTGTCGGGTCCCCGCCAAGCAATCCGCTTAGTGCAGGGGGACCTGATGGAGCCGATAACGAAGTAGAGACATACCCTCAGTCTGTTACTTCACTTCTGATGTGTTTATTATGAGACCTGTTGCGAGACTTGCCATGAACTGATCACATGTACAGTACCATGGCAAATGTAAATGTTAAGAGGTGTCTAGATTTCTTTAGCTTTAAAAGGAAAGGAATGTTTAGTTGCACTTTAATCATAAAATTGGTTCTTCAGTTATTTATTAAGAAATATGGGAAAACATTTTTTATATACTATAATCCCAGACAAGAGATGTCTAATGAAATACAATATGATGCAAATTGCATGCAAACTGCAACTGAGCTAATGGAAGCCAATGGCAGCTGCTGAGTTTGATAGACTTGTTTACAGTCTACATGCAATATGCATGCTAATTTAAAATTGTTTGCTTCTCATTGATCATCTCTGTCGCAGATCATGTCCTTGACCTTCCTATAGAGCAGACTCAGGGTGGCATTGTACTATACCTCATCCATAATCATGTCTGTCATTGTTTCAAATGTTGTCTGTTTTAAAACAAGTTCCTTAGGGCTCCTATACACCTTTAGATTTCTCTGTCAGATTTCCTTTAGATCTCCTTTTGTTTTACCAAAACCATGTAATATGAGGGACTTTCTAAACCATCAAGTCTACCAGTGTTCAATCGCAGAGGACCCGGCACTACATAGTTGTTGGTAGATCTAAAGGAAATCTGACAGAGAAATCTAAAAGTGTATGGGGACCCTAATTCACTCTGTACCAGTGCAATATAAATGTTCTCATTTTTATCTCTGACATCAGCTTAATCTCTGCAAAATATATATTGATTATCATATTTTCTAAACAGTAGGACAGTAGACACTAAAAGGGGTAGTCACTCATCATCCACTACAGAAAGTGGGCAGTGGTTGCAGCTGTCAATCACCCATAAACTAGTGTTTACCTAGTTTTATACCCTAATGCATGAGTATGGAAAGTTCTTTACCAAGTTATTTTTTTTTTTTTTTGCAGGAGAAGCAATGGCTCTTCTTTCACTGAGGAAACACTTTGTCATGATCCTTCAAAGGATTTGTATGGACACAAATTGCATGACTATGAATCCTCAAAGTGCCACATGAAAAAAAAGAATCATTTGGGAGAGATGGTGTACATGTGTGCTTGTAAAAATGAAGAATGTAATTCTGAGTTTACTTTTGAAGAGGGTAGGTGTACATGTATATTTAAGTGCCATCTAATATGAATGTATCCTTCTTTTTCTTATTGCGTATGTATGTGTCTATTTGTATATTTATATATCTATATATATATAGATATATACAGTATATAGATATCTTTTATATATGTACTTTAATCACATAACTCATTCAAAAGCAAGTTATCCAGTATCATTTAAAAGCTAGCTTCCCTAGGGCTTCATAAAAAGTAACTAGAAGTGAATTACTAAATGAGTCTGCACCTAACTAGTCTTGTAACATTGTGTGTTTCTTTGATTTTTTTTTCAGCACCAGTAAAAAAACATCATTCGGAAACTATGCACCACAAAGTCATAGATGAAAGCAATAATTCTAAAGGTAATGCTTTATGGTGCTATTAACATTTTATATAGGACAGCTATAGGGGTAGATTAGGACGCGTCAGTTCTGATGTTGCCTGTTCTCCTGCTAGGGTTGGATCTTTACCTCTCCATTTGTCCTTTTTTACCATTATCAATAGGGTGTAAAGATATGGTTAGCAATTCATAACAAGTAATATGAGCTTATCTTCCAATGAGAATTCTTGTTCCCTAATGAATTCACTTACCGTGTCTCTGGGACAAGCGTGAAAGAGAAATCCCTCCATAAAGACACACTAAGCAGAAAGTGGAGTCAGAAAAACTATGTACTCTTAGATTAAAAACACAACTGTAATACATACATTTTAATGCTGCCTTTCCAACCCTGTTACCTTACAAGAATCCTTGAAATAATTTTTAGGTCTTAGGAAACCCTTGCTAGAAATAATTCATTGTGGCAGTAAGAAAAAACCTGCTTTACAGAATGCCATCCTTAGGCTTCCCATACACGGGTCGATACCCGCTCGATCGATCATCGAACAGGACCTGGGGACTCCACCGTGATATCACTATTCTGCAATCCAGTGTTAGTCGATTGAACAGTGAATCGATGCGCCCCACTTATAGATTTCCGTTGGATACTTTGGATGGAGACCAGGTAATCGAACAAGGATTTACCAACATGTTGGTTCCCTGTTCGATCAACTTCCTTATGAAGAAAAGGTGACCACATTTGATTCCCGAACAATTGATCGTCACGAGCACGCACATCCAGCAATCATTCTAAAATCAAATAAAAAATTGACCCGTGTATGAGGACCTTTGCTTCCAGCTAATCTTAGTGACTTTGGCTATCATCCCATGCAATCCACCCCCAATCAATCACAGCATGGTGACGTCACCATGCTGTGACTGAACGGGGATCAATTGAATGGAAATCAATGTGCACCACATGGGCACATCGATTCCAGTTCAATTGAGACCCATTCTCCCCAGCTTGCAGCCTTGAGTGAGTAAATCTTCCACACTCGGGCTGTCAGCTGAGCAGAAAAGCAGCCAGCCTCACACAGCCTCAGAGAGATATGTGCTGGCTCCGCTCCCTTCACACTGACAGCGTCCAGGCTGTGCAGGAGCCACAGCACATCCAATACTTTGAATGTAGACTCATGTCTCTATTTAAAGTAATGGAGATTGAACAGGCTTTTCCAACATGTTGGAACCCCGTTCAATCGAGTTTCTTCGAGCAGGCTCTATTGATCCCGCTCGAAGGAAGGCACACACGGGTAGATTTGTAGACAGGATTAGAGCACAATCAATCTCTGTGACCGCGCACATTGCTTGATTGTGCTCCAATCTTTTTACAGATCTACCAGTGTGTGCCTAGCTTACTAGAGTGAAAATAAATTCAACCTTATCTAAAATCCTGTCTTCAATTACTACATCTGATGACATAGATAGTTATTCCCCTTATTAAATGTTTTTGTGGTGCTAAATGATATACTAGGTACAAGAATACTTTTTATATTGCTGGTCAGTGTGTGTGCAAAAGCATACAGGTAAATAATCAATGTTAGGGTGATGTTTATTGTTTATATGGTTGTCCGCTTACCCAGGACCTGGCTCCATCAGAAATGTAGTCACTTAAACTAGCCACACACGGCTTGATGAAGTAACAGATTAGAGGAACATCAGGCGGCGTGCAGGCTCACCGCTCCCGATGTTCCTCTAATCTGTTACTTCATCTGAGCCATCCACGGTTCCTTGGAGCAATATCAACGGATCCTGCTTGAAGGAACTCGACCAAACAGGTTTCCAACATGTTGAAAAACCTTGGTCAAAATCCATTAC
>CM070036.1:125913815-125966995 GCA_036250615.1 Ptychadena robeensis
CACCCCATGTGGGCACATGCCGATTAGCGGCCGATTTTTAACCTGACCGACGGCACGAGCATGTGCACGCCCGTCGGTCAGATTCAAAATCGGCCGCTTATCGGCATGTGTATGCCTAGCATATGGCAGCCTTTAGTCTACCAAGCCACTTACAAGGCAAGGCTTTCACATTATGAAGGTGATATCTATTTGCCTTGGTTATCATGAATCCAATTGCCCTGGATTTACATATGAAATGAAATCGAGAAAAAGAGCATATTGTTTGAAGCACAGAAAAATATCACCTGCCATTAACCATACTGTACATAGCATTACTGTAGTATATATTTGGATCGTTTCTCACTCTCACAATTTTTTTCTTCTGTAGATGAAACATCTGGCTGGAAAAGTAATTCTGGTGGAAAGTTTAAATTAGTACAATTGTGCAAATTCTGTGATGTTCTACCAACAACATGTTTAATAAGTGATGGGAATTGTAAGAGCAACTGTAACATAACTGCCTTATGTGAGTTCCAGGAGGAAGTGTGTGTGGCAATATGGTAAGGCCCTCATCTTTATTTTAGTTTTACTGCCATTGTAAGGAATGTGTATAATGTATTATTAACCTTCTGGGTGGTCAGGCCGAGTTAACTCGGGCTAAATAAAGTTGCTGAAATGGATAAGCCCGAGTTAACTATGGCTGCTGAAACCTGCAGCCAGATGGCTTGCACGCTATACTGATGATGGCTGCTCTTCTCACCATGTCCCCCCTGCTGTCTGATCTTCAGATCCCGGTGTTCGGGATCACGCCGTCGGGTGCGTGATGACGCCATCGAGGGGTTTTCCTTTCATTCTGACATTGATTGGAGCAATTTTTTTTGCAAATAATTAAAATAAAAAAAACATGTATTTGCTAATTATGAGTTTTCTTTCATGTTGGAATTGATTGGATTGATTTCTCTGTATCCAATCAAGTTCAAAATAAAGGAAAACGCATAAAGCTGGCCATACACCTTCAGATTTCTTTGTCAGATTTCCTTCAGATCAGATCAGATCTACCAACAACCATGTAGTATAGTGTCCTCCCTGATAGAATACATAGTGATTGGAAGGTGTAGAAAGGTCCTCATATTACATGGTTTTGGTAAAACAAAATCTGATCTGAAGGAAATCTGACAGGAAATCTGAAGGAAATCTGAATGTGTATGGCCAGCTTAAGAAGTAAATACTTTGTAAGGGCTTGCGTCCACTGCGTCTTTTTCAAATGAATGGCACAGTGTCCACTCTGCGCTGAGTGGCGCGTCCGCGGTGATGATATGAAGCTGCGTGATGCATCTTCATTGCAGCACTGCACATTGCCACCAGAGACACCTCAGATCACCGGAGATCAATGGAGCGCTCGTGCTGCATGTATGAATGCAGTTCGGGTGCAGTCTTTCTGGATTTTGGCTCAGCTAAATCAATAGGGTGCACTCCCCTCAATGTGGCAGGAGCGAGCCCTAAGCCACGGGCAAGCTGCAGGTAATCTGCCAGCATGCGAAATTGTTCCCGACGCGGTGTATCAGACGGCAATCGACCCTGCGTGATGATCTTTGCGCACAGCCTGTGGTGTCGGGAAGTGGCTGTGCACCCTTTGTGTGCTGGACGCTGGTCCCCATCAAAGTAAAGAGATTGATCTAAAATTTATGAACATATCAGTAATTTGTTAGATCGATTTCCCGGCCGAATTATGGTCAAATTTAAGCTTTGCGTTTAGATTTGAAGGTGATTTTGCGGCAGATCAACAGTTGTGAGCGCACATGGTGGTCAATATGTGGCGAAATCGCCCGCAAATCGAGCCATCTATGGCCAGCTTATGCCGTATGGTTTAAGTGCTTGATGCTTTAGATTTTTTTGTAGTTTCTATATATGATTTTCTGCTTGTTTTACATATAAATATATATATAATGTATTAAAATCCTGGCAAAAGAGCCAAGTGTTTTGCATGCAGTATCTGTTTTGTAGTGTTTTTTGTAAAGTAAAGTCTGGAATTATTTTATGAGTTATTTCTGGGCAAAGGTAAGGGCTCTTTTCCATGGGTTTTTAACCGCCCAGTCAACGAGCGATTACCGCAAATGCCCAGCAAAGGTGACATGATATGTTCTGCCGGATAGACCTGTCATGGGGCATTATCTAAATGCCTCCTGAGCGCCTGCAGAAGTTTGCAAGGGCTCACAGACAGGAGCACCCAGCTGCCAGGGACTGACAGCTGCCCAGGAAACGACTGGAAGGAAGGCCAGGAAGGCTACATTTAAATTGTCCTTTCCTGAGCTGCTGTCAGTCTGCAGCAGCCTGGAAAATGACTAGGCACTCCTGTCTGCAAGCACCTGCAAATTTGTACAGGCGCTCTGGGTTGTTTAGTTAATGACCCTGTGACAGTTATATCAGGCATTAACCCAAAGCAGTCACCTGTTGTTGCGTTTACTGGTCGGTTGTGTTGATTGGTTATTTATTGGACAGTTTAACAAGTGTCCGTGGAAGCGAGCCCTAAACCTAGCCTCCTTCACCTTCCCTGTCCTTGCCTTCAAAACATATGGGAAAAGGTGTTATATGGGCCTTATACACTTCCTGATTATTGATAAGATATAAAAAATAACAGGTTTTCCTTACAAATAGCAAAGAAAAGTAAAGAAATCTGCCTACACCTAGACCTTCTTTTGTGCCAAAAAGGCATGGGTGCAAAGTGGTAGTGGAGTAGTGAGTAGTGGACATGGGTAGTGGTAGTGGAGAGGCCCAAAACTGTTAATTTATGCTTATAGCAAGATGAGACATTACATTTTAAAATAAGAAAGCATAGAAATGACCAAAAAAACTGAAATAAGAAATAAATTAAAAACAGATTTGCAACAAAAGCACATAACAGAACAGAAATAATGTGCAACAAAACAGCTCTTTCTTTATAGTTCTGTAACTTTATAATATCCAGATTTCTTATTAGATACAAGAACAGATTCCTACCTCTCTTTATCTTAATTACTAAATCAAAATTACACTGTCTTATATAGTTGGATATAGTTGGATTAGCCTGTATTTTAATGGGGGGGGGCTTAATGTTAATGTTGCTAAATAGAAAAGGGGGGAACCACTGACATAGAGCATCGCTGGATTTTTGTCAGGATCCAAAATAATAGTATATTTGTTGAAAAAGATTTACAATGTGTGATATCTTTTTATTATTGGGTTTCTCTGCTCAGGACATCTCTTCAGCGACAGTATAGGGTGGTAAATTTACCTATTGGGGAGCTACAGCAATAAAAATAACCTTCTGACACTGCATTTTTTTAAAGGAGACACAATGACACCCACATAACTGAGGAGACCCTGTGCCATGACCCTGAACGTCCTCTATATGGCCACATGCTTACTGATTACATGGAAACATCTTGTACAATGAAGGAGAAGAAAATGGCTGGAGGGACAATGTTTATGTGCTCCTGCACAGAAGAGGAGTGTAATGAAAAGTTTTTATTACAAGGTATAGTTATGTTTTATATTTTGCATTGTTTTCATGAATTTTTGTAAACATGTGTATGAGTTCTGGTGTCTAACAATATTATTCATATCTCCATGATATTGCTGCATTACATTTAAAAACATCAACTGGTGTTTCTGATACATAGCAGAGAGAGCTCCTTACTTACCCCATAGTACCATCCACTTTCTCAACAATGACTATACTGCTGAAATCTCCCCAATGTAAAACAGACGTTAGCCAAGAACTTTAAAATGAAAGTAAAACAACTGTATACCGTATTTTTCTGACTATAAGACACTCCAGACCATAAGACGCACCCAGTTTTTAGAGCAAGAAAAACTGAAAAAATATTTAATCTATAAGTGTTTGAATCAATTGGGTTAATGCAATGGAATAAATTAATGCAATATCAAATGCAGCCAGTAGATGTCACTAGCAGCAGTACTATCACAGCACATCACGTCATCCTCCTCCCTGATCTTCCTCATTGATCGGGAGGAGGGGGGTCAGGGGGGGGAAGACTGCAGATCTCCTCTCCCTCTCTGGCTGTGCATTTGTCTGAGGATGCTGCAGAGTGATTGGCACTTCCACAGACACGGAGATATAGATACTGTAGGTGGCAGTTCATCTATCTCTCTCTTCATTGTTTATATCAGCTGGGAAGCCATTCGGGTCGCGCATTCGGACCATAAGACTTTTCCCCTCCAATTTAATATCTTATTGTCCCAAAAATAAGGATCATCTAGGAGTATTGATTTATATAAGAATTGTTTCACAGGTTTGGATTCCAGTGTTGGCCCATACTGTATACTGCTACAATGTACCTTAAAAAGGTGGGGACCTTCAAATACATGTCAAATGTAATTTCTAGAAAAGGCACAGGCAACTGATTATTGAAAGGGATCTGTTATGGAAATAATCTACTGAAGTGTTTGTTTGGCTGTACAATGTGACTGAGAGGTCTGCTGCAGAAATGTCCTGTATGTAACTGTTAAGGCCCCCATACACCTTACAATCTTACCATACCATTTCTGTATAATCCACTTTTCTTCTACAAAAACCTTGTCATATGAGGACCTTTGTAAACCTTCCAATCACTATGTATTCTATCAGGGAGGACCCAGCACTACATAGTTGTTGGTAGATCTAAAGGAAATTGTATAGAGTGATCTCAAAGTGTATGGGGAGCTTAACTCAGATGTAATCTAATAAGAGGTCTCTGTCTTCCAACATGTAACAGAAACATAAGGGTGAAACTAGTGGGTGGTCTCACTCTTGAAAAATGTTCGACTGGTGAAAATGGAAATTGTGTTGTTATAGTAATATTTCTTATTTAAACATGCCACCTATGCTCAGTACATTCTTTTGATGCATCCTACGCTGCAGACAAATTAACCGTAGATCAATCATTCCAAAAATAGAGCAAATTTCATACTAGAAATGATTTACTTGTAATGAACTCAGCCAGAGATCTGCAGATAAATGCTTTTGTTGTATCATCTGTATATCTACTGTATAGAATACCTACATAACATCATTTGTAGACCTTCCAATGGCTAAAGAAGGAAGAAAGGCAAAGAAACATAAGATTTGTTATCATTTTAATAGTTTGGCATAATGTAGTGCAGGGGTGTCATACTAAAGCAGGGCATAGACGTCTCGGATTTCTGTATAATTTCTATGAGATTGACCACCGCAATCGATCGCTGCCGTGATAGGTTTGACCAAAAATCACACGTAAAATTTTAGTTGATCGATCGGCAATCAAGTGCTGTTATTTGAGCCATGCATCAATCCATGAATGCTACATGTGATCAATCAGGGAAAGGAATCAGCCAGGAATCGACAACGTAATATGATGCACTGTGCGATTGATTCTGTAATTGGAATTGATTTTGGAATCGCATGGCACAATCGTTTAAAAGATTGATCGCAGGGAAATCTAAACGTCTATGCCCAGCTTTACATATACAAGAACCCACAATTAACAATTTGGACAGTCGGTTGCCAACTTTTAATATTTAAAAATATAATTACACTGCAGGACATTTTTGAAACATGGGCTGGACCTTGACACCCTGGCCTACACACACTGTACACAGGGATGGGGACACACATGGACTACAATTAAACTGTACAGTGCATACGGTGTGTGTAGTCCATGTATGTCGCCATCCCTGTGTGTACAGTTGGCATACTATGATTTCCCCTAGATCTTTTCTGGTACCCCTCTCCCTACCTCTGCAGCCTCTCTACCAGCCACACTCACCAAGCTTCTGTCCTCCAACACTCAGAGTAGAGAACTACGGATAACAGAATACTCTGTGCAGTGGCGTCCATTATGATGTCACTGGAATGCACAGCTGAGCAGCCAGGACACATAGTTCTCTACTCCCAGAGTGGGGCTACGTGTAAGGCAGATCTACCAGATCTGCTGTGAGCCAATAATATTTGCTTGGCAGGCAAAATTTGGCCCCCAAGCCAGAGCTTGATACCTATGGTGTAGAGTATCAGCAGGCTTTTAAACGGAAATTAACACAAAATAAAGAACATGTTAGTTGTACTTGACCTACTCTGCCTGTAGTTGAAGATCACCTTAATGAAATATGCCGCATCCAAAAAAATTCCACTCATCATAACATAACATAACAGACCATAACACAGCCTCTAAATGGCCACATGTACCCCTTATGCCTGCCATACACCCACAGATGGGTGCCGACAGACATGCTCCGATATGCACCGGAATGCAAACGTGATGACGTCATCACATTTGCATCCTGGTGCATTATGGGGCTGCTTCAGTCGGCCGGCACCCTTTGTGTGCCGGCCATTAGCTTCAATGAAGACGCCAGTCTTCATTGAAGCTAATGGCATCGGCTTGCATCGGCCAGAGAATATCGGACATGTCCGTTCTCTGGCCGGCCGAGCTGTGGGGCGACAGGGATCTGTCGCCCCATGTGGGCACGCGCCGACACGCCCGTCGGTCAGGTGAAAAATCGGCCGCTTATCGGCATGTGTATGCCAGGCATTAGTTACCCTCGTTGATGTGTTACAAATTCTAATCAAAAGCCACAAACACGTCAAAAGAGCAATGATATTGTACCTATATCTATATAGACAAAGGAGGAATAATCTCTGGGATAATGAACTGAAAATCAAACCAAATGTCCAGAACAATAGCTCTCATACATGTATTCATACATGTATATATTTGTTATCCTGTTGTTTTTATTTGGGTTAGGGTTTTTGTTCATTTAAATGCTTGATGAAGCATATTGCAGAGTCTGTCACCTTTATTGAGGCTGAAGCACACATCGTTGGAAGCCTAAAGGCTCCCATACACAGGTCAGTTTCCCACCGGATTCCGGGACGATCGATTCCGGGCGCGTGCCCGCGAAACGATCGTGCCGGAATCGCGTGCAGCCCACCTTGTCCGTCCGATCGGGTCCGACCGATCGGGGGCTCAGAATCGGATCCGCCAGAGAACCAACATGTTGGTCTTTCGGGTCCGATTCTGCCCAGATCAGCGGGAGTTGCATTCCGGGAGGTGATCAATCGGACACGGATCCGGCAGGACAAGGTGGTATGCAGCGATCGGATTCCTTAATTGGCCGATCGATCACACCTGAGGATCCCGGCGGAATCGCCGGAATCGATCGGATGGTGAATCGATCAGCCAGGGAATCCGTGCCGTGTATGGCTAGCTTTATGCAGGGCAACTCCCCTCAACAAGCGGCAGGCTTACTTTGGACATTTAAATTACCAGAACAATCCTTGAGGTGCATGCAGACTGTAGTAATATTTTTACCAGCCTGTTGACAAAAACCACAAATGTGTGGCTAATTTACATACACCTTTAGATCACTCCATACCATTTCCTTTAGATTTCTTTTAGATCTACCAACAACTATGTAGTACAGTGGCCTCCCTGATAGAATACATAGTGGTTGGAAGGTCTAGAAAGGTCCTCATATTACATGGTTTTGGTAGAAGAAAAGTTGATTGTACAGAAATTGTATGGTGAGATTGTAAAGTGTATGTGAGCCTTTAGGTTTTGACTTCACGTAACTTCCTGTGCCTTCACGTAAACTGAGGAGTACCTTACAAGTGAAGATGTAGACAACAGTAGAAAATTAAAACTCTTTAATGTTTGTTGGGTGGATCTCTAGCGATATTAATTGTACTTCCTCTGCTGTTGAGCACACAGAAAATATCTCATAGAGATGAAAAATAATAATAAATAAATCCAGCATAAAGTTAACCTTCAGTAGGACTACGCTTTGCTAGAACATAGACGCAACAAATAATTTGTTTGGGGGGGTAAAATTTATTATGACCATATGTAGGAATCTGTCTAAAATTCCATAAACATGAGCTAGAACTCAGCAAATACGCTTTTACTGAGTCTAGTATTAGTGTTTTATATAAATGAAAACAGAGGTTTGGACTGCTGTTGTTGTACTTAGCAGCAGGGAACAAGGGAAATGATCTTTCTTTGACATGTGTTCTGCGATGAAGACAATCCCAGCAAGCCGGTGTTTAGCTCATGTAGACATCAAAATAATACACTATATAAATATCACTTATCTCACATTCATACTGGCAGTAAGCTTCTATTACCTTTAGACTGAAGACATTAGCTAATGACTAGAGCTTCACAATGCTTGTCCTAGATTTTCATCATTTTAAGTGTAAATCAAGTAATTTTGCAGTAGACAACATACAAAGAACAATGATCATAATGAAATGATTATAAATGGTCAATTATGTGTCTAGTTTATTTGTGCCTTGGTTGTATGTATTTGGTTATATTTAAACTGTTCTTAATTAGCTCGGTATGGTGTGTGGTAGTGGTTGCATAGTTATTTAGCAAATAGAGAGCTGTTATGTCATAACTGAAACCAAATAAGTCTCCAATAAAGACTTTTTATTTGGAAAGCGTATTCATGTAAACCTTAGCTACCAGCAAATGCCAAAATACACAAAAGAAATACATACATGACAGCCTTTCTTTTACCTGCCTAATTTGTATTTAAGTCTCTTCAGTTTACAGTGTTCTTCCACACAACTAGTGGTGCATGTTCATAAAGTGGCCATACACTGGTTGGAAGCATGTCCAAGTAGACAAGTAGACAGGCACTGCACTTTTAAAAAAAATCCCTGAAAACCCACCTCTTCAGTCTGGCCTACCCATCTTCTCATTCCTTACCATGCCAGTCCCATCCCCCCACCTATTGTATACTCTGCTCCCTAGCCTATTAGATTGTAAGCCAGATCGGGCAGGGTCCTCTACTCCTTCTGTGCCACATGTGCCTGTGTGTTATCTCAACTGTAAGGGCTTGTTTCCACTGGAGCGTTTCTGTGCGTTTGCTAGCGCTTGTAACCGCGCGGCCGCAACCGCAGTCAACCGCATCCATTGGAAACATCATTATAGTTTCCACTGGTGCGTTTGTGCGCGTTAGCTAGCGTTTGTAACCGCGCGGCCGCAACCGCAGTCAACCGCATCCATTGAAAACATCATTATAGTTTCCACTGGTGCGTTTGTGCGCGTTTGAATGCGGATGCGGTTTAGGGTGCGGTTGTGAACGCTACCTACAGCATTTTCGTGCGGAAGCCACATCCGACCGCATTCCTTAACATGCGGGCTGCCCAGAGTCTGCATCCGAACGCACGGACGTCCGCGTGCATCCACATGACAAAAGGCTTGCGGTGCGGACGGGAGCGGCTGTAGCCACGCGGATACAACCGCAGCAAACCGCATCAGTGGAAACAAGCCTTCATTTAGTGTACAGCGCTGCGTAATATGTTGGCGCTATATAAATAAATGATAATAATAAAAATAATAATATCAGGCTGTTGTTTACCTGATACTACTATGAACCAGCACCACTCATTATCATCAGGGAGCACTACCTGACAACCATCAGCCTATTTCTCAGTTTAGCTGGTGGTTGTGAGAGAACACTCCTTGCTGTTTATGATGTCAAACAGAACAGTCCAGTCATTGTACATTTTATGACAACTCTATTTTATAAATAAATCATAAGTGCACATTTTCCTGTACATTTTCATAATTATTATACTATATTACTAACTTGATTATGGTAATGCATTTTACTCATACTTCTGTCAATTAATTTTTTTTTAGAATTTAGAAGTTCTGCAGAGCTGGATACAACAATTGTTGCACTGGCAAGTCTTCTTCCACCGGTTGGCATTGCAGTTGCAGTTATCACCATTTTCTATTGTTATCGGGTTCACAGAAAGAAAAAGCTCAGTAAGAAGTGGGACTGTAACCAAAAATGTATTAAACATCCAAATATGGAATGTTCTATTATGCTAGATGACGACCGTTCCGATATAAGTTCCACGTGTGCCAACAACCTCAATCACAACACCGAGCTTCTGCCTATTGAACTGGATACCTTGGTTGGAAAGGGACGATTTGCTGAAGTCTACAAAGCCAAGCTGAAGCAAAATACTTCTGACCAGTTTGAGACAGTGGCTGTTAAAATCTTTCCTTACGAAGAATATGCATCTTGGAAAATGGAGAAAGAAATATTTTCTGATATGAATCTGAAACATGAAAATGTTTTACAGTTTTTGACTGCTGAAGAGAGAAAAACCGATGTTGGAAAGCAATACTGGTTAATCACTGCTTTCCACTCAAAAGGCAATTTACAAGAGTACCTAACAAGACACATTATTAGTTGGGAAGACCTCCTACTTCTTGGTGGCTCTTTAGCTTGTGGGGTTGCCCACTTACATAGTGACTTCACCCCATGTGGAAGACCAAAGATCCCAATCGTGCATCGAGACTTAAAAAGCTCAAATATACTTGTAAAAAATGATCTCACTTGTTGTTTATGTGATTTTGGGCTATCTATTTGGTTGGATCCAACTCTTTCAGTGGATGACCTTGCTAACAGTGGACAGGTAAGTCTGAAAATGTTATTTAAAATAATAAATACTATATTAAATGAAAGATTTGCATTAGGCTAGGTAGGCTGTGTTTCTTAGGGTTAACATATTTTCAGATTACTTTTGAATTACTTATAGTGCAGTCTTTGAGTTATTCATGTCCTATCTTGTATCGGGGGTAAGAAGCAAAGGCAAAATATTAAGGGTACTGTGATAAAAAACGGATGTGTCCTGTTACCCCAGTTATATTGGGATAGGAAGTGAGGTTACAACTCTTTAACAGGCACAACAATAGAAACTTTTTAGCTTATTTAAAAAGATGCAGAATGACTAGTAAAGTCTTGTTATATGCAGAATTATATTGACTGGACGAAGACAAGTTGGTACAAATGTAACACCTGATAACTAAACACAGTTTAACAACCTGTTTAGAAATCAAGGCTTGTTCCCACTATGTGTTATCTGTTCCAGAGGAAAAACACAATGGAAAGGCTTGTTTACTCTGGGGTTCCATTATATGGCAATGGTGCCATAAACATGGAAATGCTTTTGAGTAAACTGGTTTTGTACCAAAAAAACAAAAACAAATATACCTTTTACTTACCTTACAGCAGTCAATCCCCCAAAACATCTACTTGCCTTCCTCTCTTCCTCACTCCCTGTGATGCCATACTTACTGTGTCCAATTAGCCATCATCTAAGATGGTCAACAAAGACTTCCCCCTTATCCATCCTCTGCTCAGACCCTTCAGTGTCCATCACTGGAGTAGAGGGGCTAGGCAGAGACTAGATTCAAGATCTTTATCCAGTCTACCTTAATCGGTAGTGGGTGTCAAGTGTGAAGGGGAGACTAGATGAAGGGATTTTCATCTAGTCTCCTCCTCTACACTTTCGTGGACTGCCAGGCGCAGGTAGATGTTGCTGTGGAGCCATGTAACTGATCTTTTTTCACCTGCAATTCAAGTGTTTTTTGCCCAGCTTGCAGTGGGTAAGTGGGTGATTGGTCCACTTTAAGGCAGCTTATTTTAAAGAGATATCCCTGTGCGTTTAGAACCAAACTTTCTTAGCGCCTTGACATGCCATTCAGCATCAATTGCCAGAATTTTAGCAATGCTTTTGTTCTTATATCTTTTATGATTTTCTCTTCAGGTTGGGACTGCCAGATATATGGCCCCAGAAGTTCTTGAATCCAGAATAAATTTGGAAAACATGGAGTCATTTAAACAAACAGATGTGTATTCCATGGCACTGGTATTATGGGAAATTACATCTCGCTGTAATGCCACTGGAGGTAACTAAACAGACCTTATTTTTTGTTGACTATAACTGTAGTAATGTGATTTTAAAAAATATGATGTTAAGGCCCCCATACACGGGTCCGTTTCCCATCGGATACCGGGACGATCGATTCCGGGCGCGTGCACGCGAAACGATCGTCCCGGAATCGTGTGAAGCCCACCTTGTCCGTCCGATCACGTCTGATCGTTTGGGGGCCCAGAATCGGATCGGACAGAGAACCAACATGTTGGTCTTTCTGATCCGATTCTGCACACATCAGGGGGAGTTGCCATTTGTGGAGTAAGCGATCGGACACGGAATCGTCCAGGAATCCGTGGGACAAGGTGGTATGTAGCGATCAGACACACTTAATTGTAAGTGTAAGACAATTGTAAAATTGTCTTATGTCTAAAGCTGGGCATAGACATGTAGTTTTGCTGCCGATATCTCGGCAGAAAGACCGTGCGTGATGACGTCATCACACACGGCTGCTAGTGCAGAGAAACGGCCGGACACATTGTGTGCCATCCATTACTAAGGACTGCTGTCCCCATCCAAAGTAATGGGATCAACAGGGAATTTATCGTCACCGTGCGTACTGAAATGCATCAGATCCTTCCAGGTGGGTGCACCAGATTTTCGGCCGACCGCTGGCCGATTGGCTGGAACATGCACATTGGTCAATGGCCCAGCTATGGCAAGCTTATGTAGCTGCCAACAGCGCTTAGTCAATTAAAAGCATGTGTTATCTTTTTAGTAAAAAGCTACAATAATGAATAAACATGCAGGTTATGGTGAGGTGAGGTAGGCTGTATGCAGTTGGAATAAATTATTCTATGATATTAGTCTGTCCTTAAGCCCCCCATACACCTTTAGATCACTCCATACCATTTCCTTTAGATCTACCAACAACTATGTAGTATAGTGGCCTCCCTGATAGAATACAAAGTGATTGGAAGAGTTAGAAAGGTCCTCATATTACATGGTTTTGGTAGAAGAAAAGTTGATAGTACAGAAATTGTATGGTAAGATTGTAAGGTGTTTTTTAAGATAAAGTAAAGTTAACTCTAACGTTTTGGTAGTTTTGATGACGATTGGATGGTTGATTAGCACAAGCTTACCTAAAAACCCTCTGGGAGTTATGCCTATTTATCAGACTTATGGGTAATCAAACAGAGTCACAGATGATATTGGGGATGTGGGAACCAAGACAGCATTGCCTGTATTATCATGTTGGTCAATGGCATGTCCCGTACCCCCCCCCCCCCCCGCCCCTTTGATGCTGCAGCCTCCCGCCAGACAGGTAGGATGTCCCCAATGGTATTTCAGGATGAGTATTGTTTGTAAACTCACCCCAAAACTCACCCAAACTAACTTGGGACCTTTGCTTGGGAGGTTGAACAAGTATACATGACTTTGCATATTAAAAAACATTGTACTTCAATAAACCAGTCCCAGTAAATCAGTGACCAGGTATGTATTTCTGGATTCCCAAATCTCTTGATGCCAATGTCAAGTTATTTATTGATTTACATAACATTAAGTATGACAGCCCTGTATATTGTATCTACCAGTATTAGGCTATGTTTCCACTAGTGCGTCTTTCATGTCATCAGGTCACATATCCAAAGGACTTTATGACAGCTGTACAGATTTTAAATGCCAGTACTTGAGTTTTAGCTATTTCTCTCTGTGAATTTAAGGAAGGTAAACTAAGGTGAAGACATTAGTAACCATGGCATAGCATTGTAAATTATTGCACTTTGCGTCTTACACAGCAGCCCTTGAACAAATTCCTGCAGTGTCTTGGTTTTTTCAAAACAACATGAGCTGAATGTATCTCCTCTCTTGGTATTTTCATTAGACCTCAGCAGTAGAATGGCCTGTATGAATATTTACAGGAACCACATCCCCCAAGGCTCTGATGCGTAAATCGTTCTGTCACTGAGCATTAGTTAGAGGTTACAAAAACAAAGTAGATAAAGTAGAAGAAGCCAAAACATTTTACAAATGCTGCAATTATATAAGCTTGCCCTCTAAAAGGTCATTTAGACAGTAACCACAAAAATTTTCATCACTTTTTGATAAAATGAAGTGTTCTTCTAGGCACAGAGCATCCAGATAAACATGGGTAAGGGCCTTTTCACAATGCAGAAAATGCAACTCTGGGTTGTGAGCAGTGTGGTCAGGACATGCAGCATGCGCATTTATCTATAGTATCCTATTTAATCTATATGATAGCGACATAGTTTTAATGAAATACTATATATCATTGTGGCATGTTTAAATCAGATTTGTCGTTTATAAGCTTTACTAAACACATTTTGCATATATGCGTGACTGCTTTTTTATAATAACACTGAATGCTAAAAAAAAATCTCTTTTTTTTCTCCTATTTATTTTAGAAGTGAAAGATTATGAACCTCCTTTTGGCACTAAAGTACGAGAACATCCATGTGTTGAAAGTATGAAAGATAATGTCCTAAGAGACAGAGGGAGACCTGAAATTTCCAATAGCTGGTTAAATCACCAGGTAAAACCATATCAATTATATTTTATATATATATATAATAAGCACACTCATTTACTTACCAACATTTCAAGTCTGTGAAATTAACTTCCAAATTAGGTTGCAATAACAACCTCCTTTAGGGAGTATGCTGGTATTAACCTCCCTAGCGCACTGCTGAGGTCCAGATTTCTGTACCAAAAGTGCATCATAGACTTCAATGGTAAATTTGTCTTTATGTTGTAGGCCTGTAACTTCCCAAAATCTGTCCGTACAAGGGTCTAATAGACATCCTGACTATAATAATGTTTGAAACTAAATAAATTTTTTTTTTAATAAAATTAATGAGAAAACACAAAAATCCGGGCACAAAGCTTTGCTGCTATGTACTAAATCTCGCCAAAATAAAGTCTCTGGTGCCCCAGATGTGCCCATTTGCAGTTAACCCTCTCTAACCTGGTGTGATGGATGTGGTAAAATCACACCAGGGAAGAGAGGGTTACTGCAAATAGGCACATCTGGGGCACCAGACTTTTCATTCTGGCGATATTTTGTACATAGAACCACATTGAAATCAGTTTTCTACAAAGAAAACTGATTTCATGCAATTTACTTTTTAAATTTCCCGCTGCCTCCCCGATGTGACGTCACTCGGAGGGGGGGGGGGGGGGGGGAGAAGAGACGGAGGTGCTGGCAGCATGTCACATCGGGGACACCGGGACAGCACAAAACTGTAAGTATGTGCTGCCGGACCCCTGATGTGTACTGGACGGCACCATCTCGTCCAGTGCGATAGGGGTTTTAAAAGGGTTTAGACATTGCTAAATCTTTTTTGAACTTTTTTGTTTTAATCTAGTGGAAATAGTCTACAGATTTCAGATGACTGCTAATTTTTGCAAGACAAGTTAGGACTTGTTTCCACTAATGTAGCCGTGGGCGGATTGATGCAGTTCTATCCAGGTGGCTGCGGCCACTATCGACTGCAACCATAGGCAATGCATTGGCCAGTCTCCGCTCGTGCGCCCCCCTACCACGTTTTTATCCGCATGCCACGCCCGATCGCATCTGCATTCTGAAATCCGCACCTTACAGCGTCCATTGACATGGACATAATCCACGTCCATATTTTGTCCATTCATTTCCAATGAGCACAGTCGGGCGCAGGCGGTCGCTGTTGGGTGCGGACGAGGGGTAGTCACAAAATCCGCATCCCTTTGTGCGGATGACCGTGTGTGTCCGCATGCTAAACCGCATGGATAGCACCGCAATAATCCACCCACGGCCGCATTAATGGAAACAAGCCCTTAGGCGTTAGAGTTTGTCTTCACTGTGTCAAATTTCTCTTATTTGACATGAGTAAATGTGTCTATTGATATTCATCATATTGCATCATGCTGCATTGCTTTAAAATCAGCGCACATTGACACGTATCGATGCAATGCAAGTATAGGCACGACCATAGAGGATGCATTAGGCTAGTCAATACCCCATGGGTAGCATTGAAGTAGAAAAAAAACTATGAGGATAAGTTGATGAGTATTCTCATCAGTTTGGGGGGGGGGGGGCTCATTCATTGTGCAATTAAAAGGTGTTAATAGTGTCATCAACCTGGCTGTGTGAGGTAGATTGTACAACACCTATCCTTTCTTATATTTCCTTTCTTATATATATATATTTATATGTGTGTGTGTGTGTGTGTATAGCTGTTTAGAAGCCAGCTTTAAGCTGTAGCCAGTCAGGGTATACTATTTTTATCTACTTATACAATAACTTATGTCTTTATATTTCCCCAGGGTATCCAGCTTGTATGTGAAACCATAACAGAATGTTGGGACCATGACCCAGAAGCCAGGCTCACTGCCCAGTGTGTAGCGGAGAGATTTAATGAGTTAGAGCATCTCGACGGAATCTCTGAGAGAAGCTGCTCAGAAGAAAAAATACCAGAAGACTGTTCAGAAAACACAAACAAGTGAACCAAGCATTGCAAATACTTTGTCTTAAATAGAACTTCAGGACTGCAACATAAGCAGATGAGGAAATGACTTGTGTAACGTATGCACTGAACCTTTAACTCTAGAGACATGACAGGGCAAGTCCCAGTTGCTGCCGGAGTAATGTCATATATGCTTCCCACAAGAATGGCCTTATATGTAGGGCCTAAAGCAAGTAGGAATGTGGTGTCTCAATCCCAGCAGACAACAGATACAAAGCTCTTACCTGAGTATGTGCAGTGCACATTTTGAGTGTCTTTTGTTGATTCGAGGTTGTGTTTCCTAAACTTTGGGTAGAGATACAAACTGGGTTATGGATGTGATGGTTTGCCACATGGCTGTGCAGTAAATTATGCTAGTTTACCAGGTTTATTATTTGGTTCCTGGACTGCAGCAATGTGGGTCCCTATGAAAAAATGTTTAGTCTGGTCTAAGATAACCCAATTGCTTTGGAAGTCACCTCTTCTCACCTTGCGGTGCACCTTAGGGTTATACATTTCCTCAGGACATGTTTGTATTATTTCCTAAATAGCCATACTTTACTTGCACTTTATAAAATTGTGTATAAATCTACACATTGGCTTTAATCTGAGATAAACCAAACATACATTACCAGGAAATATACAGGACATTGGAATGCACACAATTCATGAAAAATTACAAACAATTTACCAGAAGTCTACCGATAAGCTCTTGTTACATATTTTTGTATATCTTAATATAGTGTTATATTTTATCAGAATCAAATGCAAATTTATATATGAGCTTGGTAACAGTTCTGTATTTTTGTATTAAAACACAAGTCACATATGTCCATTGGAGAGTATGGGATTTTACCTGTTACTGCTGGTAGTTTTCAAGAAAATGTATATGCAAATTGGTAATCCCTCATGATTATCAGGATTAAAATGTGCTTTCAAGACACGTATGTAAATTATTGAACCCTCTTTTTCATATGTGAGTTATCTGTCCACAGTAGTACTTGTGAAGTTGGTATTTGGAAAACTGTTGTGAAATAGGAGAAATAATATGATTATTAATTGGACTTTTTCATGGTGTCACAAAGAACTTCAAAGCTATAGCATGGCGGAAGGGATGTAGCACAAGCTGTTTCCCATAGCCACCACCTAAAACACTATTATTTCATGGTTGCTCCAAGTAAAACAAATATTTTAGCTTTGAGTGTGCACTTATAGGTTGTATCACCCCAAAGCTATGTATGTTTCTTTATGGGACTCCAAGGAAGGGAATGTAAGGTAAGAGAAGTCATATGTAAGTTTCTGTGTTCCACCCACCAACAGAAAATATCTGCACCCTTACCTGGGGATGAAGCTGTGTAAGAATTGTAGTGGACATACCGTGCTACAACAGTCCCTGAGAAACGCAGGTAGCCAGTCTGTAATCAGTTTACAGACATCTATACAAAATCAAGGATATCCATTCTAAGTGGTGTTTACTTTAAAAATTCAAACCTGGTTCCTGAATGTGTCTTTTTTCATCCTATGTATTTAATTTCATTTACTCTAAAGAATACATTATTTAAAAAACTAATATAATGGTGACCTTTATTACAATAGACGTGAGGTTTGCATTTATAACGTAAAAAGTTAATATAATTCAAATAACTGAGCTAAAAAATAAAACATATGTATATAATCTGACAGAATAACTAACTAAATACCATTATTTAATAACAAGCATTATAGTGTCATAACAGATATATTATTTTGATAAGCACATTTTGTTCTAAGCGTCATGGGTTAAGTTAGACTGAAGTATATGGTGATAATTCATCATTGAATTCAGGAAACCCCATAAAAATGAATAATCATTTGATGATAATTTGTATTTTTGACTTGCAGATTTCCAGAATACCACAAACCATAGCTTATCAATCACATATTTCTTTTTCACATTCACTTTTTCATTTTTCAGTTTACTTACAGCTAGAGAACCATTACTACCATTATATTTGTACTGTTTGTTATGTAATATAGAATTATCAGTGGCAGTAACTTCAGTGAATTCTATTTGTGGAGTGGTTACTTTATAGTTAGCTCAGTTCCATGTGACAGCTGCTCTACTATCCATTTTTAAAGAGTTGATTTGAAGACATTCTTAGTGAATGCCAGCTTATCACATTCATCATCAGTTACAAAGATATGGAGTTTTGGTGTTACACTGTAAATGTCAGCTCTACTTTTGTCATACAAAGAGTGCATTAATGACAGACAGAGTTTTATTCATCCTAGAACAATACATGTGTAAATGGATTTGCATTGGTTCTGTAGCTGTTGATCCAATATTTAATTTCATATTCTATAGATAGCGGAGAGTTTGAACACCTGAGTTTTTTCCCTAAGCATTCACAGTTTTATATGGTTGTTCAGGAACCAAAAGTTTTATTCTTCTGTATATGAAAGATACAATTAGCAATAAAGTAGGAAATGCTGTTTGTCAGAAATCATTTTTAAGTAATTTTTTTTTGTTCAAGAAATCTGTTCCGAAGGTGTGTCTAAATATATATTTTAAAGCAAAGGAATGTTGGACATCTGTTTTGTGCACATGAAAAAGTCACACATTCTAAAAATCACATTGTTTCCATAAGCTTCTGCAATGTCACAAGATTTATTTCCATCCAGTGTTGCATTCATTTTTCACCAAGATCTTGCATTGATGATGGTAGAGTCTGACCACTGCACAAAGCCTTCTCCAGCACATCCCAAAGATTCTCAATGGGGTTAAGTTCTGGACTCTATGGTGGCCAATCCATGTGTGAAAATGATGTCTCATGCTCCCTGAACCTCTTTCACAATTTGAGCCCGATGAATCCTGGCATTGTCATCTTGGAATATGACTGTGCCATAAGGAAGGAAAAAATCCATTGATGGAATAACCTGGTCGTTCAGTATATTCAGGCAGTCAGTTAAACTCATTCTTGGAGAAAATACTGTTGCTGAACCTAGACCTGTACCTATTTGTCTAGTTAAATCTAGACTTTTTTTATGGCCAGGTATTGTATATCTTGTATGGCTTGTGAAGATCACAGGAGGGACTGTTCTCAATATAATTTGGTAAGATTCTGTCAAGGTATTATGGTCATTAAAGCAAAGACATTGGCATGATATCAGAAAACCAAAAGCAGGCACCAATGCCATCCACACTGGTACTAGGGATTAGCTTCATACTCATTAAAACCTTTTTAGTTTGTCATCCTTTGTGGCTACTATAATTTTTAGTTGTAAACAGTTTTGACTTTTTAGTCTTATTCAATTCATTTACTTAATACATTTTACAGTTTTAAAGCTTATTGTTAAAAAAAAGTATTTTTGGGGTAACTTTCGCAGTCAAAAGCTAAATGTAATACAAATGGCGTTTTAGCGATTACAGTGTATTTCAGTTCGTATGATAAAGTTTAGTATCTTGCATACCAGGCATTACTTTTCATTCATATGGGATGGCTGCATTTGTTTATGTTCCAGGATAAAACACTTTTTAGCAAGTTAAGGACATACATGTTGGTTTTTATAATTGTCCTATCAATACAACATATTATGATGACCATGGTTTACACTCAGCCTCTGTGATAGCTATGTTTTCCTTTATAAGTACATTGGGTCAAAAAAAGCTCATACATGAAGATCCTGCAAAAAAAACCTAGCGTAACCACAACATGTAGGGAATGGTAAATTGCAGCATGCTTAGATACACATTACAGGCTTTTGTAATGAGTTGAATATCTGTGAATTCTGCTCTTTTATACAACCATACATGGCAGGGAGTCTTTATTACAGCATAGAATACTTGTATTACTGATTCATAATATTTCAAATATTATGTCCATTCACAGGTAGCTGCCATTTCATATGCTTATACTAAAGGTATTTGCCCTGTGGTATGTTTCCTGTGGTTTTGTTCTGGCAAAGTTTAACTAAACATCAAGGCATTGTGTGCTCATACCCTCAGGCATCAGGTTGACATCAGTGATCAAATATAAACTAAACTCAACTTCATAGAGAATCTGCAATAAATCACACACACATATTTTTTGTTGTTGTTGACATGAAAAAAAAATATCTCGCCTTTTTTTAAATATACAGAATAGAAAGAATACCAACAATTTATACCAATAGCCAACAGATGACTCGGTGAACTTAGTAATTACCACATACTCCATTTGGCTTATTTCATAACACTTTTGCTTTTCACATCTGAAATGACACAAATTGACAAAAGGTGGAAATATCCTTCTAAATATGGACAGTTCCTGACAGGGTTGGTTCCAAGTTGCCTTATCAGGTCTTATGCACATGTGTGTTTGTAGACCTTTGCCAAAAAGAGGTTCATGCTGCAATATTGGGGTGAAATCAGGTATTTTGAATAAAGCACAAATGTTACTATGCATTTTATTTAGATACAACATTTCAGTTAATAAATATGTAAAATCTTTCTTGTTATCGTTTGACTGTCAATTTGTGCCAAAGAAATGAAAAAGAATATCACTTTGAATATATTTTGATAATTTTTTATATAAATGAGAGGGATATTGGAAATTGTGTTAAAATGTATAATATAAAATATAGGAATGTGAAATATATACTGTATATAAATGTATAAGACATTTTGCTATTGATATTGTCTAAAGTGCCTTTCACATGTATATAAATTAAAAAATACTATAACACACCAACATTGTCATTTCTTTTTTTTTTGACCGAGCGGGGAGGCAGACAAAGCCACACATGAGATCTCAGCTGCTCTCTCGTCTTTCCAGTTCATAGGATAGGGGAGAGAACAGTTAAGATCTCTGGTTTGGCTCTAGCTGCACTCGCACAACAAAATATACACAATATGTGCTTTACAAAATACAAAATCACACAATAAATACAAGAAAAACAATACATAAAAAAAACTCAATTAAATCGGACAGTGTCCTGCACGCCTTAGGGTAGAAATGTGACTAGGAGGGAAAAAAAGCATTACAGGATTTGAAAAATAACTACCAACTTGTTATTAAAAAGGCTGATGGGGGGGGGGGGGCTATAGTGGTGATGGACTCTGAACACTATGTTAAAGAAGCTTTGAGACAATTGTCTGATACAAATACCTCTACCAAGTTAAAACTAGACCCTACCGATCAGTTTAGTCTAGAATTAGAAACTTATGTAACGGGCTATTAAAGGGCATACAAAATATAGCTTCTTGCCCAAAAACCCAGTAGTGCCGGTCTTTCACCACAAGCCCAAGGTACACAAAGGAGAAAGTCCTGTAACAGGGCACCCATAATAGCATGTATAGAGGCCCTGATGGAACCCCTCAGCCAATTAATTGACCATTTACTACAACTACTTGTCATAAATTTACCTAGTTATGTCCAAGACTCCAAGAATAATATACAAAAATTTGAGTCCTTTAATATGGGAAACAATCTTAAGTGGGTGACCTGCGATGTTGTGTCACTATATTCTAATATTCCACATTCAGTGGGCTTGAGAGCTATTGAACACCATTTCACCCACTATACTAATTTGGGGTTAATTTGGTTGAGGGGAGGAGCCAGTGGAGGAGAGAGTGTATTGATTTTTTGCCCGACATCTTTATGAATAAGTCCCGTGTTGAGGGGATGAAACGCGTCAGAGAGTTGGAGGTGATCCCCTGATGGCGATAGGATGCATCATTGTGTATGTGTTTGATGGACCAATTTTGGATTTAATAAAGCTGCATTGAAGACTTTACCGTTGTGTGGAACTCCAATGTTTTGTCTTCAGTGTCTTCAGCTGTATCATTGGTCTTCTTGTGTCTTCAGCTGTATCATTGGAGTTAAGCCACGGCCAGACAGGGAGTCTGTGTGGAACATTCGTTAAAGAACACGGAGAGTGCGGACCTAAACTACTACTGCGTTTTTTATCAGTATTTGAGCTTGCCATACACTCGGCTAGCAATATTTTACATTAAATATAATATCCATATATATCTTAGGGCATCAATGGAAAAGTTGACTAGTTGACCACAGCACAAGTTGCTGACACGCGCTCCTTGACCCATTCAATTATTATAGTTACCGTATTTTTCGGACCATAAGACGCACTTTTTCAGCCCCAAAATTGGGGGGGGGGAGTGCCTGCGTCTTATGGTCTGAATGTGCGAGGAGAGCTGAGGAGCAGAGCTGCGGCTGCTGTCATTTGCGATGTTCGGCTCTTCTATCTAAATGCCGCATCCCCTGCATCCCCACTAAGGAGAACACAGGAGAGTTGTGTGCTGTGTTCAGTTCGGCTATGGATGGCTCGGCCGGGGTGCAGGGGATGCCGAAATCCACAGAACACTGAACAGATCAGTGTAGTGTTATGTGTTGTGCTGAGAGTGTACTGCTGCTAGTGACACCTGTGGCTGAATTGAATATTGCATCCATTAAATTCATTGCATTATCCCAACTGATGTAAAAACGTATTAAATCTTTTTTTTCTGGATTTTCTGCCCTAAAAACTGGGTGCGTCTTATGGTCCGGTGGGTCTTATAGTCCGGAAAATACGGTAATTCATAAAAAGGGAGGGAACATTGGTTCATAGAGGGGACTTTAAATACAAAATGAGCGGCATGGTAGCAGAGGCAGTACCTACTGTACCTGTGTGACACACATCACAAGTATGGAAATATTTTCCTCTAGACAATTCAAGCCGCACAATGATCCCCGCAATCTGTGAGTCTGTGTTGATGTGCAATAAAAGTACTGCCGAGCTAACATGCCGTGAATTATGCCGTGAAGTCCAGAGCACATTGAGTATCTTTACAGTTATATTTATTTTATAATGACAATGTGCTCTTTTCTAAACCACAGTGAATAGTGTTGATTCATTCGATTTGCCTTGGCTGACGTGGTTCAAGCTGTTCCCACTTTCTCTTTTGCACTTAAATTTACCACAAGGTTCAAGGTATTAGACTATGTTTAGTAGACTGTTGGACACTTGTGTTGTTCCACTGTGTCTGTGTGATGTCACCAAAGACTAGTTGACTGAACCATGACTTTAGTGGTGGATGACTCGACTTGACAAAATCTTAAGTCCTTAGTGCCCTATATATTTCTAGTCAATATTTTAGTATTATACCCCTGACATACACCATAGTCTCAGTTATTAGCTCACAGCAGCCAAACTAAGTAGTCCTGATGCTGTACCCCATCTGCTTCAATGTTTGATGAGTTGTTTATTCCTAAAGGTTTCAGGCATATCTTGGTTTAATTAATGGTTATTTAAGTTACTGTTACCATAGGTATATTAAAAAATAAACTTCATGTTTAGCTGTCCATCTTTTTCTTGCTATATAAAATTTTTTACATTGTACACAGAGCTTAATAGCTCATGCTCTTAACCCTTCCTACTGTTCTTTGCACCTATACACCATAATACTCAGTGGACAAAGCAGCTCAAAACCAATAAAGACCTGCATAGTAAATCGAACTGACCCCAGAACCATTAATATTTCACTTTAATAATACGTTAACAGTGGGAGCTTCCGTATTTGTATTTGGCTAAATTCTAACATAACACCTTAAATGCATCATACAAATCTTCTTTCCAGCTGAACCAATATAAAATGCTCTACTGAACTTTACAAAATTGTACTGAAGATATCTAATGATAAAGCATTCAACATCAGTTGTATTTCAACTTGTACTGAGTATTTTACAGTTCATTTAAACCAAATCACACATTATCGATCTCAGATATTTTTCAAGTCATTTGAAACAAGTCACAATGAACCTTTGATTTTGTGCATTTTGTCTTCATTTTAAAGCACCCTTTATGAATTTATATACAGTTTTAAGAATATGTGTTTATAAACGGGTGAAGAATAAAGATCATAAAGCTACAGTAAATGTCCTTCTGTAATGGGATAATTCTTTAATTATTTTTTGATAATTTGGGGATTATGCTGGAAAGCAGATTGTACATTGTTAGTTGTAGAGCTTCTATTTAAACCCTCAATGCTTTCTCTACCACACCTTAATTTTCTGTTACTACCTCAGCCTATTCACACACTGCTCCAAACACTTTGATCTCAGTTAGAAAAAAAACAAGCATATGGAATGGGTAATATATTTGGAACAAAAGTATACCACATCATTCAAAAAATTCAACTGAAAAACTGATGAAGCAGGCTAGTCCACATGCTTGTATGTATGCCTGACAACATTGGGCCATTCTCTTTATAGGATGTTGCCCTTGGTTATCTCCTTCCAGATCATGACCCATGCATCACTGAACTCATGGATAGTCTGAGATGCAACCTGGTGACGTCAGATGGACCTAAACATGAAGTCTCAGATATATTTTAATGTATTTAGTTCCAGTGAGTGGGGAGCCCAGTGATATCAATTCCTACAACTACCAAGAACTGCTTGCAAACACTTGTCAAGCCAGACATTATCATTCACCGGGAAGAACCCAGGACCCACTGTATCAGTAAAGGGTCTAACTATGGGTCTCAATACCTAATTATCAGTGAGGGCGCCAGTGTCTATTCTAAACAGGCCTGTGCGTCCCTTAATGGATATGCCTCCGCAGACCAACACTGACCGAGCACCAAGCATTCTGCTGAAGGTCACTTTGAAGAGCAATTAATACATAAATATTAGGCTGGATAATAGGTTAAGGCCCCATACATATAGCGAGCCATGGGCAAAATTTGTTGTGGGTCGCGCATGCCCACGATCACTGTTGCCCCACAGCTTGGTTGGCCAGAGAACAGACATGTCCATAAATCTCTGGCTGATGGCATTAGTTTGAATGGAGAGTAGTGTCCCGGTTCAAACTAATGGCCCACACACAAAGGGTGCCCGCCAATACGTCACTCACGCCGTGAGTCACGTTGCACTGTGTCGCTCGTCTGTTGGCCCCCATTTGGTACGTGTATGGGGGGCCTTTAGCAAACTTTAACTGATCTGTCCAGCTCCACTAGAGTAACTGCCTATCTCCTGGAATCTGGAAAGGCAGCCAGGGCAGAGTGGATTACAGGAGAGTCCCCAGGTTTATTTCAAAAGACTGTTGGATGCTATACCCCAGGTTGGGGGCTCTGGACTATTCCAGCAACTTGGGTTGCCACCACTGCGCTGCAGCGCTGTGAGCTTTTACAGGCTGTGTCCTTATCTGCTACCATTTTTGTTACAAGCTGTTGTGCTGTACAATCAATAAAGCACAAGTTACACAAATTGATTCTACGAGTGGTTCCTAGTTCACTACCCCTGGGCCTGCTTCATTACAAATATAAACCTTCTACGGTAAGCCCAAATATAATAAATCAGGGTATATTTATTTACCCATATTGGTAACCCCATCCTCCATCGTCGATGTCCACAAGTCTTCTTCTGGGTTATGATGCTGCAAGAGAGACAGGGGTTGCACTCTCCATATGCCTGCATTTTAATATAGGCATCCTGGGTCCTCACATCCCAGACATCATTGATAACACTCATTCATCATTGATGAATGTGTGGGTACTGCTAGGGAGGTTAAGAAGTTTTCAGTGTAATAAAGATAATATATCTGTGCCTCTATGGCCTCTCTCTTGACCTCCTTGACCAAATACATAAAGAAATATATTTATATTATTTTTTAACCACTTCGGTGACCTTAAACAATCTTAAATTCAAAAGATAGTGAAAACAGGAAGCGGAGCGTTCTTTTGGCATTTTATTGAGAGTAGACCAGAAGAGGAGTTAAAATCCAACATGGTGATTCAAAATCTCCTGCATCATAGTAGATCAATGCTGGATTCATTAGTCTGAATTTAAGCTTCAGAATGGCTGCAGATGGCCCAGTGTGAGCTTCAGGTAATGCAAGGACTAGCATTTGAGATCACAAAGATTAGAAGTAGCAGATAAATGATCTGATCTACATACATTTTTTTCTTTCTTCTGACCGGATATAAGTTACCAAAAGACTTTCTTCCCCCTAAAGTTGGCTATGAGGGAAGCCAATAATCCAGCCATGATCCGACAGCTTGTAAAAATGGCTGTCAGCCAGTTATTACACTTCATTTGCTTAAAAAAAAAAATTGAACCAAATTTAACCCTATGGGGTTGAATAAGGAACAAACTAGTCCAATTCCCCCTAAAACCACCCTAACTGGGGCTTTAGTTCAGCAAACGTGTATCAAACATAAGTACATAATTAAAAAAGTATTTATTGATACATGGATTTCACATCAATAAAAGTGTGGAAAATGTTTGGGACACACTTCTTTTGATGTGAAGTCCATGTATCAATAAAGACTTTTTTTACTTATTTACGAATGAAATTTGTGAAAGACGAGGCCCAACAGGTGCGTAGTGTAGACAAAAGCTTTGCGGAATCAAGGCCATAGAAACACTTACTTTCAACACCCCTTGACAATAATTACAATCAGTACAATATACTTTCAATTTCATTTTCTTTTATCACTTATTTTATTAATCCTTGGCACACTTGGATTACCTGCTATTCTTGTCGTCCTTGATCTGTGTTTTTTTATTGTTTGTTTAAGGAGGTTATATTACTTAAAAAATTCTACACCATTACAACATTATGTTAATAAACAGTTGACATTATGTTATTAAACAGAGCTGTAAAACAATGCATTATTGCACCTTAAATTTTGCACCTTAATTAAATGTCTGTTTAATTCTGTTTAAATTACACATATAAGCAACAATCATCTGATTAATGTGGGTGCCATTACACCTTTGGTTGAAATGGGTTCAACCAATAAAAAGTTACAGTACATAGCATTGATTTGTTTTTGAAGACATTTGCAATCTTTGTTTTATTTTGGGTAACAATGTGGAAATCATTAAGTAACCCCGCTTTTTTAGGTAATTCATATTGATATTACTGCATAGTTTGGAAGTACAGTCTACAAAAATATTTGCGCTGAAATGGAAATGGTTTTTTATGTGTTGGCTCTAATATATGGGAAGGTAGGCACACTTTTTTGTTGGAATATGCACTAAAGAGGTTCATTGCAACATAGTAAAAAACGTGGATTGCAACATTACACCATTGAAAGACTTTTGTCATTGAGATGCCTTAGAGAACACAAATCCTTCAACACTGTTATAATAAAATCCCTTTCCACTTTGCATGTCAGGACAAAAGCCCTGTGTCTGTTGTAACCCCTTCCCTCTTCCACTTTGCCTTATTGATTACCTTTTTTTCATACAAGTCGTGGTACAGCTAGTTAAAATCATATTTAACTAAAGTTGATTAAAAAAACTGAAAATGCGTCATAGCCTAATGATAAAAATTCTCCATTTTAAAATTTACAAATATTTTTAGACAAATATGCCAGATATATACAATGACATATATTCCTAAAACCAATCCATACTGAAGGTGTGGCTTTGATTTTAATAATCATTAATAAACAAGTGCAGTTTCCTTTTGATGGGTCCAGTAACAATGTTTCAGCTGGCCTACTTTTAGACCAAAAAATCTCAAGCAGGCTTGTTTGGAATTCTTCTCTTCTTTCAATAATTGTGGTTCAACTACAAATAGATGATTGTACAGTTCTATGAGCCTACATTTTTATAGTCTGGAGTGCACATCTTTACATTTTCATAGGATCTGCATGACTATATATGGATGGACAAATAGAGGAATATATCTAGTTCTACAAAATGTTCCCATTAGGGACATTTGTAAAATCCAGGCACCTTAAGGTACCACCTAGTCTCAATATAAATGTTTATTGCAAAATGGAATCCTCTGTGCTTGGAACCCTAAAACAAGGCTGAATACCCAACATCTCTCAACATTTATTATTTCTAGTTTATCTGTTACTCTAATATCTGCTGAGGTCTGCTTCAGTTGGAGTTGGTCCGTGAGCCCTCCCAAGGTACATAGCAATTAATCTGTAGGACTTGTTGGCAATGAAGTGGCATTTGTGCAGTACTTATACCTTATATACACAAGACCTGACAGGTTATTTTTCAATAAAACAATATTTAATTTAGCCAACACACATCAACTTTGAACAACAGGCATTCATAGAAAGATTCTAGTAATTAGCATTATGAAAATAAGGTTTAGTTTTTGCATAATTTAAACTAGTACCAGTACAAATAGTCAATTAAGGTCTCAATACTTTTTCATACATTATCATTCACCATCAAAGATCTAATTCACTTTGTAGTATAGAAAAACAAAATAAACTTTTTAAAGTTGAACTCCAGGCCCAAACTTTTAATGGAACATATTCTTTAATGGTCTTTAAGAAAATATATCTAGACGTGACATATCCACAATGCTGCTCTTTCTGTGCAGAGAACAGAACCAAGAAAATGATTCAGCAGGCCCACTGCCTGTAGAAAACTACAAAGGGGGTGGATACCTGACACCAAATACAAAGAAACAAAACATAGCTGCCCATACACGGGTCAATACCGGTGTGATCAATGAACGATCGAACGGACGTGGTGACGTCATTGTGATGTCACCACGCTGCGCTGAAGTGTTTGTCGATTGAACGGTGAATTTATGTGCACCACTTTGCGCAATCAATTCCCGTTTGACACTTAGGGTGGAGACTCTGGCAATTGAGCAGGGATTTACAAACATGCTGGTTCCTTGTTCTATCGAGCTTTCGATTCAAAAGGGTGGCTGTGTTCGATTTCCAATCAATCAAGGTGCACAGCAAACTAAAAATCAACCTGGGTATGGGCAGCCAAAGAGAGCAACAGTGACTGGTCTCAACACAAAAAGCTTAACATCACACTTGCAAAACAAGATTCAAGTAAGAATACAGAAGCCTCCTGTATTTATCCTGGAATTCAGCTTTAATACCAATGAAATATATATAATAATTGATTGATCAATGAAACAACAAGTTGATAACAAAATGAGAAAAATAAGAAACTTGATTCCATTGTCCATTAATAACACACACAACAATAGTTTAGTAATTCTCCTCTATTGGTAGACACTCAATATATTTTCTTGTGTTTCCAAATTATATATTTTGTAAAACTATTTTACTGTTACTAAAAGTCTAGACACATTAGAAATAATGAAGTCATCTCCTTCTATTGGGATTGGCAGGCATGCAGTATTAGAAGCATTCTCCATGATCTTTAGGAGGCCATACACGGCCTGAGCTTTCGCTTTCGCTCTATTCCAGAACGATTGTTCGCCCCTGCACGTTCGCGGCAATTCATTATTCAGAAATTGAGTGTAGCCCACCTTGAGCTATCGGCCTCGCTCCAAAGAAGCTTGATTAAACAGGGATCCTACCTGTCGGTATTTCCCTGTTTGATCACCATTACTTTGAATTGGGACTGAGATTCCCCATGCAAAGTATTGGTCAGGGATTGATTCCCCATGGTGGTGTGCATCGATTCCCACATCGCACAACAATCACAGGGGAATCGAGCCATGTATGGCAGGCTTTACTTAATGATACTGGCTTTAGTAATCATTGCATCAAAGCTGCTCTCAGTTGGTATGCTGGTCTTTGACCAGTCATCCCACCTCACTACTTAATTTTATCACTTGGGTAATCAGATAATGGCCACACCTATTAGAGACAATGTCCACTCCTGATGACATAACTGTCAATGAGAGGGGCATAAAGATGGTGACAGACCAGCAGTTAAAGTTGCATTTGGCTGACTGGTTGCTATAACTAGTACCAGTGGAGATAAGAATAAGAAAATGTCGAGCCATCCCTTACACAATCCCTAAAAACAAAACAAGCAATAGATGTATTGTAGGTAAATTACATTTCAAATAAAAGAATTTGATTCTAATCCTGCTACATATAGAATTCCTGCTTACTGGGGTAATCATTAGGCCCTACGTCAAATGGCTTTTGCACATGTCAAAACTGCTTCTCTCTCCTTGCAAGTCAATAGGAATACAAAAGCAGCTTCAAATGCAGGTCAAAAATAGAAAGATGTAACCGGAGGTCTAAAGTACCTGCCAATGACTTTAGAGTGATCTGTCACAGCCGGGTCATCAACAGGAGCTCAAAGCTAGTATAGACCCTTACTTACCCCCATTCCCCTATTTACCATATTATGATCAATTAATGTATGTTTGTTTAATACCTCCACAAATAGCCTCTCCATCTGTGAGGAGTGAACTTCAGAAGATCTAGTCAAGTCCGTAACAAAGTGTTCTGACACTGAGCCCAGGCAGATCAAGTAGAAGGTGCAACTACTCTACGCATGATTGCTGCAACGAGCAGACAGAAGCTATATTATACCATATTATGTCCTAACCTGACCATGGCTGGAGATCTACACTGTAACTATATGTATACTATATGAATTTTCTAGAAAACTGTGAGTTGAGAATAAATACCTGAATAGTCCTAAGGGCAGCAGCATAAATAAGACCATTACAATCATTTGGCAGAAATTTGATTTAGAACAGTTCCGTGCCACTATAAATACTTGTTATTTGGCATAAACATATTGCATGGTGAACAGTAAAATGACCAAAGAGATCATAACAATTAAACTCTTAGGGTATATCCCCTATTTCTACAAGCAGGAAGTATACTGAAGTGCACAATTATCATATCTTGTTCTTGTATAGATTATGCTTGATTACAGTAAGGAAAATGAGATATTGTAGTTTCAGTTAGCAGTCTAGTCTATATCTATATTACTGTGTTTGTTCAGTATAACATGCTGCAGTCTCTCTTTTGTCAAGCAATATAAGAGCAGCACATCGTGCTGCTGTGCCACAGCTACAAGTCCTTGCCAAGTTGTTCAATCTCATCCAATACGAAGTCCATATCTTCACGGCTCACTTGGGGGCTGATGATAATATGGCGGAAAAAGTTGACTTTATCACGATGTGGTTGATATCCCACCATCATGCTTCCTTTTTTCATCATCCTTTCTTTAATAACTGGGGCAACCTATAAGGAAAAGAACATATTATTATTAATTATCATATTTTCACAAATCTGTATTTACATTAAAGCTAGTTTAAAAATATTTTTTTTCTTGTTTACATGCAGATGATGTCTGATGAGGCGGACCAGTAGTACTTATTCTAATATTCAGTATACTCGGTTCATTTTGAAATTCATTAGTAATTTCCAGTGGCAGGTTGCTTTTCATATCTTACTAAGCACAGCAAAATGTAGTTTTGATATAATCCAATGAAACTCTTATAAAATCCACTGGATTGTAACTGTTGACTTCTGTGTATAAATTTGAATTCTATGTTCATCAGGTACAGTGGTGTTACTATTTTTGGTGTCAACCCATGGTGGCATACATGGGGTGCTGCAAGTAATTTAGGTGTCAAATTGTGGGGCAATGTTGAACAGTCTCCCCCAATCCCCACACCACCTAGTGGCACCTTTGCAAATGTACACTTATAATTTAAAACCTTTTGAATAATCAACCTGCAGAAAGTGTGCAGATAAGGTGTCTGATTTAGAGTTGACCTGACTTGTTACATATTTGTTCAAGGCTAGTGACAAAGGAAAGACAAGATCAGGATCAGCAAACAAGGTATCTCACTTTTGACAAGTGTGCTTTAATGTTATTCAAGTTAGTTTTAGAAATATACCTTGGTATTACATCTACACAGATAACACAGGCACATTAATCTGTCCATGGAATGTGTACATAAAAATACTGGGGAATAATCGATGAAAGAAGAACATTGGAACACAAGAGCCAACTTGCCCAAAAGATTGGAATGTCTTCATTACTTCAGAAAAAATTCCAAATACTAGTTAGATTGTAAGACTGAATGAGCAGGGTCCTAAACTCCTGTATCATAACCTGTAACCTGTATCCCTGAGTTGCATAATATGTTGGCACTATATAAACAAAAGTTAAGAATAATAACAATAGTTATACCATGATGAGACATATTGTTAAATGTTCGTCAAACCTACAAGTATCTGACAGGCTCTCTAGGTATTTCAAATAATTTGTATACTATTGTACTATGACGCATCAAACTCAGCAAAGGAATTGACGATCAATTTAAAATTGTGCAAGAAAATCGAATCGACAATCAAATTGCAAAATAATGGACCCATGTTTGGCTACCTTTAGAAATAGGTATGGTACACTTATCAAGAATGGTAAGGTAAACATTAGAAAAACAGGACCTTAGCATTAGAAATTTAAGACATATGTCTAACCTTTCGATTTTTTCTTCTAGAATCCCCATAAGCTCTGTGACCTGGAGCATCAGAGGAGCTTGGGCCTGTTACACTCCATCTTTTCTGTCTTACTATTGGGGCATTATTATGATTGAAAGCCTGGTGATCACCAGGGAGTTAAGGAAGTTTGGATGGGAGGGTGAAATCTAAGGTGCATTTTATGGCGATGTTACTTCAGATGGTCGAAAAGTTTGAGAATGAAATATATTCATCAAAAAAGTTGAAATGTCTATATGGTCTGATTGTTTTGACTAGCTGTGAGTTGATTGACTTTGTGAGTTGATTGCAATGCCCCTGAATATCATCAAAATTGCTGGAGATGTAGTGAAGAATTAAGGGAAAATTTGGAAAACATTATTGTTCTAGCATATTTAGTTTTTGCATAATTGTGTTCAAAGCTGAAGTTGAAATTTTGTCTTGAATTTGAACTAGTCGAATATAATAGAACAATACTTGTATACCCTTTATTTTCCTCAATGTCTCCAGGAAATTTGGTAATAATACCATGTTCAAGGACTTTGACATTAACTCACAAAGTCAAACTAGTCGAATTAAAAAACATCTGTCTTTAACTTCCAATATGAACATTTATGCTTTGCTAGAAAAATAGTTTTTTTTTATTTTTTCAAATGTTCCTACAACCCTTTTCTACATCTCTAGCAAGTCTGGTGATGATACCATGTTCAGGGGCTATGCAATTACAAAGGCAACTGGTCGAAAAAATTCGACCATCTCTTATTACTACTTATTCTACACATTAAAAATCAATGCTAATGGGGCATTCTCTAATTCGAAAATTTTAAGATGCAGTCGAAATTTTTGGGGTTGGAGTAGACATTCTGCGATTATAAGGGGCTGAAAACATTTATTTTGGGATTCCCTCCTGACCTCAAATAGGTGCTGGATAAACTTTTGGATAAACACTCTGTTAATCTTTTTTGTCAATATTAATATGTTTTTGTTGACGAAGAAATCAGGCAATAAAATAACATGTACCACAACCACAAAGACATAAATGAGACCAAATTCCAAGAATCATTACAAAACAGTAATTTACTATGCTGGTAAGACATTGATGTTTATTGCCAGATTTGCTAGTAAAAGTCATAAAATTACTTTTACAAAATGTAAAAAAACAAGAACATAATAACATACAGCTGTTATATAGGATTTTAAAGCACTTTAAAAAAAGAAACATGATCAATTAAGCATTTCAGATCCATGTGCTCATTGAACAGCCTGAGTTTTAAATTATTTAAGAAGTGATTCAGAAATGACTAATACTGTGATGGATAGATACCCAATAGTGGAATTTACAGAATTACTCATTTCAGTGAAAAATTGTTCAACAGCAAAGACCTGAATATTTAACAAGATTTTGTCTTCTGAGATATATAATAATGCATTTTACAAAGCTGTACGTTCAGTGTTCTAGTCATTTATCACATTAGAAGTTGGCTGAAAATGACAGAATATGCCTTGAATCATTAAGGAAAGCATGTTTTACACTCAAACAACATAAATAGATTAGTTGATTCTGAAGTGGGTTTATGGTTAAGAGAATGTTTGCCCTAGGCTAACGGTAATCAGGGGACTATTTCTCCAGTGTTAGTTCTGTATTTATAAATGTGCACTTAAAGCTGATCTGTGGGCTACAAATCTCCTCCCACAACCTTTACACAACTAATTTACGGGTAAACGAAAGAAATAAATGGCCCATTTGAAAGCAGTAATCACATGATGTAATGGTACAGGGCTGTTAGTCTTTTCTGGAAGGCTGGTTCTTTTATTGGGTGTCCACATCACTGCCTGTGTCATGTGAACACCATTGACTATCCTTTCATTAGACTAATTTAAGATGTGACATAGGGAAGTATTTTTTCAATGCACCAAGGGATAGGTAAGTAGGTTTTTGGGAACATGTAAATGCTTGTCGAAAAGATTGACTTAAATGCTTATGTTAGGTAAAACATGGATTTTTTTCTTTTGTTCTTTTCTCCTCTGATATCTGTACTATTGGAGGACTTTATATACTGTATTTTTTGGTCTATAAGACACACCTGGCCAGGTGTATCTTATAGTCCAAAAAATACAGTATATAAAACACGCACCCAGTTTTTAGGGAAGAAGACCCAAAAATTGTAATATTTGTTCAAATCATAAATCCCTTGCAGTACCAAATTTCAGCCACAACTGAACTGGTGTCACTAGAGAGCACACTTCATGCAAGATCTCATCTTCCTCACACACAGGGAAAGGGGGGGGGGGGTGCAGGGGAACTGATGCATATGTCTCCTCGCTACGGCTGTGTGTGTGTGAGGAAGCTGCCAGCGTAAGTGCAGCTTTCCCGCACACAGCTCTGCATTGCTTATATTAGCAGGGCTCTGCTGATATAAACAATATAGTTCAGATGGGAGATCCAGCCATGTGTAGATCTTCCATATATTTCATGTAATGTATGTTAATGTATATGTGTTTTATGATATGGTGCGGATTTATTAAAGGCCAAAAAAGCCCCAGTAGTGGAATGAGGCTTTATATAGGGCTCTCCTTTAGGGAAAAATATACATTTTATTGCAATTTAAAGAACTTTTCAATTTAGCCCAGCAGGGCCTTAATCATAGCCTTTCCCCACTTATATATTTGTGAGCTATGGATTTCCTGCCCCCTCAATTTCAATAAAATAGGAGTGGGAGAATGGATCTGTAGACTTGGTTTGCTCCTCTATTGGTCCATAGGTTTCTGTATTATCAAACAGAAGTATTTTGTTATATAAAACAACTAAACACTATTTCAATTACAACGATAGAGAAGTGAATTGCTAGGGTTGTGCTTTAAAATACACTGATAGTAAAAGTAAAAAATAATTAAATATTGTCTATAGGTCAGCTACTTAGTTGATCATAAAATATATTATAAAACAGACAGATATATGCGTTTTCAGATTTAGCTTTCACATTTGCACTATTATAGTAGATACGGGGAACATGTTCCAAGAACCGGGGTTGTCAGAGTTGAACTGATATTCTTTAGTCTTGATGGCTTGTCATTTTTAAACTGTCACATTCACCAACAAGTAGTTCTATGACAGATAAGGATACAAACAGGAATGCACAGGAGAAGGTTACATGGAAAGGGAAAACTATATTTACTGCTGTATTAGTGAACAAAATGACTGCAGTATGGTTTTTTTACATGGAATTAAATTTTTGTCTTCCCTGTATAGTTTGTTAATACCAACTATAATTAGTAAAATATTATTATATAAGGAGATATATATATATGTATATTGTGGGGGATCACACTCAAATGGGTGCTTTCACTCAATCCACTCCACGTAATTGCGACCTTTTTTAGTCCAAAAACAAACTTGCCCTCACAGGGGTTAATAAACATCCAAACACAAGTCATTGAAAAATGCCAATCCTCCTGGCTTGGCAAACATCCGCTTCCCAGCAGGAACAGGTCTGGGCCTCACACTCCCTGTAAGCCCCCTGTACCAGCTGCTCCAGTACCACAGGCCTGGGCCCCACACTCCTTGTGTTCCCCCTGTCTATACTCAGAAGCCGTGTCTCCAACTTCTCTCAGGAGCTGTGTCTCCAGCTTCTATCAGGAACCTACTGACACACTGTTCTCTGCTCCTTTTGTGGAGACACACCTGGCTCCACTCACCTGCAAACAGGTTTTAACCATTTAGTGGACCCTGGAACAATAGGGAGCCCTACCCAATTCCATCCTCCCAGATCCCAGTTAAACACATTCAGCAACCTAATGCTGCTGGGCAATAATTTCCCAGACTCCTTTCAGGATACCACCTAATGGTCCATTCACACAGTGACAGATGACCAGTCTGTTACAGTATATATATATATATATATATACTGTTCTCCTTTGTTTTGTTACCCCCATATCCTTACTCAGATGCCCCATGTAGCTTTTTTTCCCCAGATGTTTCAATCCACAAGAACATTGCATTACTGATCCAATTAATGCAACCCATGCGTTTTCCCTGATGGCTCCATGTCAGCATACCACTAATATGCTGACATGGAGTGGATCAGGAAAGAAAAATTACGGAAAGTATGATTACAATTTTTTGTTTTAACGCATAGGGGAGTCAACTGTTATTTTTCTATTTTGTATGGGTTTACAGAGATATTTGGTGCATACAAAATGATTTGACTATTTGTAAATTATTGAGCATAATATTTAGACATGAATTTACTTTTTAATTTTACTTAAAATGTCTAAAAATATTTCACTTTTTGAAAACGAGTTTTTGTTTCCTTTTTTTCTAGATTAAAATTAAGGTCATGCTGTGAGCAAACATATGTATGTACTCTGAAGCTTGTTTACTAGATGGCTTTTAATTACGATTACCAAGACTAATGCATGTATTGGCAAGTGGATGATGTCAGATGCCAAACATCTGAGACATAAAAATGCAACATTAGAAAGAGTCATTATCAGGTTGTAACATGAATGTGAGAGTTTAACAAGTTTGTGATTACAGCAGATGCTGAAATAGCGGGCTGAACACAAAGGTTTATCTGTCTACAATTCTTATGCTTCCTGTTTGAATGTAAAGAGAGGTCTCCATGTATCCCCTTCTTTGCACCCTGCTCAATGCTGCCTGTACATATAGAGGTCACGCTTAAATAGTTCTCCCCCTAAAGACACACATCTAGTGTAGTTCAATGTACCAGACATTGAATCGATCCTTTATGTTTCTGTGGCCAATTGTGCATTCAGTTCTAGTGAATAACACAGATACTGTCAAAATTCTTTAACATTTCAGTTTATTCTCTGAATCTGCTTTTATTCCTTGGATAAAGAAGGGTTTTACAATAAAATATAATGGAAAAATGTTCCATTCAGGGCGATGTTGGGCATATGAGCCAAAACAATAACACATAACACCTTCCATCAATACAAGTTTACAATACACAATGCTACATTTATAAATGGAGGTTAGAAAATATATGGGATTGTGTAGATACCAAGGTTGTCCAACTCGAGTCCTCAAAGTTCAGATTTATACTGGTCAGTAAGTTAAACAAATGACTCTGGCTATATCTACACTACCTTCAGTCTAACTGCAAGTGTGAACACATGAAAAACTATTTTTTTGTTGTGATTTAATATGTTTATGAAGCATTTTTGTAATGCAGCATTAAAGCAGTGGAAAATTACTATACCACTCAAAAACAAAACAAAGGCAATCAACAAAGTGTATGGGATGCCTTAATGCAGAGCAATGCAAACATCAAAACAGGGTGTAAGTAGAGATTTGGCCTTATAGAAATGGATGTCCTAGAGAGATTGGTGCCCTGGACGAGCCTTCCCCCCCAGGAAAGCACCTGTGGTCACTGCCAGAGAGCAGTGGGGTGGGGTGTGCTGTGAAACTTATGGACTCTGTCCCACACATCAACCCCCCACCCCTGTAAAGCATGTCTGGTCAATGAGAGCTGGTGGGCTGGTGAGACATACAGACTTTAATTCCTTCAGATGATCTTCGCTCTCGGCATCTGCCCACATGATGCCCCCCCCCCCCCCCCCCCCCCCCCCCCCCCCGCATGATGCCTCCCTGGGCAACCGCCAATGCATATAGTCTACTATAGGCACAAGACACTTGAGGCCTCAAGCTGGACAACCCTGATATACACTTTACACAATGAAACTACCCAATGAACGTATTATAAACATAACAAACATAAGACAGAAAAAGATAATGAAACAGATTTTTTTATAGTTATCACTGAGATAGAAGTTCTTAATAAATTGCATCTCTGAGACACAAAGATACAGTATCTGGCTAGTTACAAAACTATAGAAAGATATACACAAAGAGTATTTTTTTGCAAACTGTACTCCATAAAGCTGTATTTATTATCGTTTTATTGTTATACACAGCTCAACACATGTGCAACATAAAACATCTGGGTGGATGGTGTTGCTCAACGACTCAAACAAAAACAAACCTTTGACTTGTTTCATACCCTGATATTAGAAAGGCATCACAGTGATCTAGCCAACATAATGTGCCTCGTGAATCTGCAGACAATAAATATTTGGACTCCATAGTTTATTCAACATGTGTTAATCTGTGACTAAAATACGTTTATTATGTTTACCATGAAATTAGTTGCAGATTCAAATGAATAGCAGGAGTTTCCTTTTTAATGTTAATCAGAAACAAATGTTGTCATTAGTTTGTTGCCATTGTGGACAATGATAATACAATTGACTGAATGTCAGAAGCTTCTCCTCTGTTGGCAAAGCAAATTTGTTAAAAAAAAACATATATTTTGCACTATAAGACCCATTTTCCCTCAAAATCATTCTCTGAACCCTCTGACTAAATTATGGAGAGACAGATTTTACAATCTGGCACCAAAAACTCACCCATGGGCAGCTATTTAAATATGGGTGGAGCTCACCGCTCCACCCATATTTGAATAGCTGTCCATGGGTGAGTTGCTTTGTTTTTTGCTTTGTAAAATCTGTCCGTGTTACATCATTTTTTACTGCAGTAAAATATAAAATATATAGAATTTATATATAGAATATAAAAATAAATAGCCACAACTCATGCTATCTAAATAGCATCAACTCACTCGGCAATTATTCTTGTAATAGCAAAGTGAGCTCATTCTATTGTTGTAGATAATATAATGACTTCTCCCATATGTAAATAAAATAAGTGTGTTTATGAACATGAGCAGTTGTATTTCTTTACATTTACATTCTACAGTGCAGCAAATTAATTATGTGGTACAGACTAATGGCTCTCCTCCCATATGTAAATAGCTGCTCATGGGCAAGTTGTTAGTGCCGGATTGTAAAATGTGACTAATTAAGTAAGTCAGTGGGTTTAAGAGAATACATACTGTTAGTGTATAGACTCATACTTAAAGCGGACCTACCACATTGTAGGTCACTTTGCACTATCAGCATCAGGCTGCCAATAGATAGGGCAATCACTGTCCAAAAAGAAAAAAAAAAAAATCTTACAACAGGAAAGACCGTTTTTCCGAGGTAGCACAACCCATACTGTGACGTTGAGCCGCAGCGCCGAGGTCCCTTGTTAGAGCTGACAGCTAAGGCTGACAGGAAAATCAGTGTGAGTGCGGTAGGGTGACCAGAATGCATCGCTATGCATCTGGAAGTCACTATCACGTGTGTGTGTTCGTGTGCTCTCCCCCCCCCCTTTGTCTCGAGTTCATCTGGGTGATTTGGGAAGTGTAGAGGAGACATTTGCGGGGACTGGCAGCAGAAGGAGGGATGGGATTATTTATATAACACCAGTAACTCATTCATGTCTTCCTCATCCTCCATAATACCATGATCTGGATGAATGAGAACCTTCCCTGACATAAAGTGTCATCTGTGAGGTGATTGGGAGAAGTGAGAGGAGACATTGCTGGGACTGGAGCAGAGGAGGCATAAGATAATTTGTATAACAACCCAGTAACCCGTCATGTCTGTCTCATCCTCCAATACATGAATCTGGATGAATGAGAACCCTCCCAGACAGGAAGTGTTCTGTGAAGTGCTTGTGGAGGAAGTGTAGAGGAAGACATTGTGGGACTGGCGCAGAGGAGGTATATATATTTTATTACACCCAGTAACCCATTCTGTCTGTCCTCTCTCATATACCATGATCTGATGATGAGAACCTTCCTGACATGGAAGTGTCATCTGTGAGGTGATGTGGGGGAAGGTAGTGGAGACATTGCTGGGGACTGGCAGCAGAGGAGGAAATAAGATATTGTAAACAACCCAGTAACCGTCATGTCTGTCCTCATCCTCCATATACCATGATCTGGATGAATGAGAACCTTTCCTGACAGGAAAGTGTTATCGTGAGGTGATTGTGGAGGAAGTGTAGAGGAGACATGCTGGGACTGGCAGCAGAGGAAGTAATAAGATTTTACAACTCAGCCTACCTGTGTGCCCCCCAAATCCATGTCACCCCATATAACCTGCACACTGAACCCCTTCACCACCAACTTCAGTCTCAATCTTCCTGTCTCTACAGTGTCCTCCTTCAGCATCACTCCTGTCTCTATGCAAACTCAGCACATAGATCTCTGGAATGACCAGAACTGTGCGCCCATACAAACCCTGTGGGATGGTAAATATGTCTGCAGGGGAGGGGCACCTTAGTTAATGTCCACAGAATGGGCGGAAGTAGTTCAGGCGCCACACTTAAGAGGGTGCCTAGGGAATGAGGAAGTGAAGATTGTAAGTACTATTTTTTTGTGGTAGCAGTTCTCACAGATGTTACTGTGACAGGTGTGTAAATGTCCGTGTAATGTATGTGGGGGATTTTTTTTTTGAGTTTACTTCCGCTTTAAGATTTAGCCCTGCACACTATGTTGAAACTGACCCTGGTCTGCTGGCACAGCCTTCTCTCAGCAAATTTGGTGATGATAACATGCTCAGGGGCTTTGCAATTAACTAAAATAAATCTACCATCTCTACTGGCCTTTAAGTAAGTACATCCTTTAGGGAAAAAATGAACAAGTTACCTATATGTATATTGGCACATTGTTTGTCAAAAATAATAGAACTAAAGCCACTTGCATCTAGAGATGGGCGAACACCAGCCCGGAGTGTCCGCGAACAGGGCGGGTCGAACTTTTAAAGATGTCCGCCGTCCGCCCTGTTCGCGGACACATTCAAATTCCCCGCCTCTAGGCGGGGAATTTGAATCGGAAAAACCGGATGTGACGTCAGTGACGTCACATCCGGTCCATGGAACGCATCCTGGAACGCATCGTTCCTGGTTGCGGGAGCCGGATGTGACGTCACTGACGTCACTTCCTACTCTGAGCCGGAATCTTCACTACAAGACCGGCTTCATGCCCGGTCTTGTAGTGAAGACATTCTTCCTCCGGCACGATCTCGCAGGTTCTGATCCTGCCGGAGGAAGAATTTAGATCTTCTTCTGGCCGGCGAACAGGACGGGTCGAACACCCGTACTGTCCGCCGGCGAGGCGAACGGCGAACATGCCGAGTTCGCGGCCGAACTGTTCTCCGGCGAACAGTTCGGTCCATCCCTACTTGCATCCACTGATCTCATTCATGGAGCACATACTGTTGCTGAACCTAGACCTGACCAACTGCAGCAACCCCAGATCTACTGTAGAACTGCCCCCACAGGCTTATACAGTAGGCACTAGGCATTATGGGTGCATCACTTCATCTGCCTCTCTTCTTACACTGACGCACCCTTCACTTTTGGACAAATAAAGCATGTGTGGTGCCATAAAAGAAACTTACTTTTCGGCAGTCACAAATCATAATAACTGGACTTGCTAAAGAACTTTTCATAAAGTACCAGCAGCATCACAAAGTAATATGCCATCATCCCTAAAGTAACATATATACAGTACAAAGCAAATATTTTATTCTTCTCTCTATATATGTATATGATAGTGGGATGCATTCTCAGAGAGTGACTTATTCATTGCTCACTAATTGATCCTTATAAATCAGGATATCCCAAAAAACACTGGCATATACTGACCACTGCATACCTACACTTCTACTACAAGGCAAAGTTATGACATTGGCATAGGATTTCTGTGCAAGCTGGGCTCCCCATTCCCCAGAAAAGACCTTGGGCCCCCTCTTCCACCTTCTCGCCTCCTGTTTTCGTCTCTTCTCCACCGCACCGGAGGGTAGCCCGTGCATGTGCAGTACCCAACAATAAAAGGTAATTGCAGACCAACCTATAAATACACCATTATGATGTACTATTTGATCTAGATCTGAATATTATACATATTCAGCCAACATAACCTATGAACTATGTGTTACCTGGTAATCAATATACCTTTTGATTCCATACCTATGGATACCATCAATATTTCTCCTGAGGAAGCGGCTAAGAACCGTGAAACACATCAAGTTTGATATTGATGTACAGAGCCTTGGATCAAGAAACAGATTCACAAGGCCATAGCCTGAACATGTAATGTATTAATTACTTTTTTTCTTAAACTTCTAATGTCATGTTTGCACACCTATATTAACTTTGAGGTTGCAAATAAATTGCTTACTTGAACATTCATTGCCGTTGAAAAGTCCATTTATGTGTACCGGTAACCCTAACGGGTCCTGGTAAAGGGTGCCATGACGCATAAGGATTAATCCTGTGCTTTGTATTGTATATATGGACTTTCTAAAGGTTTCTTGTACACCTGCTAGTCACTTGACTGTCTTTCTCAATTCAGTAATGAGTTAAATAAAATTAATGAATCCAAAAGACTGCATGACAAACAAAATGTCTACAAGAAAACGTTAGCAAGTTCATTTGCTTTGATTTGCTACAGCAGATTGAATGATAACCTTCATAGAATTTCTTCTACTTCTTTTGTTTTTAGATTTTTAGACAGTTGAAAAATCGTCTAAATGGCCATAGTCTGAATGGCCATAGTATTTCTCTAACCCCAGGGATGTGGAACTTGAGACTCTCAAAAATTCAAAATGTAGAGTGAATGTAAAAAAGTGAAGGAGAAAATATGTCCCCTACAGGGATAGACAGACTATGAATGTCATAAATGTATCTGAAATTCAACTTTTCACTAATAAAATGTCTTTAATAATTAAGGGTAAAAGTTATGATTCTTCTATGCATGCCCATTAACTTCATCTATTGTGGATATAAATGACTTTTCCAGGCTAATGGCATAAAGAAACATTATTCTTCCTTCTCTGAAACTGTCAATATTTTGGCAGGAGGACTCTAGTCACATTGAAAATAAAATGGATTCTGACATTTATGCTTAACATCTGCTGACAATATGAACATTGTTTCATCGTCTTTTGTTGAAAAATCTTGCAGTGTTACATATACTGTTACTTGGGCAATATTAATTACATTTTCTTGATGCTACTTAATTTATATCTCCTTACATGATAACCTGACAGCTATTCAAGTGTATGCTAAATTAGTACGTTCCTGCAACACATATCCCAATTTATCCCAGTTTAATCTCTGAAAGCAATTTATACATTGGTGGAATTTCTGCTTTAATATTTAATCAAATAAGTTTAGGCTTTCTCCTGCCCTGCATGTGAGGGGCTTGGAAGGATCACCAGTCAGATCAGACCTATAGCCAAGCCCCCACTTGACTTAGGCATACAAAGTATCCCACCCAAGAGCTGAGACCAATGAACCCCTGTTGGGACCCCTGAGGTGTGGGTTCAGAGCCAAAGGTTAAACAGATACAGTATCCAAGGGAAAGGCTGGGTACACAGCAATGGTCATACACATAAAGACAGTCTGACAAATGAGGTATACAAGGGGTGAAACAGCAGAGTAGTCTGGGTACAGAGCAAGGGTCCTCCACAGGAATACAGTCCAAAGAATAGAGCAAAGGAAAGCAGAGCAAGGAACCCAGCAGCCCAGGTATACTGACACTATCATGGGTAGGGCAGCCATGCACCATGGTATATATAGGGCAGGAATGCCAGAGGCCTATATCAGGTGCAGTGGACCACCTGTGAATGAACTGTAGATATCCCCATGCCTGCAGGAGGTAGACACAAAACCTTGGCATGGATAATGTTGCAGAATCTGGGGTGACAATGGGTGACAACAAAGGTTTTGATGATGCAGTCCACCTTGTTGGGCAGACTGCACAGCGGTAATGGAAGTAGAGGTGGGAGCAAGCGCGTACCTGAAAAATCTCGCTGGTGTCCTGTGGTCATGTACTGCACATGTAGGACCTTGTTTTATCTACAGTTAACTAGAGATGGTCAAATTGTTTGACTTGCTAACTTTGTGAGATAATTACAAGGCCCCTGAACATAATATCAAGAGTTAAATTGCTGGAGGTATAGAGAAGGGTTGTAGGAACATTTTAAAGAGAAAAAATTTTGCTCTAGCTTATGTAATTTTTTAACCAATTTAGTTAAAATGTAAGTCAACTTAAAAATGCAATATACATTTTGGTAATATCCATACCTTACCTTGGTGTATAGGCCAAGGAAGGAAGGAATATAGATTAAATGGGTACCCTCATACCCTGGGATTTTTCAGAGAATACATATATAGAGGTAAATAGGAGAAATATCTACTAGGTATATAGGCAAAAACTACAAATTAAAAATGCAACCTTGTCTTTTTACCTAATTTAGGCAACAAATACACTAACTAACAGTAATACAACTATAACACCTTCCCTGCATCTCCAGCAATTTTGGTGAGGTTACCATGTTCAGAGACTTTGCAATAAACTCACAAAGTCCCCTGGTGAAATTTTGTGATTTTCATCTCTTGCCTTGTGTATAAACAGAATTAAATTTTTTTCAACACATATAAAGTGCTAAAGAATTCAGCTTATTTAGGATTATATAATTATTTTTATAGTATATGGAGAAGAGAACTTCCCTTTCACAACCTACAGATCTGCCTCCTCCTCCTCCTTTCAAGTCCCTTTCCAGTCCAAAGAAAAGACTATTGGCGGTCAATTGCCTTCACTTGTAGATAAATAACAAAAAATGTACAGTGAAAATGGACACAGGCACAATCATCTACTTTCTTGTAACCAGGATATTCAAATCTGGAACAAAGTATATAATACAGCTAAACCTTTAGGGCATTTCACACTTGCCACACTTTTTTAAAATGCATGCCACGGGCAATTGTGGTGGATGACAATGAAATTCTGCCCTACTCTTTGACGCCCGAGGTGTGCTCTTAAATTGCAATGCCTCCTCAATTACATGGAGGTCAATATCGCCACCTACCCTACACCTACCCTACACCTACCCTACACCTACCCTACACCTACCCTACACCTACCCTATAATGTCATTGGGGTGGATCCGAAAGGATCGGTGTGTACAAGGGATCGCCAAGTAGTGTTGATCGCGAATAAAGTTTTTTTAAAAGAGGTTTCCCCCTTTTAGGTATAATTCTGAGATTTCCTTGGTACTCTGTTCTCCTCAATTGCCCTTCTTTGACAACTACATAACCATTGCTGAAACAAGTCCAAATTCAATTTAACGTGTCTTTAATGACCTATGAAACCAAATCCTATTGTACTGCATACAAATGTAAAACATCATCAGGGACATCTGTAAATATTTAAACTATAGAAATGTCCTGGCTGATAGACAGTAGGATTTGAGTGTCAGCTAACAAAGCCTAATTAAGTCAAAGTAAAACTATGTGCACCGAGTACTAAAGCTGAACTCCTTCTTTGGCAAAAAGCTTCCCTAGATGTGTAATCCTACTGCAGAGTGGATGTGTTGTGAACTACTGACGTAGTGACTGGTTTGACAAACAGACAGGGGGAGGTAAAGGAGTTCTGAGCATATGCTAGCAGACCAGGACCTAGGTACCGTATATACTCGAGTGTAAGCCGACCCGAGTATAAGCAGAGGTACCTAATTTTATCTACAAAAACTGGAAAAACCTATTGACTCGAGTATAGGCCAAGGGTGGGAACTGCAGTCAGATAGTGGAGTTTTCTAAATGAGAAAAATATAAAGAAAGCACCATTGCCCCTAGAAATTAAAGCGGACCTACCACATTGTAGGTCACTTTACTGGCTTCAGGTGCCAGTACTTAAGATGGTGCCTTGGGAAATGAGGAAGTGAAGATTGTAAGTACCTTTTTTTTTTTTCTCTGTGTAGCAGTTTTCACAGATGTATACTGCTGACAGGTGTGTAATATGTCCATGTAATGTATGTGGGGGATTTTTTTTTGAGTTTACAACCGCTTTAATCAAACAGAATTAATCTAAGTGCCACATCATTATTACATTTAAGAGAACACAGGATTATTATTATTACAGGATGGGTTTTGCAAGGCAGTTCTTATTTTTTAATCATAGGCTATGGAGTGCTGTATCTGTACTAGTAACCGACCACTAGGTGGCAGTGTGAAGTTTGTTTATATCGATCAGCTGTGAGTCAGAAGCCAGAGCTTACAGGAACTCAGATAGAAGATGCACTGAATGCTGGAAGCATTCAGCATAGAAATTCAGGTGAAGTGAGTGGACCCGCTCCAGTATAAGCCTAAGGGGAGCACTTTCTGCGATTTTTTGGGGGCTGAAAAACTCGGCATATACTCGAGTATATAGGGTAAATAAAGTGTGTAAGTTTCTGTGTGCATTACTATGTGTATCACTAAATTATTTAACCATGCCCCTGTAGGACTTGTCTAAACGGTGCAGTGCAAACATGGCCAATTGCTGCCTAATAAGCTATGATGTGCATGTCTACAAAGACAGATCATAGCCCGCATCACAACATGTTGTCATCTATGCATCAGTATGACACATTTTTCCCTATTGTACAATCTAATAGGTGTGGCTTAACATGGTGCTTATGCACTCTAAACACGGAAAAATCACGCCCATGGCTAGGGTTGAGCATCATGGACACTTTTGTGTTACGCCCTCAAAAAATGACTGTAGCTCTAGGCTAAAACATACAATATTCAATGAAATTTAGCAATTCTCTGTTTTTACTGCATGTATGTGCTTGCCACTTGTTTTCTGATAATATTTAAGTGTGTGATGACTTTCACTTATGTGGCAAGCCCTTACTATCTGATTGTCATACTTAAGTATTCTTGGTAAGGGAGAATTGAGCTATTAGTGGAATATCTATTTTGTTGATGTCTGCCTGTCATTGGTAATATCTGCCTGGCATTGTTGTTATTTGCCTGTCATTAGTGATATCTGCATGGTTTTGACATCTTCCTGAGATTGACCATTTTTCATGTCAGTGATATCCATTTGCCATAGTCAGTATCTCTTCATCGTTGATATTTGCTTGTCATTGGTACTATCTGCCTGTCATTGGTAATGTCTGCATGATCTTGACATGTTCCTGAAATTGGTTATTAATCCATATGATTGTGATCCACCTACACCTGGTTCTAGGTCATTGATATTTCCCTGTCATTGGTAATTGACATCTTCCTGAGACTGGTAATATTTCCAGTTAAGTTATATCCTCTTGCCATTGTCAGTATCTCAATATCATTGGTATTTCCCTGTCATTGTAAATAGATTCATGCTATTGACATCTAATTGGCTTTTTTTTCTATGTCAGTGATATTAACTTGCCAGTATCTCTAAACCATTGATATTTGCCTGTCATTTCAATATTGTTATATTTCCGGGTTTAGGTATTATTTGTGGTATAGGGCACATGTAGCACATCTTCGGCAATCAGATGTGACCTACAATCTAAATTATTAGGGCTTGTCCCTACTTGCGTGGCCAGCCGCAGGGTGGTGCGGTTTTGAACCACGCCATGGCAGCCGCGGGTGGCTGCTTTCATTAATTAAAAAGCCCTGTCCCCCACTTAGGTGGGCGGCCATGGGTTCCTGCGTTTTTTTGGCTGTGGGTGGCTCAAAGACATGAATGGACGTAGTCAAAAATTGCGTGTGGACGCGATTTTTAACTACGTCCATTCATTCTCTCTTTGTGCGATCCGGAGCGATCAGGGGTGGCTTCATTGACTAGTGGCAAGTCGCAAGCGAGCGCCTGCGGGACTGCTGCAATAAAGTGGATCTAAGAATTATGGACGTGTCCGTAATGGCTTAGATTGATTTAAAGCAAACACAATAATGGGGAAAAGGAAGGAAAGCCAAAGTATGTTTCTAACATCATTTAAAATGATTCTACTTTTGTATTTTCTATGCAATTTTCTGTTGCAGCGGTGTTGTATTTCACTTGCTTGGTCCCGGTGCACTTAATATATACTGCTCATGTGAATTCAAGTACACTCTTGACCACAAATAAAACACTTTCCCATTGTTCAAGTAGCACTGTGCAGTTTAAGTGTGGATTTAATTGTAAAAAGAACACAGCAGGGAAGTTTAAAGCCTTTCATTTCTTGCACATTCAGGCCTCACGTTAGCAGATAAAGGCATAATGATCCGATTTATTCTATCAGTGCTGTACTGTATTTTCTGCCTTGTAAGGAAATTTAAGTTGATCCCAAGGTGTCTGAATGGTTTCCAGAGATATTCCTGCTCACTTTGTGTGTTGCGGTACTGCTTTTATAATGAGCCATATGGAACATCCTTTCACACTGATACTAAAAAGCTGGTCTGTGCCAGGCAAAATGGAACATATTTGTTTGTCTTGAGCAAGATGGAAGCGGAGAAGATTCTAACTGCTGTGCTGATTGAAGAGTCGTTTTTGTGATCTCATTAATTCTTTAAGGCAGTATTAGAATGTCTGTGGGAAATGTTGTGCGTCATGCATGCTATATATCCTGAGTACAAATCTAGCTGTGTAGGTTAGGTTTCCACGGAATTGAGGGCTGCAGCCCATCCATATACATGGCTAGCGAACTGCCTGTTTCCACAGCTTTCAGCCGGTCCACCCAGAGGTTGACATAGTTCAGCTGGCGGACCGGCTCAATGCTGTGGAAATAGGTGGTGCGGTAGGCATGTATATTGATGGGCTACGTCAACATCCCCATCAAGGAATGCGATTAACGTAGGGGGTATCGACGCAGCCCTCATTCCGTGGAACCTTAGCCTTAGGGCTACTTCACTTTATATGTCTTGTTTCACAATTTGTGTTAAGGTTACATTCGATGGTTTAAATACAAAATACAACATGAATTACCTTCCTGATACTCATACCCCAGTGAGCTCTGCCAGTTCCAGGTTCACCTCTTCAGCACCGTCTATAACACCAAAGAGGCCGGGGGTGGTGCTACGTTATGTCGCTTTACCTCCTCTCATCACTGACGCCGGAGATGTGAAAGGGGAAAAGGGAAGGGAGGAATCTCGACTGATTACTTTACATTGCTTTTTTTTTTTCAAGCTATGGATGAAACACCCAGGGGGTTAAGGTATCTTTGAAGTTCAACTCTAGTTTTTTAAAACTTTAGAAGGGCTTATATGCTTACATCAATTTTAAAATATATGTTGGAAAATATGTGTTTCCATGAATGGCGTACAGTTGTATGTTCATTGGACTACATATCCCAAGAACATTTTTGTGGATGTGATAATGACACAAACAGAGACAATCGGCATTGGAGAGCTCCATCACTGCACTGCACCAGGCAGCTTCCTGGGGAAACTATAGAGATGAGTATTTCTTTGTGGGTATCTTGGGGCATATCATTTAATAATTGAATAACTCTCCAAGGCTGCTGTTTAAATAAGAATAGTGCAGCAAGTGCAAGGAAACGCATGAGTTTTTCCCAAACTTTCCTTGCAGGGCCCCACTTTTCTATTTAGGGACATTTTGGTATAGGTAGTAGTAGCAAGTCATATTAGTTTTTAAAGATGTTTTAAAGCCAATCCAAACCACTTCTTCCCTTCCAGTTGAATATGACTAAATATTCAACAAAGGAAAACTGATGCAACTGAACCTTTAAATAAAACTTTCTGTGCTTTAAATCTACATTTTGTAAGTGGACAACAGGGATAGTTATACAATGAGCCCACACATGTAAAATAATCACAGACGTGGCCCAGGATTTTTACTCTGCAGTGTTTCAGTCCCACATTCCTTTTACCCGTCTGACATACCTCCTAGGCCCACTCCTGGTCACCTTGTCCAAACCAGCGAAGAAGCTGCTGTCACATATATTGACCACAGCAAAATATCTAATAGGCTTACAGCATGCATGACACATCTGATAAGTTTAATAAGACTTGGGAATTGTGGCACCTGGAAGACCACCTGCCTCAGTATGCCATCTGATCTCACCAGAACTTCCTTTTATACAGCAGACACTCACCTTTCCTCTATATTTCCCTTTCTACCTCCCTCTCCAGGAGGTTTTATTATTAATGTTTTAATCACTTTCTGTTGATCTTTGGCTATTTTGGTGGGTTTTTTTCATTATTATATACATACTTGGGCTTTGAATGTGGACAATCTATGGCATTGTTATGCAAGTACCGTGGTAAATGCACTGTTTTCTCTTAGTTACGCACCATACACAGTGAGGAACATAAGTATGTGAACACCCTGCGATTTTGCAAATACTCCCCCTTAGAAATCATGGAGGGGTCTGAAATTCACATTGTAGGATCATTCATACTGTGAGTGACAGCATTTTAAAAAAATAAATAAAAAAAGGAAATCACGTTGTGTGATTCTTAAGGAATGTATTTGTATTGCACTGCTGCTGAGAAAATCAGTGTTAATATTTGGTCCAGAAGCCTTTGTTTGCAATTACAGATGTCAAATGTTTCCTGTAGTTCTTGACCAGGGTTGCACACATTGCAACAGGATCTCCACATGATTTCCTCTATATCTGTCAGGTTTCTAGGCTGTCACTGAACAACACAGAGTTTCAGCTTCCTTTCAAAAATGTTTCTGTTGGATTAAGTTTTAGTGGGCTGGGCCACTCCAGAACCTTGATATGCTTCTTAATTTCAGACCTCTTCATGATTTCAAAGTGGCAGAACTTGCAAAAATTGCATACTTATGTTCCTCACTGTAAGTGCATTATTTTGGCTATAGGTTGCTGATCGTGTCCTTGTATTCTGATTCTTCTTATTTTTCTTATTGTATCTAATTGAACATTGGTAAATAAATAGTTATATAAAATAATCACAGACATATATTTGGACATATATTTGCACCATAATCTTGCAATCTATACTGATAGAAAACATGTTAAGTATTTGAGCATTTCACAGACCGGCTAAGAAATTTTTACTTTAGCTAAAATTAATTTAAGAGGAATGTTTTCTACTCTCCAGATACCATTATTATTGTTGGCAGGATCACCCCATTCAGTATCGGGAAATGAAGGTGTTCCTGCCAACAAAATGCAGTTACTGCCTTCAGAATAATGTTTCCTTTGTAGGAAATGCATTTCCACTCTGGATCATAATTCTCCTGTGGACACTTGGCTGAATGAAGTTATCTTGTGCTATAGGCATGTCTAGGATGAGGCTAACAAAACTATTAATTTTATTTTAGACATTGAATGCTGAATTTAACTTGTTATGCATTACAATACCAATGCAATTTTTTTTCTTTTTTTTTTTGCAGACATAAACTCACATAAGAAGCTTGTGCTCATGTGTCCCATAGGACAAAGTTTTAACAAATCGGTTGTGTCTTTCAAGATGGAAACACTTCCTTCTGTACAAAGTATAAAAAAATATTAAATATTGGAAAACCCAAAATTAAAAATCAATTCTTTGACGCAGTAATCTGTGTGATATTGGCAGTTACACCCTTCCCGCCCTGTGGTGACAACACATTGTGTTTTATCTGTAGATGACCAATGTTGTCATACTGAAAGAGGCCACTTCACTCATTCCATTGGGCAAGATATTTTCTAGTCCTTAGAACAGTGGTGACCAACTGAGTTGATATGGAGGGCCACAAGTGCAGCCCTCAGTATCACTAAATCACTATCACTAGTGGTATCACTATCACTAAAGGACCGCACATAACACTTTCAACCTATACTGACTTGGATAAGCATTTTTAATGAATCAATCACAGCAGGCAGAGCTAGAAGACATTATTTTTCTAATTATTAAGCATAAGGTAACATTGTAGTATGGTAATGCATATGTTATGTCCTATACATTATTATGTGCCCCTATTTTCAGGGTCTGTGCCGATATATTATTAAATCATCCCCTGTTCATTGGTGGAATTGTGGGAGCATGGGCACTTACCTGTCTGCTAATCCATTGCCAACACTAGAGGAGAAGAGGCGGAGATGAGGAATTTGATCAGGCACCATCTGGGTTGGCTTTAACATATGCCTATCTCATAAGTTTATCGCCTCTCCTTATTCCACTCTAAGTTGATCCCGGACAAGGACCTGTCAGAAGGGGCATTGGTGGACAGGTGAGTTTCTATGCCCTATGCGTTAGCAGTTAGGTTTCGGGGGCCACAAGTGGAGGACTGAGGAGGGCCGCCGAAGAACACCCAAAGGGCCACAGGTTGGGCATCTATGCCTTAGAACTGGGAATGATGCAAACTAATAACAGTACATCACAGAATGTTGTCAGATCACTAGATTTCATAGCAGGTATTGTCATTCCCCAGGAGAAGTTAGCTGTAACAGTTTACATTAACTTTAAATGTTAGTTAACATGATATCATACTTATATTTAAAAACACAATTCCACTCATCCACGTGTGCAGGAAATACATGTATTTGTATAGAAAGTAAGTCAGCTGTGTTTATTGCTTTGCTTGTTTTTGCTAGAGTTCAGATGAGGGTAGATAAAATATACTGTTTGGAAATCATAATTTCAGATTGGTGTTGGCTAGCCCTCACTACTGTGTCTACAAGCATATCTGAAGGTTAAGTAAGGATATTCTGTGGAAAGTTTCAGCCAGCCTTCTTTTATTTAATCCTTAGTTACCTAATAAAGCATAAGCTTCCAAAGCAAGTTGGCAACTCACTATAATGACCTGTACACTTCAGTTGCCTTAGTGGAGCAGATGGCAAAATAGCATTTTTTTGTTTTATAACAGAAGAAACTATTCAATGTTCTACGGGATTTCCCTTCTTATTCACAGAATAGTATAACTCAAAGTAATATTTTATGGATAATGTACCTCTTCTGTAAATAACATAAGAATTGACTGAGTAAATCAGCAACTATAAAAATGCATAAAGCTGCAGGCTGAGTACATTTATAAAGGTCACTGCACTTCAGGGTGAATGTTTATTTCCTTATTATTTTACCTATAATAGACCAAAGTTTATAAATACACAGACTGACAGACATTAACCGCCCTAGCGTTAGGGACCACAGCGTGAGTAGGCGCTCTCCCAGAGCCCCGACTTGTACTGGACGGCAGCACCTCGTCCAGTGCGATAGAAG
>CM070036.1:125967095-126000787 GCA_036250615.1 Ptychadena robeensis
TAGCAGCATAGTTTTGTGTCCTAATTTTTGTGTTTTTTTTCATTATTTTTATAAAAAAAACATTATTATAGTCAGGATGTCTATTGGACCCTTGTACGGACATATTTTGGGAAGTTCCAGGCCTACGACATAAAGAAAAATTTACCATTGAAGTCTATGGTGCACTTTTGGTACAGAAATCTGGACCTCAGCAGTGCGCTAGGGAGGTTAACCGCCCTAGCGGTCAGGACGGTAGCATCTCGTCCAGCGCTGCTACTGCTAGTATAGCACTGGACGAGATGCTGCCGTCCAGCACACATCGGGGATCCGGGAGCACATACTCACAGTTCTGCGCTGTCCCGGTGTCCCCGATGTGACATGCTGCCTGGCAGCTCCTTTGGTCTATTTCATCACACCAGGTTAGAGAGTGTTAACTGCAAATGGGCACATCTGGGGCACCAGAGACTTTTTTGGGGCGATGTTTAGTACATAGCAGCAAAGCTTTGTGCCCTGATTTTTGTGTTTTTTCATTAATTTTATTTTAAAAAAATATATATATTTTACATAATTGTTTGTTTCAAACATTATTATAGTCAGGATGTCTATTAGACCCTTGTACGGACAGATTTTGGGAAGTTACATGCCTACAACATAAAAAAAAATGACCATTGAAGTCTATGGTGCACTTTTGGTACAGAATCTGGACCTCAGCAGTGCGCTAGGGAGGTTAACAAGCACCACCAGTGAAGGCAGTCACAGACAGACAGGCAGACAGATATAAATATCTTAAGCACTTCCAAGTGATATTTAGCCATCTTTCAGTGCTTTAACCTCCCTAGCGCTCTTGCAAGATCCCGATTTCTCTACAAAAAGTGCACCATAGACATAAATGCCTGTAACTTACCAACATCTATCCGTACAAGGGTCTAGTAGACATCCTGAATATAATGTTTCAAACACACAATTATGTAAAAAATACATTTTAAAAAGAAAAGAAATAAAAGGTATCGTTTAGATGTTAAAATCTCTAAAATACTTCTTTTGTATGATAGATTTCAAAACAGTAGGTATACCTATTTATGTTTTGTTGATAATAATTTTTTTTATTACAAATGTAAACATGTTTTGTTTACTTTGAATTGTATTGGATACAGTTATCACTGTATCCAGTACAATTCCCTTTGGCACCCTCTCTCCTCTGCTAGGGGAGAAAGGGTTAACTGCAAAGGGGCACATCTGGGGAATCACACTGAAAACTGTTTTCTGCATAGTGCAATTTACTTTTGAATCTCCCGCCGCTGCCCCAATGTGACGTCATCACGTCACTCAGGGGTAGGAACATCGGCTTCAGTGCAGAAGCCAATTCAGATGATCGGAGCCAACGGGACAGCGCAGAACAGTGAGTTTGCGCTGCCAGGGCTCCGATCTTTGCCAGACAGCACCATCTCGTCCAGAGCAGTACTGACAGCACAGCGCTGGACAAGATGGTGCCGTCAGGAACACTGAGGGGGTTAAGAACCTCCCCAACCAGAGGATGTATCTAAATATATCTTTCTGCACCATCACTATCACCAATGTATTTCTACAACTTATAAATTGTAGTTGTAAATTTCAGCACAATTACTGCAGTATGCATCTGAATAAAAAAAATTTTCGTCACCTAGTGGAATGGTTTTTAAAGCAATATAATGCCAAAATGTTTAGTTGCTCTCCAGTTTATGTCCTTCTTTGAATTATCTTTTCTTTTGGTGTCCACCATTTAGTACTTCATTTATCTTTCTGTTATCTTTTTCTAATGTATTATTTTCATTTATCTTCATACTGTCCAATCCATTCCATTGGCTCCTGACAGTTGAAAGTCTGTCAACTTGATTCCCTTCCCACACAATCCCAACTGCATATAGAATCACCATAGCCTAGCTTCGAAATCACATTTTTAACAGCTGAAGGTCTCAGTCACAAAACTGAGACAATTTTTTTAAAATTTAAAAGTAAATAATTTTCATGACCAGTAGAGAATACTGCCCACTTCTTAAGTGATCAAAGTGAATCAAGTGCTATTTGGCTACAATGGGGGAGCTTATGTTAACAGTGAATTTACCATTAACAATGATAGCCTTCATTTAACTCAAGATATTAAAGAAACAAGACTTTGGGACTTTATAAAACTTTTTTTATATAATCTCCTGTATCTTGAATGGTCATTGCTTTGCTTTGCTTTAAAGACAATCTTCATCACACTTAAGGCCCCCATACACGTCTAGATTTTGCGTTAAATCAACTTAATTCAATCAATTTTTTTGTTGATTGATTGAAAATCTATGGCAGCCCACATGGTTAGATCGAAATGGTAAGATAGACCAAAAATTTAAATTTTTTTAATCGGTTGTATTGAAATTGAACCTTAATTCAATTACGCTTTCAGTCGATCCAAAAACATTTAATCAAATATTTGTAACAATCAGTCACCGATTTCCCTGACCTAATATATGTATCTTTTTAAGTAGATTGAATGGAAAATCTAGACGTGTATGGGGGCCTTTAGACTAGATTTACGCGGTCATTTCCCAGGCTGCTGTCAGTAGGCAGCATCCCAAAAAATAACTGTGCATTCCTGTCTGGTAGACAGATCTATCCGGCAAAAGCCCTGAAAAGTGACCAAAGTGTCAAACGTCGCATTCGCTGGATGGAGTGATAAGCTCCTTTACCGGGGTTTAAAAACCGCCCACTTAATTTAGCCCAAACCAAGTGCAGCTGAGAAGCACTTTACAATTGAAACAATTGCTAAGAGCAAGTAAAGATAAGAGTGAGCGGAAGCTTTAATGCATAGAGGAAAAAGAAAAACCAAATGGCAAAGGGATGTAATGCTCAGATCTGAGAAAGACTTTTGACTGGACTCCACTCCACTGGCAAATTTCATGATACTGCAAAGCTTAAAGCACACCTACCACCTCCAATTCTCCCTTCTTTTATTGGCACCAGAGGCAACAGATCAGAATTCAAATGTTAAAATATATACTTACCTGGTAAATCTTGAAAAATTTCTGTAATCATTACTTGCACTCAATTTGTAAAAATTTTATTTGAAAAATTCAAGTTTGACTTACCTCTGAGCTGGTATGATGGTGGCTTAGGTCCTAAAATAATATACTTACCTGCTGTTTCATGGAATTGTATGAGCGATTCCATATTTATTCACCAGGCTTCCAAGGGTTAACCCCAGGTGCAATATCACGGCTGGCCACTGGGGGTGTTCAATGGTTTACTACGGGAATTTTCCTCCATTTACTTTCAAGAATTACTCGACAAACACTTCGCTCTTATGACATCTTGCCTCGACTATAAGTAATCAGTACCACAAAGTGAGGGAGTGCTGTGAGGGATCTTCTTAAATTACTCCTTACAGGAACATTTTATTTAATGCATTCCTCCCTATTATTGGCACTTCTAGTATCATATATGTAAAGATCATTTTCTGGTGGAAGGTCCTATTTAAATGTTTAACAATCCTGATCTAGAGAATTTTCAGCTGTGGCCAGCTTTGTCCATACCACATTATTGGAGCAATATGTAAATAATAAATGTAAAATTGTTACCTGTGAGGAGGTACCCCTCCCCCTAAAATCACGGGGGCCACCACGTTTCAGCTTCTCACACTGCCTGGCTCGGAACTTCCTTCTGCAGCTATACACGTTGTGTTCTTTTTCCCTGCTTTCACTTTGTGTCAATTGACACACATTGTATTTGGCGGCTCCTGGTGGCCGCTAGCATTATTGCAGCCTTAACTCATTCAAGACTGAAAGCTTACACTGAATCTAAAATGGTGGCTCCCACAGACGTTGGCAGGATAGCTAAAACAAATGTTTCTGTTTTTGAGCAACTTTGAGCCATTGGGACAGTTTAGAGGTAAGTAAAAATGTAATAAAATTTTTTGACTTAAGGTGCGCTTTAATTAGTTCTGTGTTTTGGAATTTTATGGTGTTTTTGTTTACCAACAAAACCAGATAGTTATCATACAGACCTGTACAGTCTGCAGCATGGCCTGATCATGAAACCCAGCTCATCAGAATAAAAACATTAACAGCTTTGGACATTATAATTTGAGGTATTAGTTGTCTGATCAGCATGCAGTGCAGAAAATGAGTAAATAAAGAGGGTTAAACAGAGGTAGTCTAGCAAGGCTCAAAAGAGCATTATATGTGAAGTGTAATATTTCTTCCACCTGTTTCTGTCTTGACTCTGATACAGCGAATGGTCATCTTGTTTTCCTTGTCAATTACAGTACGGTGCAGCTTAGGCGGAATATTGGTATTTTGCAACAAATACTTGAAGTTTGTTTATAATGTTATATTTCTCACTACAGTCGTCCCACGGAATCTCCTCATTTTCTCTCAAAAGGGAGTTTTGACTTAAAATGTATGAAAATGTGCTAGAGAAACACTTCCTACAACCCGTCTCTACACCAACAATTTTGGTGATGATACCGTGCAACTAAGAATGATAAACACGCATTGCTCAGGAACAGAAGAGGTTGTGTGGCCATGTAAATACACAACAATCATTTTTTACTTATTTCTAAATTTCTAGCATATTCTTCTAATTGGGGGTCTCCCCCAAACATGAAAAGTAGAGAAGATGTATGAAGGCTTGCTTAGAAATTCTGTACCCATCTCCTAAAATTTGTACAGAGCAAATTTTTTCAGCATTTCCAAAAGATAATGAACCCTACATTCATGAAAAACCCTTCATGGCTTCGTGGCAGGCAGTGCTTTCATGACTGTCCTATGTTATTGTAATGTTAAAATATTTTAATAATAATTTGCCTGTAATTCTGGTTTGCTATGTATAGAATGTCATTCTAGTTGGAGTTATTGTAATGTTAATATTCATAATAAAAAAATTAGTAGTAAATTTCATTACAAATTTATTTTGTACAGTTAATTTGTATGTATTAATATTTGAGTAGAGAGAATAATTAAGTCGAGAGAATAGTTAAATGTTATGCAAATGTTTTACTAGCTGACTGTGTGCGTTTGTTGCATGGTATCATCACCAAAATTGTTGGTGTAGTCATTCGAAATTTCACAACCCTTTCTAGTTGTGAGCTTCATAGGAAAGTGATGATCTAGATTTCATTGCCATCTAGTGTGAGTATTTGGAAACTTCATGCAATGTTCATGTCTTTATTACATTCTGATTAAAAGCTACTGCAGTTACAGTACTAATAGAAATGTTAAGATCAGAAGAATCAGTGGATTTGGCAGTGCCAGTGATCAATTAGAGAACATTGCTGATTTAATTTTTTTGCAAGTTTTAACCAAAAATCTACAATATACACACACAGGCTGCTTTGCTTCCTTAGAACTGCAGAGAAGAGATAGAGATCTCAAAATGTCAATGGAAAAGGCAGCTTGTGGTATAATGGTGAAAAGAACTTTATTATTATATATTATACTGGTGGTAAGAGTTCTATATATCATTACAGCAGCTGGTTAATATATCATAAATAAGTATTGATTGCAAATCTGTTGTGAATATAGGCACTTCAAAAATTAGTGAAAATCTCATATAGAGTGCTATATCGTCTTTCACAATATTCAATTCAATATTAATGAATTTAGTGCATATACAAATATTGCCTATGCTGTTCATCACTATGATAAATATGGGTTGGTGATTACACAGTATGTTATAACTGTGTCTGGATGATTAAAATCTACATGATCATGAAGCCTTGTGATTTTATACAGGTGACTAAATTAATACAAATTATTGGTTTAGCTATGTATAATTTTTATAAATAAAATATATACAATCAGAATAGCTGTGAGCTTAAGTGTTATAATAGTAGCTAGAATGATAGATTTTGCATCACATTTGATGTTATAATAAATAAAATTTGGTATTTACATTACATAGATGCAGTTATAGTAAATGTGTTACTTGAGAGTAACTAATAAAGGCCTATTGGTGGATGTCTTGATGTATTGACTACTAGATGTATAGACTACTCATTATGCATTCTTTAGAAATGTCATAATCTACATGTTCTACATGTTTTACATGAAAATGTTTAGATTTCAAATATAACACATGATAGTAACTGTCACAAAATGGTATTGGTAAAAGGGATCTTTGTCAAGTAATATCCATGGATGCTACATGTACAGTGCACCTAAAAAGTATCCCCTCTTACCATTGGGTTCTTGGTCACCTCCCTGACTAAAGCCCTTCTCCTCACTCATGTCCAGCAAGCTCTAGGAAGATTCCTAGTAGTTTTAATCTTCTTCCACTTACAGATGATGGAAGGCATTGTGTTCATTGGGACCTTCAACGCAGCATACATTTTTACATCCCTGTCTCGGAGGGACAATAACTTTGACTTCATGCTTGGTTTACGCTCTGACATGAGCATAGCCTTATATACATCTCAATAGTTAAGGTCTCTATCTCAAAGTGGGGTTGGCCAGCATCCCAAAATAAGTCATACAAGGAAAAAAGCAGGCTGAGAGTGGGATCAAAGCATCAACACTCTCAGGGGACTTTAAAGGCCAAGTAGGTTAATAAGGTAAGTAGGTAACAAGAATCACATTTCTCAATTATAAACAAAAAACAAGTTTAATAGTCCATAAAAAACTGTTGCATCCATTCATGGTGTGACGTTGACAGGTAAATGCTGCGCCCTCGAATCACCAATGAGATGTCTTCATCATTTCCCCAGTGAATTCAAGGACCAAAGCATGAATTAGCTGAGTCACTCCAACGTACGTTTCGTTAAATCTCAACTTCATCAGGGGGTGAATTGTCTAATGGGCAGAATCGAGTCTGCATATGGTGCGTGTCAACGCCAACAAGAATATAGCAGTACTGGTAAGTAGCAACGACGGGTTCAAGATTGGGTAGTAGAACGGGGAGCCCCCATAAATAAAGACCATAATCTGACTACCATCAAGGCAACCATATGTAAAGCACAGGCAGCAGTAATAAGTCAGGTTGTCAGTAATATAAGTATAGAGAGTCGGTCCCGAGTAGGAAGTAGTCATAAAAGGTCGGCGGAGGGGGTCTCCGGTAGTGGTCACGATGTTCCCTGGTCAGTTGCTATAGCCTTATATACCTTATATAGATAGGTGTGTGCCTTTCCAAATCATGCCCAATCCAATTTTGAGCTTCAGGGCAAAGGCTGTGAATACTTATGTACATGGGCTTTCTTTCTTTATACATTTCCCGAAACCTCAAGTTAAAATTTTTCACATTATATGGGGTGTTGTGTGTAGAAATCTGAGGATAAAAATTAATTGAATCCATTGTCCAATCCATTCCAACAAGATGTGGAAAAAGTGATGCGCTATGAATACTTGAAATTACTGTATATTTTATGTTAACTGATATTCCTAAAAAAGAAATGTTTTTCTATGTTTGGTGAAAGACCACTAAACTGATTGAAGCAAAACCTTGATGGGGTCATCCCTATGCACTCGTCTCATTTGAGCCAGCTCTTTCTACCTGTACATAACTAATAAAATATTTGAACTATCTCTATATAGAAGCGTGACTTGTGTACACTGCTACTACATCCTGCTGTGAAGTGAAATATGAGAGACTAATAGATAGATTGACTGAAGTTCTCATAAATGTTTCTTTCATGCATACATTTTATTTCATGATTGTTTGAAGTCATGTTCCTTATGGAGAAATATTTTTAATGAAATGAGAAGTGTTTAATATCAGTTTTGACTAAAGGCCAATCTGCTTCAACAAAAGTTGTTTGAACTCTACTAGTTCTGTCTTTAGCTTATTTTTTTTTATAATTACACAGACTATGATGACCTTGCTAATTTAAACAGGTCACCAGTATTCTTTTGTTTCACCTTTATACATTGACACAGAGCATTGTACCAAACCCTATTTGATTGAGCTGCTACATCGCAGTATATGAAAACCCCACATTCATCCACACTTTCGTCCCTTTCATGCAGTTAGTCACAATGCAACACACCATACAGAATAGGTGGCATTGCACTAGGCTGCATTTGATTTTATAGATCTAATTGGGGGTCTAAAAATTTGAATACATATTCCCAAGGTCCCAAGTCCCAAGGTCTGCAATGTGTACCAACTACCAACAACAACACCAGCCAACAACAGGATATATGCTAATATACTTATATAGTTGTGTTTAAAGCTCGGACTACCATTACATTTTATGACAATGGCTGTAGTTACATTAAAGGAAGTCCAAGGGTGACAGCAAGCTCATTGCTGAAATAAAGAATCTGTTTTATCAAACATACTCCTCAGGTTTTAGTGTACAAGTGATTCCTGCCTACTTTGGCATTCTACGTACCGTAAGTGCATGCATTTTCACTTCGGTCCTACAAAAGACTAATTTTAATCCAAAGTAAATTTGTAAGGGGGCAGAGCTGGTACTCTCCATCAAGTAAAGTGTTCAGTTTTGACCTTTTAAGAGGTGGGGCTAACTCCATGAGGGTGGAGAGGCTTAGGACAAGAAGTGGAGAGTCAGGAAGACTTGTGAGGAGAAGAAAAACAGAATGGGTGTTGGAACTACTCAACCTAGTCAACCCCAGGGCACATCTGGAGCTCAACCTGATGCCCCCACAGTCTAGTAAGAGTTTAGGTGGATAGGATATTGACATGTATTGGCCTTCAGTCTGCAATTGGGTCTCTAATGAGCTCAGGAATCAATAAAACATTGTGTCTAGCTTTTTCAAGCCCATGTACTGCAGGGCCCAGAGTGGGCCAGATGGAGCCCCTACAACAGAATATGCCCACTGGAGGAAAAAGATAACCTTATCAATCTGTTCTAGCTCCCTCCAATAAAATCTGGAGGCGTGGAGTTTACCTTGCTTATTTTGCATAAATTAAGCAGAGAAAATTTGGTCCCATGGTGTCCGGTATTGCATTAGGAATTTCTAACATCCAAAGCAAATACCATTTGCAGTCATTTGCTGCCTTTGTTACCAGAATTTGCAGCCATAATCTTTACACTTAGTAAAATGATTGATCCAGATAATTAAACCAGCCAGGTCTAAAAGCATCTTGTTACCTTTTCTTCATCTGAATGAACATTAGAATTTAAGCAAACAGATTGAACGCAATGGCCTGTTGATTATTTCCAACCTTGTTAATAAACTTTCATCTTCCATCTGCCAAGTGGAGGGTGATCTGTTGTGTCAGGCAATCATCGCCTTCTTGCATTTTTTTATTTATTAATGATCTAAGCACTAATAAGACACTGTCATGTACAAGACTTATTTCTACCACAAGCCAAGAGACTCCCTGGATCTGGATACACAGACATTCCAGAAAAACAGACAGACATGCCATCTTTATTATGCTTTAAATAGCAGTTATTTGTAACATTTCTAGCCTCATTGGTGCAATCTGCCTGTTTATAAGACATATTCTCTATCATTATTCTGCGGTAAAAAGCTACAACTGTACTAAAAGTTCTCTGGACTAACAGTTTTTTCATTTCCTATTTCACTGAGACTTTCCAGCACTCTTGAGATATTTTTTTTTCTTGTTGCTTGAATAGAGTAAATAAAAAATATGCTATAGCTCAGTTATGGGAATAAAAAACTGCTGTTTTCCTGAAATCAAAAATGCAATCTAAACTACCAGGTTTATATCTTTAGACTTCCTCAGGCAAAACTATTTGACTTCAGAACAACACATTATTTTCTAGGAAGCGAAATGCAGGACAAAGTTCAAAGGAAGAAAGAAAAAACATCTAACAGAACAAAAAGCTATTTCTTTTTAATGTCTGTGAATTAATACGCCATTGAAAATGGTAAGCTATTTACAACATTACTTCTGAAAGGGTCATCCTGACAGTGTCGCTGAAGACTAACATGTGATTTTAATGGAATATCTATATCGTTATCTTTTCATCTGATTTGCAATAATCGTCTCTAAATATCAGACTACTGAGCTCTGTGGTTTTAGTAAAAATATTTTTCTAATCACAGCAGTGAAAATAATCCCCAGCACCACTAAGAATTCCAAGGAGAACAATAGTATGGAGCACACTGTGCTACAGCAGATTGTGACTCCCACTCCATAGACACAAACACAAAAGAGATGAGTAGCACAGGTTATGAACTAATATTTGAAATGGCAAGATGCTTTTAGCAGGCAACATTGCAGCTTGGTTGAATGGCATGGCCAACTGGGCATTGCCTTATCATTATATCCATCACCTGAAGACTAGAGATGGCTACCATTTCAACTAGCTTTTTGGGAGGTTATTGCAAAGCCACTGAATAAAAAAGAAGAAAATTATTAAGCATGATAAAATGTATTTATTATTTTATTATTAAATAGTAAATATCTGGGAAAAAGTGAGCCCCCCATTTTTTGTATGATTTATATATTGCAATAGATTGCTTCCTTACTGTATGTTTAAATTTCTAGTGTTTTTGTTGTCTTGAAAAGCCTCTGGCGAAACTCATTGAAGACACACAAACACTAAATAAAGAGTATCCCCATGTATGGGCTCTCCACTTGTAAGGAATGAACATTTGGAATTATGGCCAAAAAGTTCCACCTTGGTTTCATCAGGTCATAACACCTTTTCCCACATGCTTTGGGAGTCTTCAGATGCACCATCCCCACAGTGAAGCATGGTGTTGGCAGCATCATGCTTTGGGGATGTTTTTTGAGCTGGAACTGGGGCCTTAGTTTAGATAGAGGGAATTATAAACAGTTGTTCATACCAGTCAATATTGGCACAAAACCTTCAGGCTTTTCTAGAAACCTGAACATGAAGAGGAACTTCATCTTTCAGCATGATAATGACCCAAAGCATACATCTAAATCACCAAAGACATAGTACAGGAGCTCACAATCTAATGCCTAATCTAACATGCAAATAGCCCAGGCTGGGATTTGAACCTGGGACCCAGCGCTGCACGGTGGAATCAGTTTTGAAAGCTCCCCCAGGTAATTCACTGCTTCGCATTTGTTCCCGGATCTGCTGGCCTCTTTCTTCCCTGATCCAAACTGATGGATATGTTTGAACTCCTGTCCCTTCTTGGATACCTTCTGATTGATTTATATGTGTATTCTAGGCATGAAACTCCATCCCTGGTTGGGCTGAGTTTGGCGGAGACCCCCTCGGTGCTCCCCCCTCCCCTCTTTCTGCCACCTGGGCCTCATTTGGAGCCGTCCTGTTGGGCTTGACGTGTGCCCTCTCCCCACTATTGGTGGGGACACAGCTGTGTCTGCCTGGTGATTCGCGGGCCCTTGGGGCCCCCCTCCCCTTCCGGCCTTCCCTCCCTTCCCTCCCTCTCCAGTTGAGGCATCCCACTGCTCGTGACCACATGTATCCTGGTATCCAGGTGGGCTCTTTTCATCATTCATTTTTTTCACCTTTTGAATACTTGCATACACATAGACACGCTACCAGCTACGTGTAACATCACACAAAAAAAACACTGTTTTGGCTTCCGTTATGACTGACCTGATTAAGCCATACCACAACTGTATTATATATTGTGACTGTGTCTATTCAGTGTACTTATCTTCCTTTTTTGGGATTCCCTAAAACAGATGGTTATGTGTCCTGAGGAAGCCAGTAATGTACGGGCGAATTATGTAGACAACATTAACCATGGTCAACTCAAACATCACAAAAGTCTGTACTCATCTGGGAAATCCCCTATGTTCTGTCTCCCTGTACTATTTATGTTGATTGTGATATATCCTTGTGTGAATAAAAATCTTATGATCACATTGTGGAATATGTAAATAATTCCAGCTAGGTAGGTCTGCCACCCAAAGTCCCCATTGAGGGTGCCCCCCATTTTACCCATTTAAGTGGATCGGCGACCTTACCTTTTGGAGCATTCAGTTAACCTAGGCCCTCTCTCTCTTGATATCCTATACTCTGAATGTGGACCCGCGGTTTCCCATTCAAAGTATAGGACGGGCTGACAGCTGGCTCCCGATATCGGGGAAGCCGAGTAGTAGCGCAATGATGTCATCACGCTACTGCCGAGATCTCTCTATCGGTTGAAATATCGAGCCGTGTATTCCAGCCTTTACTTTTTTTCCATCTTGTCTATATAGTAACACTACCTGGCCTAATGACTGGATTTAAAGAGCACAGTAATGTTTCAGTACAAAAACTAACACTATTTTAGTTTATTCTGGTGCACTCAGTGGTTGTAATAGGATACCAGACTTGTCTGTTTTTATGAGCTTAACATAATTCACATTAATCCTGCAAATAAAATAAATAAGTGATAGCATAGAATGCGGCGGCTGAAACAAACATATCAAAATGCATAATACTTTTGGAAAATAGCATTAAAAATGGAATTTTAAATCCTAAATTAAAATTCAATTTTAATAATTTTTTTTATATTTAGATAAACCTTCCACAATCTAAGCTGATTAATGCTGAAAAAAGATCCACGAAAAGGATAAATACATGAATATGATTTGTGCAGCAGCATTTGTTTTTCAGTAGCTTGCATTCATTCACATTTGCCACATGGGGGAGGCAGAAACTTAATAAGCCATAAACAATGATACATTTTCTTTATTTCGCTTATTATAGCAACAGCTGTATTGCGCTTAAAGAAACATATGCTTACCTGGTTCAGTCTTTGCCAGTATTCTGGTCCCTTTTCCATGTCTCTTAAACTTGGTGGAATGTACCAAAAGCATATATTTGCATACTCTGGCTGTAAAATAAACATTTTATATGAAATAGCAGTTTTAAGAACATCTCATACATATATATTCAAAATACATTGTATAAATAATTTAGCTTTTAATAGCTTTTCATTAGATAACACTGAACATTTGACGCTTTGATACAATGTAAAGTAATAAGTGTACAGCTTGTAAAACATTGTAAATTTAATGACTCTTTAAAATAATTAAACACACAGCCATTAATGACAACTGGTAACAAAAGCCAGTACCCTTAATGGAAAAATACCAAATTGTGCCCAATTAGCCATTTTCCTTCCCAGTGTGACGTGACTTGTTAGTATTACAAGATCTTGTGTGAATGGGGAGGTGGTGTGTTAAAATTTGGTGTTATCATATGAGAAAAGACCACATCAATACAGAGGCTTTACGTTTACTCATTTAATTTGGGCCACTTGGCTGGCAGTCCATCCCAATATGTAAAAAGTGGGTCTGATGAGCATATTGGTATTTATGCTATTACTTTGTAATTTTTGATGTTATTGTAAAGTGTCCAGTAGAACTGTATAAATGTACTTTTTCTATATATATGGATAATTGCAAACTGGAAAAAAAATTATATTAAAAAAAATTTGGTGTTATCGCTCCAATACTCTCTGACATAAAGATGGCCTTGGCTATAAGAAGATTGCCAACAACCTGAAACTGAGCTGCAGCATTGTGGCTTAGACCAAATAATGGCTTAACAGGATAAGGTTAATTCAGAACAGGCATCACCATGGTTGATCAAAGAAGTTGAGTACACAAGCTCAACGTCATATGCAGAGGTTGTATTTTGAAAAGAGACATATGAGTATTGCCCACATTGCTGCAGAGGTTGGAGAGGTGGGAAGTCAGTCTGTCAGTGCTTAGACCATATGCTGCACACTGCATCAAATTGGTCTGCATCATCTTAGAAGGAAGACTCTTCTAAAGATTATGCACAAGAAAGCCTGGAAACAGTTTGGTGAGGACAAGCAGACTAAGGACATGGATTACTCAAACCTGTACAATATCAACTTGTTTCAGATGGTACTAAGCATATAAGGGGGAAATCACATGAGGAGTACAAAGTGCAGTCAAGCTACAGTTCATTGAGGGAACCATGAATCCCAATATGTACTGTGACATACTAAAGCAGAGCATGATCTGACCTGCAGGTCAGTATTCCAAAAAAACACACATCCAAGAAAAAAACAGCCTTGCTTAAGATACTAAGGGTAAAGGTGCTGGACTGGCCAGGCATGTCTCCAGACCAAAGCCCTATTCAGGCACAAGGCCTCCAGCAGCTACACCACCAGCTCTGTGCGACATGGAGGTCATATGTGACGCCATCAGGGCAGACACTGAAGCATCAGCCAGTATGCCGGTGCTCAGAATCACCAAGGGAATTCGGCAGACAGGTTTTAGTGTACTTATCTTGGGTAGAGATGATCACATTTTTTTTTAAATGTGATAATTTCGCAGATTTTGAGTTAATTGCAAACTTGCTGGAGATGTAGAGAATGGTTGGCGGTATACTATAAAAAGATTACCGTTACAAAAAAAAAAGCATGGCTCTAACACAAATAGTTTTTGCATAAATTAAGTTCAAAGTCAAGTACAAATTTTGACTTTGATTTTGAACTTCATTTATGCAAAAACTACATGTGCTAGAGAATAGAATTATTAAGCACAACTAGAATTTTTTTTTGCAATCTTGGTGATGATATCATTATCAGAGGCTTTGCAATCAGCTCACAAAGTCAGCTAGTCGAAAAATTTGACCATCTCTAATCTTGGGTGAGTTTAGGAACTCCCAGGAGGTTAAATAAGGATTGAAGTGCAGTGGAGATATAGTGGTGGTGCAGATATAGAAAAGGGTTTTGGGAACATTACAAATAAAAGGATTGTTTTTGCATGCATAAATTAAGTTCACCCTATACCTGAAAAACAGTTGTCCCATATGAAAACTGAAAGGGGCTCAGTTTGCAATTGAGTGCATACCTTATTGGGTATGCACATACTTTAATGACTCGCATATTAGCTAAAAAGGATGGCTTTGTAAAGGCAAAACATTTGTTTTATTCACGAGAATATATGGTATACAACACCATGATCTTTAATTTTGCATTCACTTATTAGTATTTTATGTTAAATGTTTAATCATGAGATTAAGATTGACTTAATTAAAAGACAAATGAGAACAAATGGCATACCTCCCAGAGAAGTTCAAACCCGTCTCTTTTCTTGATTTCATTTGCTAGATATCTGCAAGAAAAAAGAAAATGGCAGCTTATGTGTCATGGTCAGGGGTACAGAGCAATATTCTTTCACTTTGTATGGACATCAGGTGAATATTACAAAGAAAAAGGAACCGTAAGGCGTGTATATGATTTTACCAATAATTGTTGCATGGTCATAATGTGATCTGTAAAAATATGCATGAATATGTATTGTGCTCTAAAAAGGACAACTTGAAGAACATCTAGACTCAACATTTAAAATGAATATAATTTGCATGTAAGTCACCAATATAAAAAAAACACATTGCACAATATTTCATTTAAACATATGTTATAAATGTTTGAATAAAACAAAATCAGAACTAATTAAATAAGAACTAAATGTCCAACCTCAGTTAAATAAATGCAAGGCTTTGTTCATTTATAGAACCAACTGTGTATCACTTCTACTTACTTTCCTAGAAATGGGAGCCAATCTGCAAACCAAATACCAGGAACTTATTAGGTACTTAACCTCCCTGGTGGTATGCCTGTACTGCGTTGTTGAGTACTTTGCTTTGCTCTGATTTTCCATCCTTCTTCATGATAACGTCAGGGATGTGGGACTGAAAACCGTGAATAGGCAAGTATCCCTGAGTGTAGCTCAGGGCGAGTTTGTTGTTTAAAAGAAACTAACCTGCACCTACAATCAGGGTAGCGCCAAGGAGGTTAACTCTGAGTTTCAAACAAGAATTTTTTTGGTACACCTCCCAATTACATCTACAGGAATGTTTTGACATCTGATTCTAAATCCACAGGCCCATCAATCCAGATGGTCAGGCAACGATGTTAGAAGAGCACTCTGTGACCCAACCCAAATCTAACTTTTCATGGTTTGCCCTTTCATGGCTGAGTTTTTTGTTAAAACAGAAACATTGAAAAAACTACTTTTTTTAATTTTTACTATTATACATTTTATTTAGACATTTTATTGACACTAGTGGCCATATTAATAATACAGTACATTTGATGGTGAATCAATCACATGCAGCAGCAAAATACACCTGAATTTAAAGTCTATTGCATATCACATTCAATCAGATTGGTCAGATTGTAAAAGATGTTGTATTATTTGTGTTGCTTTTCTTGCTCTTCTAGTTGTTCATATAGTACACAATATAAGTATGTTATCACAAGTAATGACATGCTAAATGATTAATAATGAAATATAAGCATTGCTCTGTAGAGTTATAAAGTTGCAGTAGCTGGCATGGGGAAATCTACCTATTGTTTCAGTCCTAGTACATTCACTTGGTCTGCCACTGATATTTTCACTGAAAGAACTAAACATTACTACAGGACACAACTCTCAGATATACACAATTGAGGGTTGGATTGTTAAGATCAGAGGGCTAGGCTGTGTAGGTAAATGTACCTTGTGTCTGAAGTTACATTTATCCATTGTAGCTATGGGTCAAGGAGTTTTTTTTAGCATCAAACAAGCAACAGAAACCACTATGCTGAAAGTCAACGAACCTTGAACATCTGCTAACCTCCTGTGATTTGCAAAACTAGAAACCCCAAAATTCAGCATGTGGCAGTTCTCTTTGGAGAAAATACATTGTCATAGAGCTCAGAGAAGAAATTACCAGAAGAAATGATCAAGCCCATTGAAAGGCCAAAAAAATTATTAGTCTTTACAGCAGTGATGTATAGCAGATATAATTGATAATATCTGCATATTACAAAACAAAATCCCTTTGTGTATATTAATCCTCTAGAAAGCCTATGAAAAAAACATAATTTATTGCTGTATATTATAGGCTGAAATGTTATTGTATATGTGTGCATTAGTGCCACTGGCATGGGAAATCTTGCACATCCAGGAAAACTTATTTCAACATTACCAAACCATGTTCTGTATTTATTATAACATGCCTTCATATTAAGAGAGTCTGACTGGCTTGCTTGCAGTAGAGACCTGTCATCCATTGAAAGCACTAGACATATCATGAAATGAAAAATACAACAAAGTAGAAAAATATGGGGCAAATCTAAAAACTAGTCTCCTCAGGCCCTATATGTTTACAAAGAGCTGTAAAAAGAAGAGCTGATGCATACAGTGGTACAAATTACCCAATTTTAACTTTTTGGAATCAAAGTGATGGCGTAGTCTTTTATATTTGCTTCTGTACAGTCTGATGTGTGTTTGGCCGAACTAGTCTAAAAATTGTGGTAAAGGGATTGCAGGTTCCTTGTTTTATTGCAAATCCTAAACCTATTACAATTTTGGGGGGTTACCAGGTACCTCTGTGCGCAACTTCTTATGAATAAAATCATGCATAATTATGATGTTGATTCCTAGAAAATCCAATTTAGAATGAAAAATAAAAACTTATATTGGTTACAGGGGTGTTCTATATATATATTAACAAACTGGTGTGGCCACAAACTAATTTTGATGGAATACCCTTTTAGAATAGTCTTCATTTCTTGTAGAACAGAACAACTGCTGTTTGGTTGAATCTGATTGGCCTAAATGTAAAAAACAATATAAGCTGCCAATTATATTTAAAATGGAAATATATTTTTCAAAGTTCCCAGTTTCAACATTAAATTTGTTGTTTTTTTTTCCCAAAAATATGGAGTTTAAATGATGTGCAAATTCTTTTTTCAAAGTTTTTATTCACATTTACTTTTTGGGGAACAGGGCCATATGTATAATAATTCTCTATTTGGATGCTGAAGCTGTTTTAACTTTTTTTGTTAAACACACATGTGCTACTTTCAGTATGTGTTATCGTGAATATTCTAACCACAATTTTTTTATTGTGAATACTGGAACTTTGAGAATTTAGGATGATCTTAAATATAGTGCTATATCTCCGTTATCGCAAATATTCAAGATGTTTTACATCAGTACCTGGAACTTCTGCACATTGCGTTGGCAATATTTGCATGTACAAGTGCCGATTTATTGTAAATTCAGTAAATTCAAACATCAGCTAATAAGTACAAGTGCAAGGAGTGTTGATTACACGATAGGTGGTTATATAAGATAAGGCTTCTAATCATACGTGACAATGTCAGCATGACATCTATTTCAGGGGGGAGGATAGTGGAAATTTTCTAATAAATTTTGTACCTTGTAACAATCAATCATATTACTACATGACCATTATGTAAAATCTGACTAAAAATAAAGAGCTTGAAGGGTAAGTTCCTCAGAGCAGATCGATTGTTACAGCCAACCTGTGTCTGTGTGGGTCTGTCCTCCGAGGTACCTGGATATCTACACCTGCAGCTGACATATGATTTGTGAAATATTGAGTATTGTCCTGACAGTAGTGTTGATTGGAAAAATATAGCGAACATCCACATTATCAGTAAAAAATTCTGATCACGAATTCTCCAATGTGAAAATGTATTTCACCTGATATTCGCAACCACTTTGTACATTGAAGAATTTGTGATCTCCAGCCATTTTGACCGATAATGTGGATGTTATTTTGTGAATACGTATATATTGCCTGTGCTGCATATTGCTTTTTGCAATAACAATGGTGAATGACCAGTGTTATAATAAAACTATTGTCTATGTAAAATGTAACAAATACTATGAAGACACTGATTGCTATGTGTAGAAAGCTTGCTTGAATTAAAAATTAGCATGGCTAACAGTAAATAATGTTTTCCAATTCTGTAGCTCATCCACTAATATATTCTGAAGAACTCGTAGATTGATATTGATAATGACACTCAGAAAATCCCAGCCTTCACAGCAAAATAGTGACATATTGCCAGCATTTCTGGCATTGGAGGAGTACATCTGCATTGAAAATCTGATTTAATAACATCTCCTTATTTCTCCTATCAAGCAAAGACGAGAATAACCATGGCTGAGGAGGTGATTTTTTTTTACTGCTAATGATGTGACATTTGAAACAGATGCAAGCAGAAGAAAAAAAATGTCAAGGGCTGAGATATTCTTTAAACTAGTTGATGTATTGATACCTGTAAAAGTTTGGTTATTTTCAGACAGAAATCTAGATTCATGATATAGTAAACATGTCACCAAGATGTAGATGTTATTTTGAATGCAAAAGTAGTCAAAGCCAAGTTTAGCAAAATAAATGCTATATCAAACCAAATGGAGTGAAATATGGATGCTTCTATTACTGATCCTTCCAACAATGCCAGTTCTCTGTCTGTACTGTTGACACCCTGGGCCATCGTATGACCTAATAGTTTCAGAAAATGTCAAAAATCCATCTCTCTCAAAAAATTACAAATCAATATAGAGAAAACAAGTAGGCAGTTATCAAAGACAAGTATAGTGGTCTAATGGATGATTTAATATGGTCACAAAAAGTTTGTCTGTCTGTCAGTCTGTCTGTCTAGTTCAGTTAACCTTACCTAGCCCCCCTCCACACTCCATACTTGTTCACTTCTTCTTAAACTTAAGCAGGGAACACACGGCCCGATATTGGAGCTGTTCTAGGTTCCCTGCAGCAGCGCAATTACTTAATCGCACTGCTGTCAAATATCGGATGAGCTGGAGACACAGCTTAAAGCTGGAAACACATGTGTAGATATGGGCCAGATCGATGGCCGCTTCAATTGCCTTGCGCGCTCACGGCCAGCTATCTGGCCCATATCATTTGTGGCCATCTCTGTTTGTGAGTGGGACCAATTAATCCTACTCGAAAACAGGGATATCGGACATGACCGTAAACCAATATCAATGTCCATTGCTTTGCATGGGGACCTTGGGTTCTCCATGCAAAGCATCATCGGAGCTGGAGACAGCAGCAGCAGTGCTCCAATATTGAGGCGTGTGTTCCCTGCTTAACTCCTTTACTAATCTCATCTAACCCAGCAGGAAATTTGCAAAGGTAGCATTTTGTTCAGATGGGATGACCTACCCTAAGGCCCTCCATACTATACCCTCTTTGACTGTACCTTAAACTAACTTCCTTACTAATACTACCTACCCCATGTATGTTGTAACACTTGCTTGTAAAATAACCTCTCCTTAGGACCAAGGTTCCAGAACTGGGATGAAATAATATGTTTAAAGATGTAAATATACTTCAAGCCCATTCTAATGGAATCGTCATTTTTCATAAAGTTGTCCTGTACAATGCCTTGTGCGGAATGCAAGGCAATCCAAATTGTCCCAGCTATCAGCTTGATACTTTTAAGACTTTTAAAAGTAACAATTATGAACCAAGCTAGAGTATGTCTCACTTTGTGCTCATCATGTCAGCTATGACATCATATAAAGGTTAGAAGTTTTATTTACAAAAGATCGTACTACAGATGAAGATGGCAGTGTTATACAATGTGACAGGCTGGTCATCTGTGAATGGACCATTAGGTGGTGTCCTGGAAGGAGTCCGGGAATTATTTGCACAGCAACATTAGGTTGAGTGCAGTGGATATGGGTGTGTCTCCACAAAAGGAGCTCAGACCTTTGTGTCAGGGCTTCTGACAAAGTGGAGACTGTTGCTGCTGGGAAGCCAAGGACAATTTATGTTGAACACTTGAATTTTGTTTTGCGGATATAAACCCCTGCAAGGGTACGTGCTGTTTTGGACTGTGCTCCAATAAACATGGCCAGGAGCCCTAAAACGATCCCATTTGTGTGGATTGATGGTTTGAGCGGACCCATTTGAGCTGAACCCCCACAACAGGTGAATACTCTTATAAACACTGATTATAAACAACATACCTATTCAACATCACTATGAAAAAAAAGTCTGGAGGAATCTTTTAAATAGATCTTTGGAAACCATATCTTGGACCTTCAAAGTCTTCAGGCCTAAAGGCTCCCATACACACAGCGATGACTATGGAATTCTTGGGAGACTGACTCGCCCAGAGAATCGACCGCGCACCCTCCTGCAATCTGCTGACGATCGATTTCTGCGAATGCGCACACACACATGGGTCGGCTGTGGATGACTGTGTGTATGGGGGCCTTAAATCTGAAGAATGATGAGGATTAAGGTTGGACATAGAGCAACATTAGAACCTCTGTGGATCTATTAGAAAGTCACACAGAGTGAGCTTTTTGAGCTATTCTGCCTTAAATTTCATCCTGCTTTTAAATAGTCCCAAACTCAGATTTATGTTGAGGTTTAGCCTTTAGTTATGAAAAAAATCCAAAATATGTTGAGGCAATAGATCCTATGAACAGATCCTATTAGGTTGCCAGAAGGGTTACAATGGAAATTGTCTACATGTTTTATGTTATACAGCTCAGTTTCCTGACACTGTTGTGAAAACGTATACATAAATACCATTAGTTTCCCGTTGAAATGGTCTGCCTACTACAGCCACAAAAGCAGTCCCAAAAAGGGAAACTCCGCTCAGAGCACGGAGTCAATCACATGGGAAACAAAGTACATTTCTAAGATAACTTCCGAGCTTAGAACTATGCAACAGTTCAAATTAAGAAAGAAATGCTAATTCCTTTTCTTCACACTTGTTCTGCATTACTCAAAGTGATTTGAAGCCAAAGCATTAGCATTTTCAGGAGAGGTCGGCAATGACAACTTACTATTTAAGGTTTTTCTTTAAAGCACTCTTTATATTCTGTCTTCCAGCGTCACAGAAATAAATTCTGTTTCTACACCAAGTAAAACTGCTTGTAAGGATGAATGTCATGCACACGTTCATTCTAAGCTGTACAAAAGCAACTAAAATCCAAGGATTTTTGAATTGAGAAGAACGGACTCATTCCTTTTAAGCATGACAGGCATAGATGATAATTCCCTGATGGATCTTAAAAATAAAACTCCAGCTAATAACATATAATTGATGTAACTGTTCTGTCTCTGGGATGACGTGAATGAACGAGTCAGTGAAAAAATGACACCTGTGACAACTTTTAACACCTCCGAGCTGGCCTCTCGCAGTGGAAAAAAACTGTCCTTAAGTTATAAGGTCAGAAGACAAGCTCTGAAAGCCAGATCTATTTCCAGACACATAGGCACATTAGCTCTGTATCCTTCAAGTAATCCCCAATGTAATATATCAACAAGACATGAGCAGCTCAAGCCAGCTGAAACTGCTGAAAGCTCTGAGAAAAGAAATGGAAAAAAGAAAACAGCTAATAGTACATCCTATCATCTTAATCAATGTTAAAATTCGAATATTTTGTGTAGCTGAATTAGATAACATCTGGGCTACAAAAGCTTTAAATGCTGCAGTAATCTCATTAACAAAACCATTTTCTGTAGAACTAAATGCAGTAATGAGAACGATATGTTAAAAGGTTAAAGCCCATAGACAAGTGGACAAGAAGCATTGCAAAGTGTTCGCTGAAAGCTTATCTCTGCATCTTGGATTCAATTACAGTTTGACTACAGGATGATAGGGGCATTTAATTACCGTTTAAATGGCAAATGAAAGACTAACTTTATATATTCCAGTTCAGCAATAAAGTAATGAATTGTCGAAAAAATCTCTACAGGGTAGTAAAGTCCACCATTCCTTATATAAGATGAAATGATCGAAATTCAGCCCAAAAACTAGAGATCATTTCATGATAACCTTATATGAACAATAAGGTGAGTATATACAGTGCTGCTTGAAAGTATGTGAACCCTCCAGACATGGTCACTGTTTGAAAAACATTAAAAACCTTATTAGACATACATCAAATCCCAATTTGTAAGCACACCTTCCAAATAGTAGACACACACACAAAAGAGATATTTCATTATTAAGTAAACAAAGGGGTTTATGTCCCAACACTAAAATCTACATGTGCATAAGTATGACCCTTGTATTAGTAGCTTGTGGCTCCTCCCTTTGCAGCCATTACTCCAACTAAACTCTCCTGTAACCACTAACCATCCTCACATCTGCTTATGGGGATTTTTTGCCCCAATCCTCCTTGCAGAACTCAGCCAGTTGAGAGACGTTGAGGGACATCTGGCATGTACCAACTTTTTCAGGTCTCTCCACAACATTTCAATTGGTTAAGTCGGCTTTGACTGGCCAACCGAGTGCGATCCTCTTTCTTGAAGCCATTCCTTGTACTCTGCTGAATCTTTGGGTCATTGTCTTGTGCATAACCCATCTTCGTCCAGCTTAACTCCCTGACTGATGGCAGGAGATTCTGGTCGAGAATCTGTTGATAACCTCGAAGAAAGTCATGTTCTTGGACAATATGGAGTCGTCCAGGCCCCACAGCAGAAAAGCAGCCCCACCTTTCACATTTCCACCGCCATAACTTCACGGTTGGAGGAGGTTCTTTTCTCATATGCTGTGTTGATTTTTCCTCCAAACATGTCGGTTTTGATTGTGACAATAATTCTATTTTAGACAGTCTGTCCAGAAATGGACTTCCAGAAGGCCTCTGGTTGTCCGTGCTCTTGGCAAAGTTGAAACGGGCATTTTTTTGTGCTTTTTTGAGAGCAGATGCTTCCTTCTAGCAACCCTCCCATGAATGTCATGGCTATTCAATTTTCGTCTGATTGTAGACGCATGCACATTTGTCCCAGATGCTGCCAGAGAGGCCTGCACCTCTCGAGAGTGATTGTGGGTTGGCCTTTACCTGGTTTATTATTTTTTCTGGGTGCTTCTGGGTGATATTTTTGATGGGCGTCCACTTCTAGGCAAAGTTGCTGTCATGTTGAAGGCCCTCCATTTGTAATATCTGTCGTACAGTGGATGGATGGAGCTGGATCTTTTGGAGATGGTCTTATAGCCTTTCCCAGACTGATGGGCTTTTCACTACCCTCTTCTTCATGTCCTCGATATCTCCTTTGCTCTTGGCATTGTTGATGGTATGGAACACAGTGTTCAGTTTTGGTTTCCTCCTCTCTCTTTAATTAGTGCAGGCCAAAACATTTTCCAAGGATGTCTCATTTCATTGGTCTCTTAAGTGATTGATTAAGCACCCAATGTGTTTCACCTGCGTCTTTACTGGCGACTTAACCAATGCAGCTGGGGGTTCCTTACTTTTGCACATACACTAAGTCCATGTTTCATGTAGTTTTGGGCACTTAAACAAAACCTACTAAACAAGTACATGCAATTGATGAACATATATCTGACTTTCATGAATAAACACGGTGATGATAGAATGAGAAAATCTGGTTAAACAACAGAAACATCTACACCACTTGAGGGGTTCCCATACTTTCCAGCAGCACTGTATTTGCTGAAGCTAGCCATAGATGCTTCGATTGTTCATATGATTTCTGAACGTTCGATCTTAGTGTTCGATCATTCTCAAATTGATGCATGTTTAAAGTGTGCGTTCCACCTAAATGTCCTAAAATTGTAGGAAAAATTGATTGGGCATTGATCGGACATGTCCGTGTTTTGGTTGATTTAAAGGAAATCGAAGGATGTTATTGGAGGACTCATCCCACTTCCATCATTAGGCCGATCTTAAGTTATGTCACCAATTGTTCGGGCGCATATATTGGCAATAAAATGGAGATAAATAGTATACTGAAGATGGCGCACTTTTCGATTGATGTACGACTTTGGATCGAAGCCGCAATCGCATGTCACGATAGTTTCACAAATCAATCTCGGGGAAACATCTATGGCCAGCTTTAGAAATACTACAGTTTCAGGTAGCAGATTAGGTTTTGTCTTTTTACTTGTGCTATGTTATGAGGTATGTACTCAGCATAACTCTCAAGTACCCCATTTTAGCTGGGAAACTCTCTTTCCTGACCCATTTTGGATTAGTATTTTTCCCTCAAATCACCTTTGAACTTTGTCAGTAGGCTCAGTTGTACCCTGCAGGAAGCGGAGGACGTAAGGGGTAGGGAGCTCCAAGGTTGGGGGGGTTGTTAGCCTCTGCTTGTCCAGAGGATGTGCAGAGTCAGAAATTAGGAGGGAGGAGTGCATTATACTCCCACTTGATGGGGGGAACATCACTTCTGGCTTTTAGAATGTGGAATGGCGGCTTACATGGCGTCCATGACATCACTTCTGACATTTTACCTTATTAAGAAAGGGAAAACTTGACAGGTATAATGCTTAGACCATGGCACACACTATATACACTCTATATACCATATCCAGTGTTGCATGTTGTTTAGGCTTTATCATATTTTTAGCTGCTGCTTTCATTATCCTTTCATCTAAAAGTACCCCATGGTTATAAGAACATTCATCTTTATTGTTTAAAGTGTTAACTGATTTGATATGCAGAAAAAAAACACATGTTATGGGAAGGTTTCCACAGTACATTTATGCTTTATTCACACTGTAGTTTTCTCTTCTCATTTTATGAGCATTAAACACTGGTGAAACAATGAATGGTTCGAGGAATTACTGAAGCTAATGAGAGAGACATTTTGCTGTTGTTTTGCTGTAGGGATGTACGTAGTATCTAGGAGTTTTTGAATACCTAATGTCAAATGCAAAGGTTGTTTGGATTCTTAATCACTCTCATTGACTTCAATTGCATGTCTGAACTAGAGATGGTCAAATTTTTCGACTTGCTATCTTTGTGAGCTTTTTGCAAAGCCCCTGAACAAGGTTACATCACCAAAATTGCTGGAGATGTAAAGAAGGGTTGTGGGAACATTTGAAAAAAAAGTTTTGCTCTAGCACATGGAGTTTTTGCATAAATGAAGTTCAAAAAGAAAATCGAAATTCCGATTTTCGAAATTTTGACTTGACTTTGATCTTCATTTATGCAAAAACTGTCTGTGTTAGAGACATGCTTTCTTTTTTGTCGTATACCCCGACCCTTCTCTACATATCCAGCAAGTTTTGTGCTGATACCATGTTCAGGGGCTTTGCAATTAACTCGAAATCGTCAAAGTGGTCAAATTAGTGAAAAAAAATTCGACCATCTCTAGCCTTGCAGAGCAATTTTATGGCATTTTTGAGCTGTATAAAAAAAATAGATATAAACATAACCTGCCCAAAACCACAACCTTAATGCTTTTCTATACACGCATCAATTTTCTAAAAATTTACAGTAGAAATTGCACAAGATTGCCTGTAAATCAACTTCCCAACAAAAGAGAGCACCAGATCGATAAACATTGCAGTATACACCCCTGGAGGTATTCCGGAGTATAGCTTGGGGTAGATTCCAACTTAAAATAGTGGTAACCCCAAGCTACACAAGGAATTGCTAACCTCCTCAAGCTGTGCCCTCGGCAGCCTTCTGAGCAGGCGCATTTACTGTCTGCCCAGCCCAAGTCTTCTTGTGCTCTGCAACTGTGGCATGACATCACTACAGGGATGGCACATTGTGGGATTTCTTCATTTACATCTTTTCAGGTGAGTTGGTTTTGTTTTAAAAAGTTGGGGATGCTGCCACCAGAGCTATACTGAATTGTTTTGGTAATAGGTCCACTTTAAACTTGTAGTGGCCACATTTGTTTGTTTATACCTTTATGATCACCCAATAATCCAGACACTCATACATCATGTCTTGAAGTGGTCGCATTCACTCCTCCACTATGGAGGAACAGCACCCTGTATACCTGTACACAAATAGATGTCATTAGCAGCCTGACTTCATATAAAACCTTTTAAGCAGTTACAACAACTTTTTCTTTGTAAATTATTTTACAGTAAAAGTTTTAACTATATGAATAAAAGCTGACAATATAGGCACAAGGGTTATGGTAGTTGTTTGCACTATGTTCATTGAAGCTGCAACTTGTATAATTATCCTAAATTCAGATTTGTATTAAAATCCCAGCATATGCATAACATCCATTGTTGTACTCATAACTTTAACATGGACTGAACAGCATACATCACAGAAGGTTTAGTGGATGGCATACTCTGTATGATACTAGAGACTAATTGAAAGTTCTTTGTCAACTTTTCATTTTTCTTCATCTATTGAACGTTGATGTGACATTTTCACACACTAATTAGTCCAAAACAAACACTTACAGCTAGAATTCAGTAAGTTTTATACTTTACTGGGAGAGAGGTGTCAAAATAATTATGCATAATTCTTAAAACATTTTTATAATTTACCTACAATTCCCTTTTTAATATGAGAAGCAGAAGCACATGTACCGGTGGTTAAAAATGATTTCCCAGCTCCAGGATAGATTTGCAGTCAACAGCATTTCATTTTATATTGCTGAATCAGATTACAGTTAGCAGAAGTAAGTGGCGTCCGCAGCATGCACAAAATCATATCTATGGCAAGAAGCCTTTTAGTATTACTGGAATTAGTGATAGTTCAGGTTTAAGAAAAAAAAAGGTTTATTTGACTTGTTTTCTGTATTGATGTTGATCATTTGTTTTTATGATGGAAGCAACATTAAAAGCAATCCATCATTTCCCCTAGGCACCTTAAAATGGACCCTACCACAAATTTCTTATGCTACAATTAGATCAAGCATGACATTACTCCTCTTTAACAAAATGGCCTTCCATCGAAGAGCTTATGCCCCTGCCCGTACATCTTAGACTTTTGGAAAGTTCTAAAACTATGCAATTTTTTCGGAAACTAACAGATCTTACCCGTTTAAAAAGACCACTCTCCAACCTTGAACAAATCTCCACCACTAGAAGTCTCAATCCCAGAACGACTATCCTTACTTCAGAAATGTGAAAAAAAAGGTCCAAAACAAAAAACAAATCACCCCAAAACAAGAAAATTACACGTTGGTACAGGACTCTACAAACCCTCTATTATATATTTCTGGATATCTCAGATAAATGTTGGAGATGCACAAACGGATACGTATATCCACATATTCTGGTCATGCCCACATCTCACAGTGTTCTGGTTCGCAGTGATAAATATTCACTGCAATTACCCTGCCAAATGATCCTCTCCTTTTACTTCTTACATAACTATAACCTCTAAACCCACTGATATTGGAAATCAGTGCTGGTACACCTTCTCAATGCAGCTATAGCATGTATTGCTCTCCTCTGAAAAAACACTACTGCTCCTACGATCAATATGTGGGCACGGAAGGTTGAAGCTATAAGGCTAATGAAAGACATGTCTCTATTCATAAGAATAAACAGGACCACTACGAATCAACCTGGTCCTGTTGGGATCTATATAGGATCCAGATGTATGAGAGGCACTTTTCTCAGATTGACTTGTTCCTTCTACCTATCTCTTCTTCTGTTTTACCCCCTGCCACTAACTTCACCCCTCCCCCCTTCCAGAAGTGCTGGCTCCTGAAGAAACTTTAGCTTGGGAATCTTCCACATTTTTTTGCCAATGTAAGTAGAAAAGATAAGTCTGCAGTTTCTTTACAGAAAAAACAGTTCATTTGATAGGGTAGTGGATTTGAATTTAGGACATGAAGATTTATCATGGTTTAAAAAAACTTGGTTAATAAAACCTATAACTGACATTTTTGTAAGCTCAGTTTTACAATTTGTCTCTATTATCCTTAAAACCAGATACATCCAGGAAATGTGCCTTCTAATGGGTGCCCTGTGTCTCATTGAAGATCTATTTTTGCATGTTACCTACCAGTGATCTACTATGCATGTCTACATTTTAACATCATAGGATGCTATATAAGCATTTATTTAAAATGCAGATACTTGATATCAAAACAAATATGACTTGTTTTCTTTTATCTTGCTTTGATGGCAATTAAACCCTTCATGCATCTCAGCAATTCTGCTACAATCTCACAGAGATTATCTTTTGTTAATTAAATTTACTTACAGATAAATATAATACTCAGTTTAGTTAACTCACACTAAAGGCATTTTATATTGTTTAAAGTCCACTAGTTTCTCTTACAGCAGTTAATGATTATCATTAAACCGACATCATTGTCATAATAACTCATGGCTTCCTACTCTTAAATATATTACGTAGGCAGCGATGCTACTCATTTATATCTTTCTCCTTTGTGGAAGAAAGCCATTTACACAGTCTTCATTTGTTGACTTGCTGAAGCTGACTTCACAACACCAGTGTGCATATCAAAAAGTCAGATTAAATGCAGAGGTTCCTGAAGACAGGTAACACTTATAGAACCTCCCTAATTTAAAAAAATTTAATTCAATAAATTAAATGAACAGCTTTGTTACAATCAGGCTGGGTGGGAAAAGAAGAGGCTAGATGTCACAGGTGAACCATGGGTGCAGTGGACCCACCGTGCGTGCCACCAGACAAGTTTAAATCAAGGAGCAGAATCTAAGGAGCCCCTCGGTATACACCAGAGCACCCCGCAAGGGGTAATGACCTTGGCTGTGGGAGAGTCCCAGGTTGCGGTCCCTAGCTACACTTACTGTAGCAGGAATTCTAATATGAGGTACAAAATCACCAGGTAAAAGAGAAGTCTGGCAGGCAATAAGTCAGGGCAGGAGGCAAACAAGGTAGTCAAGATGGGGTCAGTAACGATACAGCAATAGGAAGCAGCAGAGCCTGGGTAGCAGAGACGTGAGGACCTCTTTGTTCAGATGACATCCTGTTGCCTGAGGGTTCCTTAAATACAAGAACATGTGGCTTGATTGGTAGGACTACAGGTGATCTATAAGGAGTGCTAATTAGAGCAGATATACAAGCACCCAGCAGAGGGAGCAGGGAACATGAGCCACATCAAGTGTCTTTATTAGTACAACCCGCAGAGGGAGCTGATCTTCGAAAAATCCATGTCCTTTGAGGTTTTGGAGGTGGAACAGCCGAAGAGGTAGAGGGCACATCTGCAGTTACAGATCTCCGTGTGACACCGCAATCTGTGACATCTTACAGCCAGGATATGAGGCAGGGTCTACTTATCCCACTGTAGTTACTAATCTCAATTGCAAGTATTCCCCTTAAATGAGAGTAAGCTTGTTAAATCAAAGATAGGTTTGTATAAGTATGCATGGTAAGGCTTGAGTTCTAGAATAATTCAAAAAAAGTTCTGGTGTTGTAGATGACCTGGAGGATTAGCGGGATTTGTACAAGTCAGCTTATGTACCATTTTACATTTTGAGTGAATCATGTGACACACAAAACATTGTAAGGAATGAGCTTCAATTACCTCACCATTCACAGCCATTCACATGACCAGTAATATGTCTATGCTTACTAGAAATGTAATAATACATAAATTTTATGCCGAAATATGCTGCACCTTCCTTCATCAAATGATTATAATGAAGGCATCAGGTTTAATCATAAAGATACAACAATTGAAAACATATATGAAGGAGAAATACTAATCTGGGGTGATAATAATGTGAGCTTCAGGGAAAAGTTCTGGTTTAAACTTCCTTCAGATCTCTGTGTATATCTGCAGGCGGATTGCTAATTATTTCTCCCATGCCAACTGACACAATAAGTAGTCAGTGGAATTTGAATATTTTCTTGAGACGCTGAACACAAGATATTTATCTGTAATTTTTAATATTTAATATCTGTGTAATAACCAATTATCTAGGAAACAGAAAATGAAGCAAGTTAAGTATTTATTTCTGATGTGGGGGAATAAGACATATATATGGCACAGGGAGAGCATACACCACTAAAGCTGGCCATACGCGGCTCGATGAAGAAACAGATTAGAGAAACATCAGAGCCGTGCGTGCTCACGGCAGCCGATGTTGCTTTAATCTGTTTCTTCATTTGAGCCATCCATGGTTCCATCAAGCAGGATCAGCGGAATTATTACTTTAGGCCCCCATACACGTGTCGGATTCCCACCAGATTCCGGCACGATCGATTCCGTGCCGGAATCGCATGCAGCCCACCTTGTCCAATCGATCAGGTCCGATCGTTCAGGGGCCCAGAATCGGATCCGACAGAGAACCAACATGTTGGTCTTTCTGATCCGATTCTGCCCAGATCAGGGGGAGTTGCCATTTGTGAGGTGGACAATTGGACACGGAATCGTCCCGGAATCCGTTGGATTAAGGTGGTATGCAGCGATGGATACTCTTAATTGGCCGATTGATCACACCTGCGATTCCTGGCAGAATCGCTGGAATCGATCGGATGGGTGATCGAATGGCCATGGAATCTGACACGTGTATGGCTGGCGTTTGAGTGGACACAACTAGTCTCCATCCAATGTAATGGATGGGCTGACAGCTGAGCTGCACACAGGTGGCTGTAATCAGCTAGCTGCTGTGTGAGTGTGAAGGGGGCAAAGCCAGTACATCTCTGTGTGCTGATTGCCTTTCTCCAGCTCGCAGCTGTCTTGTGAGTGAGTGAATATCTCACAACACAACACGGGCTGTGAGCTGGAATCGATGTGCCAATGTGATGCACATTGATTTCCGTTCAAATGATCCCTGATCAATCACAGCGTGGTGACGTCACGGGTGCATTGCACAAGAATCTAACCAGTGTAAGCCCAGCTTAAATTTATTGCTTTGAATGTCTGTTGAAAGGCCTCTACTGGCCAGCTTGGAATTATTTGTCCTTCTGTTTTTTCTTCAAAGTTTGTCTCCCTGTACTATACTTTAATACAGACAAAGGATCTAGGTTAACTAAAACTCTTCAATGTGAAAAACTCGGAAGTCATACTGTCATTTTACATTCTAGCTTCTTAATTCTAATTCTCTTTATTACAACTGACAACATGTAATTTGATAGCAAATTGAATAAGTTCAGTCAGTCAGTCCTAAATATCTACTAAAACTGCAGGGCTGCTATGAAGTATCATCTCTCAGTCACCTCTTTCGTCAATACAATTATTACATTGTCTAGATAAACCTATATGGATTTAAGTCTGCATTTGAAATGTATTTATAAAGCACGAAACACTCCTTGTGGCACATTAAATTAAATTATTAATACCAAGAATGCTGTTACTTCAGTTACTTTTATTGTAAGCAATTTTAATCTGCCTTTGAAATAATACAACCTGTGTGAGATACTTTCGATGACTACCCGGCCGATCAAAATTTCCGACCGAACCATTCTTTTTTCGATAAATTTTTAAATTTCTAAAAGTCAAAGATTTGCATAAAGCCTAAAATTCACATACAGCCTGAAATTCGCATAAGGTCAAAAATTCACATAAGGTGGAAAATTTGGATTTGCTGAATGAGCTTCAGCTATAATAGAAGAATCAGTGTACATAGTAGCAGAGCTTTACCATCAGAGCTGAGACTGCAAACAGTGCTGTCACCATAAATAAAGCCAAAAACCTTATTACACACAGAGCGGTGATGCTGAAGGACTTACACAAGAATACCAAGTTTGTATATGAGAAGAAATTAATATAAATATTTATGATTAATCATATTATATAAAGCAATTGTTTGATCACGGAAAGATCCCACAATTGCACACAGTGATCGGAAGGCAAGCGTATTTGACCAAAGAGCCAAATCGCAACATTGCAATGCTAGAAATATAAGTAGAGACCCGGGGGGGCTCTACATGAAATGTAATAGTAAATAGGGATGTGTTAAAACTTCAAATAACAATATTAAGTTTTCCTCCGTCGAAGAAAATGGCAATGTTGTCACTCACTGTCAGAAGAAATGACAATGTTGTCACTCACTGTCAGATGGATGGCAATGTTGTCACTCCCTGTTAGAAGGATTGGCAATGGTGTCACTCACTGTCAGAAGGAATGGCAATGTTGTCACTCACTGTCAGAAGAAATGGCAATTTTGTCACTCACTGTCAGAAGGTATGGTAATGTTGTCACTACCTGTTAGAAGGAATGGCAATGTTGTCTCTCACTGTTAGAAGCATGGAAATGTTGTCACTCCCTGTTAGAAGGAATGGCAATGTTGTCACTCCCTGTTAGAAGGAAAGGCAATGTTGTCACTCCCTGTTAGAAGGAATGGCAATGTTGTCACTCACTGTAAGATGGATGGCAATGTGGTCACTCACTGTCAGAAGAAATTGCAATGTTGTCACTTACTGTCAGAAGGAATGGCAATGGTGTCACTCACTGTTAGAAGGAATGGCAATGTTGCCACTCCCTGTTAGAAGGAATGGCAATGTTGTCACTCACTGTAAGAGGGATGGCAATGTGGTCACTCACTGTCAGAAGGAATGTCAATGTAGTCACTCACTGTCAGAAGGTATGGTAATGTTGTCACTCACTGTCAAAAGGTATGGTAATGTTGCCACTCACTGTCAGAAGGTATGGTAATGTTGTCACTCCCTGTTAGAAGGAATGGCAATGTTGTCACTCACTGTAAGAAGGATAGCAATGTTGTCACTTACTGTTAAAAGAAATGGCAATGTTGTCACTCACTGTCAGAAGAAATTAGAATGTTGTCACTCACTGTTAAAAGGAATGGCAACCGGATGGCACTAACAGGTAATTGTTGGGGGCCAGGTTGATGAGCCAGTAAGGCCTAAGGGCAAAATAGTCCACTTCACTGGCTCTGCTGCAGGGGGGGGGGGATTGGTAGGGGTGCTGCAACGACATAGGGGGAAAAATTTAAATGGGTGTTAAAACCTAGCTCTAGCAGGAAGAGCCAGACAGGCTAGAGAACCAAATATGGCTTGGGAGCCCCACTTTGCCGATCCCTGCCCAAGGTGATGAGTAGAGATTAGTGTTGAGCGAGAATATTTGAAATTTTAATATATTCAGCGAATATCTGTCATTCGAGAATTCCCAATATTTTGCGAATGTGTGCTCGGATATTCGCAATGGCGGATATTCGTCATACTATGCTTTAACATTGTTTACTGGCATACATCGCGCATATCTGTGCTCATTGCTGGCGTGCTGGCTAAGATCACAGAATGAAGAAGAGAAGCTGTAAAGCTGCATCTTGGCAAATCATTGCGAACGGGCGTGCGCAATGGAAGGCAATAGAATACAGTCAAATCAAATTTTATGAATTTAGAATGTTTCATTGTATATTCATGAAATTACGCGAATTCTA
>CM070036.1:126015942-126038323 GCA_036250615.1 Ptychadena robeensis
GGCATCAAGGGTGGCACTGATTGACAGGCTTAGCACCAATCAAGCCTGTTGGCCTTTTGCTGCCTGCCCCCTGTGTTTGTGATGTGTGGGCAGTGAGGCAGGAGCTTTCACTCTCCATGTCTCTATCTTGTGAATAGGTTGTGAAATGGTGGAAGGGGATGACTATTAGGGGGTCATGTGTGAGGGGCATACCTGTCAACTTTCAAATAAGGGAAACTGACAGGAAGTGACATCACTGATGTCACGTCTGCTATCGGAAGGTTTAGTAACTTTCCCTCTCTCTTAAGTTTCCACAATTTCAAAATCCCAGTAAAAATCCAGGATTTATCAAAAACGGGTTTTGGCCGGCAAAGTGACGGATAGTTGACAGGTATAGTGGTGGGGGGAGTTTAGAGAGTGAGGCGGAAGGGGGAATGAAATGACTATTAGGGGGTCATATTCGGGGGTGGGGTTCAGAAAGGTAGGCAGAAGGGGGAGGGATTGAGTATTAGGGGGTCATGTGTGAAAGGTATTTTCTCTGTGGGGGGGGGGGGGGCTGTTGGTGCTTGGATGACTGATATCATGTGTATTATAGGTAGTGATGGCTAAACATCGGCCAGGTCTGTTCGCTGGGAATTTGAATTGCAAAAAACAGAAGTTTCCAGTACATGGAATGCACATTTCCTGGCTTTGATTGCCGGACGTGGTGTCATTGACGTCACTTCCGGTTTTCGGAGTCGCTTTTTTCATTAGAGACTGGGTTCTCTACCTGGACACTAGTGAAATAATTATTCCTGTTGCCGGATCTTTGTGAGTCCGATCCAGCCGCTGGAAGAATAAAAAAACTTTTCGCCGGCTAACAGGGCGGGTCGAACACCCATACTGTTTGCGGGCTAGAAGGAAAGCGTTAGCTGCCTTGAGGACAGTTCGGCCATCACTAATTATAGGGTTTGAAATTATTATTGTGTGTGATATGTATTATGGTGGGGGAGTGTGGGCTTGTGTTGCATCGCATTTGCCAGAAACACAGCAATGGACATATTGTGCGTTTGACTCCTGCTGGTCAGCTGGCCACTTGGTGGATCTTTGATGACACAGGAAGGATTCTTTCCTGTTAGAAAGTCCAGGGCCAACAGTAAGAAAAGTCAGTGAGTGGAAGGAAATGTTAATCTCTCCTGGAGAACAATGGCACCCTATGAAGTGAGTTGCCTTTCTCTACCTGGGGGAACATAGTTTTTCAAGACGTCTTGTAAACTACTGAATTGAAGAGGGAGCAAAGGTTAGAAAATATTCAGCCTCTATTACATGTTGAACTGTTATTATGGAGCCATTTCTAAAGCTAAAATATTGTGCCCAAAGAAAAGTTCCTACTTATTATATAACTGTTGTTCTAAGACTAGTTCTAAGTCATGGAAGAGGTTTATGAATCCATAACCAAACTCTTTTAGTACACTTAAAATGAAACAATCCCATTTCTCATATTCTCTATGAAAACTAATGAAGATACAGAATGATAACCTGAAGTGAACCTAAGCAGAAGTTGTTAGCAGAGATATAACTTAACTTAATGTTAATCATAAACGGTCCCACTATATATGTTTCCTGCTAGGCATTGGGCTGCTTAGTTGCTGAAGAAGTGAATTAGCTGCTGGGAGCTGGGTTGTGGTTTCAGATTATCAAACAGCATATCTATTATTTTATACCAAGATAAAGTGTTTATTCTAAAAAAATAAATAAAAAAAAAGTTAAAAGGGTCCCACTTCCACCACCCTTTCCTTGATATCTTTTTTTTAAAACAAGAGTAGGTCCAGTATAGTTGCTTGATGTTTCTGCTAATTTGCACTTCAACAATACTTCAGACATCACCTTTAATGTTTTATCTCTAATGTGATAGTATCCAAGCCCAGAGGCACTGATTATGGACTCCTATGTTGCTAAGGGATAAAGATATGTATAGCCCGCTCTGGGTGCCAGTAATTTCAGTATGCCACTATTTTAGTCATTACCACCAAGACAAGAAATTTTATTGTAGTTGTTTCATCTTGGGTAAGTATTTTAATTTGCTCACTGACTAATTTAATTTACTGTTTGAATGTGCATGTGTTGACCTAGATAAAACAAGTTTGTGATCAAAGCCTAATTAATTTGGTAGCAATGATAAAGATACTTAGTACAAAAGATCACTGTGGTCATGATTCATAAAAGAATTCTCTAATTCTTTCCTGTAACAAGAAAGAACTGATTATCTAATATAACATGCATAAAAAAGAACCAGCAATATTATCGACACTAAAAAGAAAGAATGTTTCTTTTCTGTATTTTTACTCATTATTTCGATTAATTATTTCAGCTGTAACATCATATACATAATGAAAAAAATATTATATGCTATACATATTTAAAGATATCTGTTGAGGATAACATTCTGCTAATGAATAGTTTACTAATAGTAACTAAAAAGTTAGTATAACAATACAAAGATTACTAATAAGTCTATAACAGGGATGCCCACACTTTTATTTGGTTTGTGTGTTAACCCCCCTGCCGTTCCAGACGGTCCCAGCTCATCCAGCTCTGACCTGTCAGAACTGAAGTGGATGAGCTGGGTTTGTCAGGCAGAGATCGGAGCCACAAGAGAGCAAACTCACTGCTCTGTGTGTCTCCGATCTAATGAGGCAGCTGCAGGAGAAAGGGTCACTCCCCCCCATGCTCTCCTATGTAACCTGGCACATCTGCAGCGCCATCTAGTGATTGCAGTGCTAATTTACCTGATAAAGTGAATTATTACAAATTTTCATTGTCTGATATTGTGAGTTATTCACAAAGCATCTGAACATGTCATTATATTCAGGATGTCTACCAGGCTTACAATGTAAAAACAACTTTTTTTCCATTAAAGTCTATGGTGAGCTTTTGGTACAGAAATTTGTACCTCAGCAGTGCGCTAGGGAAGTTAATATGACATAAAAAATTGTAAAAATCATGGGTGTTGGGTACTGCATGCAAAGAGTGTTATGGGCAATTGAGGCCGGTTCCCCTCCCTCTTTCAAAACTCTGACATACATCATCAATGACATTGGTTGAAATAAAATCGCCTCCTTATCATGGAGGTAATTCGTGCTGGCCCTCTCTTCTCTTTGGTGGCATTGATGAGGTGGGAGAGGCTGACCCAAAGGATCAGAAGGGATACATTTAAATATGCCTGAGTTTAGCTCAGGATGAGTATTATTAATCTCCTTGGTGATTCTGAATCGCGGCAGACGATCGCTTCCAAAGCCGCCTTTTTAATGTCTTCTGTGATACCAAAGAGGTGAGGGGGCGCCACCATAGACCTCCATGTTAATGTAGGGGTATCATTTTCTTGGCCAACATGCTTAGAGGGGGGAGGGCGTGGAAAACCAGCAGATGGTTTTTTACACGATAAGGGAATACCACCCAGGAGGTTAAAAAACAAGCTCACTATTTATGCACACATATACAGAATATACTTTATATTTTAAATATATATATATATATATAGCTTACCTTGTGTAACAACATTTACATATATGGCACAGTACAGTTCTGTGTATTTTTACCAATTACCTTATTCTGTGTAAAAAGATTAAATAAAATGTATAAAGGCAGAGCTCCGTGATCTACTCCTACTGGCATTGCGATCTACTGGTAGTTTTTGATCCATCTGTTTGGCTATAAATGATCATCGTTATCTAGAAATGTGTTCTATCTGTCAATCACCATTCTAAAATCTAGCTTTACTTTAATGTTTGCTATTTTTGGCTTGTTTTTGTTAAGGAGGACCAACGGGAATGCTGCCCCCTGTATATTGAAGCAACCGGGGGGGGGGGAGTTTACCCATTACTATAAAAAAACTCTATTGTAAAGTGTAGCACATATGCTTTATATTTGTAATCCTCAATAATTACATTGACAGGGTAAAATAATCTATGCATTCATCTAGTTCCAGTTCATCAAAGGAATGAGAAAGCCTATTCCACTTCATACATCCCCTACTGTATAAAATCCTCATCCATATTATTCACAATGCCTCTAGATAATCCATCATCACTACAATTGCTGGAAATAGAGAAAAGGGTTTGGGGGGAATCATAAAACAAAGTAAACGTTAAAAATTCAACAAAAATTTCAACTTTAAAAATTCTGACTTAATTTTTATTAACTTTTCAAATTTTCTCTTACAATTCATGGGACATTATCACTGTGGGCTAGAAAATGAACAGTCACCCAAAGCAAGATGTAGAGTAAGGAGGAGACAGAAGTAAAAGGGTAGCGATAACGGCATTATAGTAAAAAAAAAAATATATATTTTGCGATTTTAGTCAATTAAAAAAATTATCCACTCTTGATCACACAAAAAGTAAATAGCAAGATGGTGTTGAAAATATGGCAAATAATGCTTTTGTGCCTTAAGAATAAGAAAGTTTAAGAAATAGAAGCTGGAACAAAGTCACGGATTTCCAGTGTTGTGAATGCTTTAATGCTTAAAGAGACTACAGAGTCACTTTTAACACTTGGAGGAAGCATATAAGGAATTGGAAGGTTAGGTTACTCTCAAGTTAAAAGATGTCATGGAGGAAATAAAACAAGGGCAGCATTGGAGACAACTGAGGAGGTTTTGTGTTTAAAGAAGACAGCAATACACATTCTCACCTACCAATACAAACCTTTAAGCTCTTGAGGATGTAGGTCTAAAAAGAATGTGAATTTAAACATTCCCTCACATTAGGAAAAAGTTCAAGAAGCATGTCCATGGGTGGAACAGCATGTACTCACATATAATACATCTATATGATGGGGTATAGGAATACTTCCTAGAGTTATATTTTGTGTAAATTATAGCAAAAGCCTCAATTTCAAAATTAAGCCGACCATAGACGTCTCAATCCATGGCCAGCTTGGAGGCAACTCATTAGAGCGTGGTGACATCACATTGCCACTAACACAGGGATTCCCAGCAGATTGTAGCCAATTAGCTGATTACAATAGGATGGGCCACAAAAAGTATTGGCAGGACAGATCTCCGTGGTTTAAAACAGATTTACAAAGATAGAAATAAATGTTGGCCTCTGTTGAAATACAACATGGCTGCATTACCAGATCACATCATGCTATTGGTTTAAAACAGATTTGTGGCAACAGAGTTTTCAAGGAGTAAAATAAAATGTTTTCATCTGAGAAAAGAGGGAAAGAATTGTATACTACTGTTATTGTGTTCCATCGCCCTATACTTTTTTTTGCTGTTGATGACCACAACTGAGGTTCTAACGCTAATGGCGAATAGATGCAAAAGCAATTTTCCATGGCCACAAAACCTATGTATAATAAAGATGATTTTCAGGGATCACTTATATTTGAAAGACAGGTAAGAAGATAGGACATCACTACTTTAAACTTTTCACATCTGCTCTGCTAATTTCTTGAAGTATCACTACAGCAAAGAAAAAAAATTGTATGGGGGTTAATAACTTTTATGATAATATTCAGATCAAAATTGTCAAAAAGTGTTAACTTAAGGCAATGGTTTGAAATACAACAAGTTTATATGTCACCAACTATACAGAAATATTCATCATTCACATGGGGGTGGGCCCCCCTGGAATACCACACCCCATTTAGGAACCACTGACTTAGGCTAAGCTTTTGTTTTAGGCTTTCTGGGATGGCAGGCAGCAATCGAGTGGAAGTGGGAGGCGGCAGCATGTATGGTGGCTGCCATCTGAGACTGCCTGCCCATTGACTTCCCCCACTATCCCTGGGCTTGTCATGCCTGATCTGGATGGACATACGGGGGGTGCCCCTTTGGGTACCCTGGGACCCTTCCCAATCTGTGGGGGTATCTTGACGAAATCCACCTGACCCTGAACATATCTGTAGATACTTGAAGCACCTACATATCTCCTGATGAAGCTACTTAAGCGAAACGCGTTGAGAAGGTGTTCTTCAATATTGTTGTTTTGCTGTTTTTTATGTATATTTGTTACCCAATAGGATTGCAATAGCTGTATGGAATGTCATCTGTTTCATAACATTTTTTACCATATTTATGTACTATGTATTGTGAACGTAATGTTTATCTTATGCCTTAATAAAGGATCAATTTCTAGACATCAGTGAACTAAATATGTGCCCTTAAAGTCCCTTGGAGCTTTTAGTCTCCCACTGGTAGGCAATTGGGGAATTTAGCAGGTCCCCCTCCTTTTGCTTTTCCAAAACCGTTCTCATTTTTTCGTATACAATTAATGGGATGTTGGCACGCTTTGATCTATAATTAGAGGGAACGGTAGTAGGTTCTTTGAAAATTATTTGCCCTTGATACCCCAACCCATGTAAGTATAAAATGCTTCTTAATGGAGGAATTTTCTGCCATAATTCTCTTACATGAAAGTCAATGGCACCGCCTACCCCCGCCCCTCTGGCATTACCGATGATGCAATCGGGGTGGGCACTGCAGCATCGCTCCCTAAATGCCGATGCTCAGAATGGAAGAGAGAATTCGGCAGACAGGTGAGTTTTAGTGAAGTTATGTGCACGGTCTCTCGGGCAAAACACCCAGGAGGTTAATAAAATCATTACAACTGTGGAAGTGGTTTCTCCTCACTAGATATAATGATGAACCTTTTCATATGAAAAACTAGAGATCAACCATTTCAAAATAATTGCAAAGCCCCTGAGCATGGAGATTTTGCTGGAGATGTAGGAAAGGGTAAAGGGTATACTACAAAAAAGTAACACAAATACATTTTGCATGAATTAAGTTCAAATCTAGAAATTTCAATTTTGACTTTGAACTTAATTTATGAAAACATTAAATGTGCAATTTTCAGAGGCTTTGCAATCAGCCCAGAAAATCAGCTAGTCGAAGAATTCAACCATCTCTAATGGAAACAAACTTCAACTCTAATAACCATATAAACGTTTTGCTAATTCAAGACTACTTCCCCACAGGGTGAAAATACTGCTGTAGAATTTCACAGAACAGTGTTCTGAATGAATAATCAGGTTAAAAAATTGTGTAACGGATGGACTTTGAAGAATAAAAACTGTAGTGTTGCATTACCACTACATTTTCATTTATGTCTACTCTAGTTCTGATCTAAACATTATTTTTGACATCCCATCAATCATCAATTTTATATCTCAACATTACCTTTGTTGTCTTTATTTTTCGAGTCAAGCGCAACATGCTCTTAGCGTTATGCAACTGCAACTGCAACTGCGTTATGCAACTGCTAAAAGGTAGGTGGGATACTAGCTTCCAAAGGTATTAAGAGGTTCATTTAACATATTTTTGGTGTGTGGTGGGGATACAATATTTATAGCATTTGCATTAATTTTGTTGTCACAACACATAGCTAAAAATAATCTATGGGATAATAAGCAGTCAATACGCTTGGCACTAGAATTGCCTAAGTGCAAATATATCATGGAATTGCAAAGTGCTCTACATGCACAGATCCTAGAATGGCCAACTAGCTGTAATGTAAATTAAAGCCGGAGCAAACAGTTGAGTGCAGCAATCAGCCAAACACTTCTCCAGAGGGTTCAGGATTTTTCAGTATCCCTGTAAATAACAGCATCTAATGAGCTAGATGGCTTTCATGGACACTTCATCTTATATTGTGCACTGATTAATACAAATTTTGAAAGCCGGTGGATAAAATAAATGTAACCTCATTATAGCAAACTACTGCAGGCTTTAAATACAGGGGATGCCAATTGCTTGTGAGGGGAGCTGATTGGCAGAATGGCAACATGGCAAATGGAATTAGCGGCAAATTAAATTAGCTCTCAGTAGGCTGTGCTAGAAAATAAAATGTTAGACATGAGCTTGTTATTTAAAAATACACAGACGCGTAATCGTCATCAGGTACCAAACAACTAAATGACAGCAACGATGTCATGAAAGACAGCGAGAAATATAATTGCTTCAATTATTTTACTTGAAAACAAAGGGGAATTTTCTTTACTCCAATAGGCAAAAAATATACCATAGCGGGGTGAAAGAGGGGAAATAGGGATACAAGAAAAGATATACAAAAAAAATACAATATGCACTTCAAGAACAATCTGAATTAAAAAGAGTGTCATTAAGTGTCATCTTTATTTATTTACTAAAAGAATCAAGATTTTGTTAATGCGAATGTTCGCTTAGCTTAGTGAATAGGGTAAAGCATTTATTTGAACACTGAACTTTAAAAAATTCTTCTACAGCAGTCCCAAAGCCACTCCTTTTATATCTTGGCTGTGTGCTTAGTCTTTGTCCTGCTAAAATATGAGTTTAAGAGAGCTCTGGGGCAGGTTTTTATTAAGGATGCCTGTGTACATTGCTGCAGTCATCTTTCCCTTTATGGTGAATAATCTCCAAGTTCCTTCCCCTGAAAAATGTCCCCACAGCACCATCCCCAATATGCCACCACCATGTTTCACTGTGGGAATGGTATTGGCCTAGTCATGAGCTCCAAACTTGATGCCTTTTCTACTCAGACAAGATAATTTTGTTTCTAATGGTCTGAGAGTCTTTTAGGTGGCGTTTGGCAAATTCCAGGCAGGATTCCATGTACCTTTAACTAAGGAGTGGCTTCCGTTTAGCCACTCTACCATATAGGCTTCATTATTGGATTGCTGCAGAAATAGTAGTCCTTCAGGAGGGTTCTCCTCTCACCACATGGGACATTTGGAGCTCTGGCAGTGACCATCCAGTTCTTGGTCACCTTCCTGGCTAAGGCCCTTCTACTTGATCGCTCAGTTTAGATGACCGGCCACCTACAGGAAGAGTCCTGATGGCATAACTTTCACAACTTTCACACATACAGTGGCCATGGTTGTTTGCATAAATACATAACAGTACTACCAACACACCTGGGGGGGGGGGGGGGTTAACATCCCAATCCAAATATGTGAATATATATAACTAATTTTTATATGGTTGGTCCTCTTTTAGGCTAAGGCTCAACTAATGCGGACAGAAAAACACATGCAGTAAGCCACGGTTTTTGTTTAATTTTTTTTTGTCCATTGCTGTCAATGAACAAAAAACCACAGCAAAGCAAAACCGTGTCTGATTGATTTCAGTGGACGTGGACGCATGTTTAGGATGCGGATTGCGGCGCAGTGTGGGCTAGAAAATTCTGTTAACTGCTCATTTTTTCCCGCAGCCAATCCGCTGCAGTGAAAAACTGTTTCATTGGGGGTAATGGGAGCAGTTCAGGGCACGGCTTAAAATACACACCACATCCCCTCCTAACCACCCAAGTGGAGCCTTACCCATAGTAACCATTTCTTGGCAATGATCAACAACTGCATCCTATTACAGATTTAAATGTTCTAGTGATACCAAATTTAATGTGTAGTCCCAGATGGTACTTGGCGCATTCAGTTCTATTACCATAATTTTTTATATTTACCTATTTGATTGATGGTTTACCCAAAGATTGCCTGCATGAGTTAAGATTTAGGCTAAGTTTACACTGTCGTCACGTTTAAAGCTTCCTAGACGCTCTGCAGTGACAGAAAGGCTTTAAAAACGTTTTAAAGCAAAGACCCTTGTACAACATGTAATCTAGCTTTAAAGACAGAAAAACGTCCAGGGGGGCAGGGAGTGACCCTGCAGAGTGCTTGGAAATGTGTGAAAGCCACTCCCAGGTCATTTTTTTATATGACTGAAAAATGAGTGACAAAAGCTCTGCAAACTTGCTGCAGTCGCTTTCAGGGCTTCACTATTGAAGTCAATGGGGTCGTTTAACGACCAAGCGACCCTCTGAACGTGACAGAAGGCATTCAAGAAATGAACAGAAAACGTACTGCTTGATTAACGACAGTACATTTCCTGTTCTTTAAACGACCTCATTGACTTCCATTTTAAACCTAAAGCAAGGTCGTTTTCTGGTCACTTAAAAGACTAGAAAATGACCTTGCAAGAGACAGTGTAAACTTAGCCTTAAGGACTCTGAATGCCTGAAAATGTCTGCATTGCCAAATTCCCGCACTCATGTGGAAAATATTGTGGTGTATTCCAGTTCCAATGGGCATAGCAGTTAAAACATAATATTCTATAGCTATTTGCACTTCTAGTAACTACAGGCTGTCTTAGTGGTAATACTGGTATCAGGACAGATCAACGTAATGTCCGTTTTGGTTCCATCACACAATTGGATGGTTCTAATACAGGCAAATAGCTGCCAAAAAGTCAACAATCATGCATTATGTTACTCACCGAGTTGTCTTTCACCAGAAAAGCGCAGCACTGGATCCCGGCCATTAGCATTTTATGAGGATTCCATGCAACAGAATCAGCCCTTGGAGGAAAAAAAGGTTTAAGGTAAATAAAAACCTTTGGCAGGTACTGAACTTATACATTGTATATACACTCTCTGGACACCTATATATGTTGTAATATGTCTTTGTGATTCATTATTGCGTACTAATATTTTGTTAGTAGCATGCTCAATACATTCATGTTGTGTTAAAGGTCTCAGTTGTCTTCAGAAGAATGAATTTCTGTACATCGTCACAGTTACATTGTTGAATAGGCTATTTTTAATATGATTTTTGTTAAAAAATATGTAAGTTCTTTAGAGTATATGAAATCCACCAAATTACTAGCCAAAATCTAAACAATGAATCTACTATACTAACAAGAACCTTGCATCATATTTTCATTTGTGGTCAAAACATAGGTGTATATTATAACACAACAGCCTAACCACAAAATAAGCTTTGTTCCCTAATAGTTTTTATTGGCATTGATCCTGATAAGTGATGTGCAGCAATATATCGCGATATTTCACAAATTATTCTACTAGTATTCTAAAATCCAAAATTCAAGTGTATGGGCATGCATTGTGATAATATATTCGCATGACAATTACCTTCACAATGAAGCGTCATGGTCACTTGGCATTTATTATGGCATTGCGAGTATATTATCGCAATTCATACAATAAGCTTATCAGTGCAAAATTTTGTGAATATTATACATTTCGAATATCCATCACCATATTTGTTAAATATATTTGCAAAGGATCGCTCAGTTATGGTTTCTTATTGTGAAAACAAATAAATAAACAAAGGTCACATCTTATCACTGGCCTTAGTGTGGCACACACAGACACACAATGACAAGACTAAAGGCTGCTATACACATACCGAGTAGGTCAGACAGACATACTCCGATATGCACCGGAATGCAAACGTGATGACTTCATCACGTTTGCACCCTGGTGCATTATGGGGCCCCTTCAGTCGGCCGGCACCCTTTGTGTGCCGGCATTAGCTTCAATGAAGACGCCAGTCTTCATTGAAGCTAATGCCGCCGGCTTCCATCGGCCAGAGATTATCAGACATGTCCGTTCTCTGGCCGGCCGAGCTGTGGGGCGACAGGTCGCCACATGTGGGCACATGTCGATTAGCGGCCGATTTTTCCGCTGACCGACGTCAGGTGAAAAATCGACCGTTTATCGGCATGTGTATGGCAAGCATTAGTGAACTTCAGTGGTGACTTTTATATTGCCCACATCTATTACTTCCAGGTGAGTTTAAAGGAGTATCACATGCTTGAAACAATCTTATCTATCCACAATTTTAAAAGGGTGCCAATATTTGTGTCCAGACCATTTTTGGAGCTTTGTGTGACATTATGTCCAATTTGCTTTTTTTCCTCCTTTTTTGGTTTTGTTCCAATACAGATGCATCATCTGAGGTTTGGTGTATTTCCATGTTATGTACAGGCCATTAAGTAAAGGGAAATCCAAAATTCTAGGGTTGTCATTAAAAGATAAGTGACTGGTAAATCTTAATGGTCATACAGGAACTAAAGCTGGGCATACACAGCCCACTTTTTCATTTGGTTGACTTAAAAAATAATTGTTTGAAAAAACATACTTTTTTAAACATGTTAACACAAATTTGTCCATAAAGGAGATATGGCCTTACTCTCAATTTAAACGCACATATTGAAGACAGAACAAAACCCACAGATAAAATGTAGCAATTAAAATAACAAATATGCTGTTTTATTTTGCATAGATTTCCCCTGTTCTTGCACCTGTTTTCATTCCTCCTAACTAAAAATTGTCACTGTGATTGCAGAAATTCGAAATTAGTGTGTAGATGCACCAAAATGTATGCAAACATACATACCAGCCAATAACTTACTCGATCAAGTTTTACTTGATTGGCCTAATTTAGTCTGCAAACAGACTGTGTAGCTCTACCTCTACTGGCACACGAGAAAATAAACAATTCTAGGTTATATTAGATACTATAATGCTCTTACCTGTCAATGCCCTGCAAAAGTTTTCTATATTTTCTTGACATCAAAGCTGATCCTCCCCAAGATGCCTATAAAATGATATTAATAATCAACATCACGTGTTATAAAAACCTAAATTTAGTTTGTAATTTTACATTCGCATTTTAACCCTAACAATAAACTTCAATAATTTGTCTGCTAAATATCCAACTTTTGTTAACTCTGGTGAGTGCATCTTTTTTTTGAGAAATGGAGTGAAATATCTTGATGTGCTCTATGCTTTTACATATGGAAGAGTTGGAAAAGTTGAAACAGGGACAGAGAAGGAGAATAAAGAATGGTCTGTTTTGTTATATATCACAAATAAAGTAGGCAGTGCTGACATTGCATTGCATGCATTAAAGATCTCAAAGTTGTGCTGTCATGTCAAAAAGCTGTGAATGTCCAGTTTACCTCCAAAATTGTGTTCTTTTTAGTATGACACTAGAAAAAATTTATAAACAAAAAATAAAAACAAAATAATAGTTAAGAATTGCTGTTGTAGATGTTACCATATTTTGCTGTCCATTAGATGAACAACAAGATATGATGCACCCCTATATACAGGCTGAGCGGCTGACACACACAGTGGAGACAAACTCTCTGCTATGTGTGGCTTTAAGTGTAGAAAAATTTCCTTTACCAGCTCAAAGCAACAAACAGTGGAGGGTTTGCCTCCACTGTGTTTGTCAGCTGGGCAGCCTCTGACAGCTTCCCTGCTTCAGCCTACTGGAACTTGCCCAAGCCAAGTACGGAGCATTTGGCTGAGCGGATTACCGGACAGATTATCTGGCCTCTGCTTGGCTGTGGAAAGAAGCACATAGATGTTGCCCCTGATTAGTGATGAGCGACTAGGCAATATTCGAATTCGCGTAATTTCGCGAATATCCGCCATAATATTCGATTCCATATTCGTAATCTCGAATATCCGCACTTACGACATGAATTGCGATCTAACAATCGCAATTGCGACTCAATATGCGCAATGCATGCAAGTCAATGGAGAATGGCGGATCCGAAATTGCGATTATGCAAAAAAAGGGCAATGCGACCAACTATGCGCAATGCATGCAAGTCGATGGAGAATGGCGGAATCCGAAATCGCGATTATCTGAGAAAGCGCAATGCAACCAAATATGCGCAATGCATGCAAGTCAATGGAGCTCGGATATTCGACTGGGAGAATATCCGTCATTTCCGTTTTAAAAAATCTAATTGCGATTATATAATCGCGATCCCATTCATTGCAATGGATCGCGATTATAAAAGCGCAATAAATCGCGAAAAATCGTGATCGCGTCGGATATCCGATGATATATTCGCGAAATGGCGAAATAGCGATATTCGAGCTAAATATTCGAAAATCAAATATTCGAGCTCAACACTACCCCTGATTTTAAGGGGAAAAGTGTGTCTTATGAAGCTAAAAATATAGTAGTTTACTGATATCTTTAGATTAAACCTCATCCCTCTGATCTGCAGATAAATAAAAACAAGTAAATACAAAAGTAACATTGTTATTTTTTATCTCTCTGTTCCACTGTGTGTGAACACTGTGTCAGAGGGTCAACCTTTGACAGAAGCAAAATACAGAAGCACAAACATATGTGTAACACACATTTTGACACCTCAAATATGTCTGCAAGTACTAGGAAAGGAGCCATAAAGAGGTAGAAAGAATAGTAAAACTACAGATGACTTGTCTATCTGGGTACCATTTCTTAAACCACCCCCTACCTATTATATACTTTAGGCAGGGTGCTCGAATCTACCTGTGTGTTATCTTGTGATGTATCTCAACTAACTCAACAAAAATTTTATGTACAGTGCTGCATATAACTAAAAGTAAATATTAATAATAATTAAACATCTGTAGCATGTCCAGGGTCTACATCTGTGTAAATTAATAAAACATTGTAACATGGGCCTGTACTCAGAAATGTATTGAACGTGTATTTTTTTTTCTTATTTTGCCTTAATTTGTATCTTACATGTCATTTAAGCAGGGCATAGACGTCACGATTTTCCGTACGATTTCTGTGAGATCAATCACCGTGATCACAAATCGATGCATGCACAAAGTGATCAATCGATCGATTTGTCCCTAAATCACATGTAAAATCAATTGAGCAGGAATCAGACGGAAAATTGAGACGTCTGTAAAATTTAATCTGTAAAATGTAGTTGATCGCTCTGGAATCGCGGAACCTTAATGGAGACGTCCTATCAATCGACCTATTGGCTTCCAACCCACATTGCATAATTTCCACTTAGAACAGATGGGAGCTGGAGATCGCACGATCCGTGATCGATCATGGGAAGGAATCAACCAGGAATCGAAGACGTCATATGGTGCAGTGTGCGATCGATTCTGTAAATGGAATCGATTCTGGAATCGCATGCACAATCGTTTAAAAGATTGATCGCTGGGAAATCTACATCTGTGCCCAGCTTTAGGCAGCATTCACACTTATGCGTTGGCAAACAACCCAACTTGCTGTGTTCGGGCGCCTGCAAACAATGTGCTAGTGTTAACTGGGTTTTTAAAAATGCCCTTATTCTGCCAGTATTGGGCAGGCGCCTAAAAGCGACCAAGAGATGCCTAATGTTGTGTCTTCCCAGCTCGTCCGGCAGCTAGAAATGCAGTGTTTTCAGACACCTGTGCGAATGCCCCCTAAACCTCGGGGAAACTCAGCCTTAGTTTTACCTAACATAAAATAATCCTTCCCTATATCATTATATTCCAAATAACATGACTAAATAGTTATTGGTTTTATTGTATTCATGTGATTCATATTCTTCTCCTATAACTAAATAGGCCTCGCTTGTGGGAGAACCAGGTCATGTAACCTGTGATATCACTGCAGCCACATGACCTTAATAAGATCTTGGTGGGAGATCTACACATGCTCAGGTTGGTGGCATCCACAGTTTAACAGGAAACACAAGGCTCCTAAGTGTGGACAATGGGAAAGAGAGAGAGAGACTAATCTATATTTTCTTTAAATAGTAAAGAAAAATGTTTTTTGGAAGCTATACGTTGGCTTTATTGACACTTTATGACCTGAGTACAAGTATATTTGTCAAAATTGATTAAAAGCAATGCCCTATGTTTATGGTTGAGATCATATTTTACTGCTTTTTGTAACAAATATAAACACTTTTAGATTTGTAATCCACTAAAGAAAATATGTTATAGAAGGCAGCAAGATGTGTAAACAATTAGAAAAAAATATATGGTCAGTAAAATATACCAAAGGTTTCATTTGCCATACTAATAAGATATTTTAAAAATAAATGACTATTATATTTATCTTTGTATTCAGTATAATTATGTTTGCTTTCAGATGGGTTCATTAAAATAAATGGATTAGCATTAAGGTTCAATGAGATGCCCCTTATTAGATCAAGAAGGGACAGAAGAAAAAAATGGGATTCAGATTTAGTGGAATTATATAAATATGTTAGAGGAAAATTACAGATAATATATATCTAATTGTTTAAATGACTGAACTAGAAAGCCAGAATTGGCATAGCATGATGAGTCAGTTTCAACAGGCCTGTAAAGCACAGCAAGCAGAAGACATCTCAAGATGGAAAGACCTTAAGGCTTGTCCCCAGGGTCGAATTTAACCACACGGCGCCGCGGTTTTGAGCCGCTGGTGGCCACCTCCATTGTTTTTAATGAGGCTGTCCCCACGTGCGTGGCTGCCCACGGTCAAAGTTGTGGCTGCCTGTGGGCACCTGCGTTTGGCCACCAGCAGCTAGCGGCTACATTGACATGTAGTACGCCGCTACAGGCAGCCGCGACCACTAGTGATCTTTGGGGGGACCATGCCGCCCCACGGCCAGCTTCCACTATGGGGACAAGCCCTTAGAGAAGAAAATTGCCAGCCTTCTGGCATCAGAAGTACTTTGAGTGATACATAGCGGAAAAGAGTAATCCACAAGTCTGGATTCAAACTTTCAAAGAAACATTGATCCCAAATTACAACAAGCTTTGGAAACTAATTAACAGAACTGCACACATAGCATGATGAAGATACTGATCAAACTGCTGAAGTCTATACAAATTAGAGAATTTGGAGATCTGAGAATTGCTCTTACAACATCCAGAGATGAAGTTATTAAGGTGGCCATAGAGGGTTCGATCGTTCGATCAATCGGCCACAAATCAATCATGCCCACCTTAAATTGTGCTATAAATAGGCCCAGAAATCGATCTAACAAATTACAGACATGTCCATAATTTTAAGATCGATCTCATTACTTTGAATGGGGACCAGCATTTTTGTGGGGTAAAAAATTATTTCTCAGCTTTTATTTACATTTTAAACAAAAAGTATCATGTCCAAAATTATACATACCCTTCACAAAATGTCTCTGGGAAAATCAAAAACAACCTGATGAACAGCTTGGCAACAGCTGTTTGAATCAACTCAACAGGTGAAAAACAGTAGCTCTTTGCAGTTGGTTTGTGGACTGTCCTGGTTAAGACAATGGAGCTCAGTGAGGACATGCTGCTGCGCATTGTGCCTGCTTACAAGTCAGGAAAGGGCTACAAGCCAAAAGTGACACCTGTGCTGGCCAGGAGGATAGTGAGAGAGGTGAAAAAGAATCTGAAAGATCACCACCAAGGCCATCCTGGTCAATCTAGGCTCTGCTGGTGGCAATGTCTCAAGGCAATGTCTCAAGGCATAATGTATCAACTGTTTTCTTCTTTTTTTTCTGTTACTTGGTAATCTTTGATTACATACGCATTTTTACTTCGAGGTTAATAAATAAATTTCTAACCTTTACATCGTTTGCCGTTTATAAAGTCCCATTTACGTGTACCAGTAACCTGAACGGGTTCTGGTAAAGGGTGCCATGACGCACAGGATTAAACCTTGTGCGGTGCCTTATATAAATGTTAGTTTAGGGATGATGGCAATATTACTTGGTGGTGCTAATAGGCACTTTTGAAAAAAAAAATATATCACCACACATTGTTATCAACATTTAAACCTAAAAAAGTTTTAAAGACAAATTTCCTGGTTTATGTAAGGATGATTTGCACACTGATAATTGTGCGTATTTGACTGTAATTAAGCAGTATTGTAACAGATATCTGCCTTGATATAAAATGGCCAACATTAAATTACGGTATGTATATAAATGATACCAGAATGGTACAAAGTACCATTCTGGAAGACATATTTAAATAATATTAAATGTCTGTCTGATTAGAAAATAAATTAAAAAAATATTGATTGTAAAGTAATAATGATACATTTGTATAATATTCATATTATTTTATGGTGCCCAATTAAATATTTCAATTTAGAAAATTATACTGTAAACAATTAAACATAAATGAGATTATAAGACTCCCTGAAACAGAAGCAGACTGTAGACAGTGCAAGCTCAAATCCCAGAATAAAAATGCTAAAATCTGCAGGCTCATTGACTTCTTGGCATCAACTGGTATGCAGCAACTCTTTAGGATGGTTCATTAGATAAAAATTAAGTAATTAAGGTAATGACAGCTTCAACTTATACATGAAGCTAGGTGAATATTGACTTCACACATTGACTATCTTATATTGCTTTAGTAAATCAGTCCTATTTAGTCCAATAAAAAATGGGTGCATTAACAGAACATTTAAATTACCATATTGGTGCACCATAAGATGCAACAGATCATAAGACGCAACTTTGGCTTTTGAGAGTTAAAAGAAGTTAAAAAATATCTCACAGAAAGATACATTCCGGGATCTCAGCAATGCCTTTATACCGATATTTACTCGGGAGTGTTTCTCCCTACTGTGCAGTGCCCCTCCTCCCCAGTCGATACCCCTTAGCATGTATGCGATAGAATAAGTCTGTGAGTCTCCAGGCTGTCAGCAATGCTCTGATGTAAGGGCCGGTCAGGGCCTGAGACTTGCTGAGGCACTGCTGAGAGGCGGGAATAAGTCTCTTCTATCCTTGAACATGTATATTCGCTCTAAAGGATGCACTGACTTTTCCCCCTCTCCAACTTTGCTGGGGGAACAAAGCGTCTTCTAGAGCTGAAAAAATATGGAATATGAATATTTGCCTCATTCTCAGCTTAGCATACATTTCTTTTTAATTTTTTAAACCAAAAATAGGCTTATATGGATTAACAAAGAACGTTAAGGGTTTAACAGAAATAAACATGTTAAACATATTCAGTCTTGCAACAAAAGATAAATATAAACATATGGTATATTATATTTAAGCTTGAAAACTGTCAAAAACATCTAAAGCTGAAAATTTTATTTGATTAATATGAAATATCAATGATGAATTATGGGTCCACATTTTTCTAAAAGTGTCTATGTTAAGAAATAGAGAACTACTCTAAGATCCTGGCATCTAGAATAAACTCTCTCCTACCCTCCCTCATCCATCAAGACCAGGTGGGGTTTGTCCCAGGGCGGGAAGCCAGGGACAACACCATCAAGGCTCTTAACTTACTGCACTGGGCAAACGTACACAACTCTAAACAATGCTTCTTCTTGTCAACGGATGCCGAAAAGGCATTTGACAGGCTGGATTGGAATTATATGATTGCAGTGCTTGAGAAGATTGGCATTGGACGCACTATGCTACAGCGTATTTCAGCATTGTATATTTGCCCTTATGCGAAGGTTAGAGCCAATGGATCTTTATCTAAGCCGTTCACAATTAGAAATGGTACCAGACAGGGGTGCCCACTATCACCGCTGTTGTTTGTGCTGACTCTGGAGCCTCTTCTCCGCCAGATCAGGGCCTGCCCGCTTGTGAGGGGTTTCCGCGTGAAAGGCAAAGAATACAAAATTGCTGCCTTTGCAGACGATCTCTTATTCACCCTCACAGACCCGACCACTACACTCCCGGCCTTATTAGACATACTAAATAACTACCAACAACTGTCTAATTTCAAAATAAATCACACGAAGTCATTCGCCCTCAATATAAACGTTCCCAAAGACACAGTATTAAAATGCAAACAAGATTTCCCTTTTCAATGGGCAGACAAACACATTACATATTTAGGAACCCTGTTACTTGGGGATCCGGAGGAAATTTATCAATGGAATTTCCCCCCCCTCCTCAAGGCGATTAAGGATGACTTGTCCAAATTGGCACAGACCGATCTTCTCCTGGTTTGGCAGAATGGCTATTGTGAAAATGAACGTTGTACCGAGACTTCTTTACCTGTTTCAGACGTTGCCCATCCACATCCCTCAGTCATTCTTTGCCTCCATACGATCTTTGCTGAGGCAATTTGTTTGGGGAAATAAGAAGCCCAGAAATGCATATAGAACATTAACTGCGCCCAAAACGAAAGGAGGCACTGGCCTCCCAGACCCAGAATTGTACCATCGTTCTTGCCACATTGCAAGGGTCTTGGATTGGGGCCTACATGGGTCCTCCAAAGCCTGGGTGGGATTAGAGAATGATTTATCTCCCATACCTTTGGCATACTTACCTTGGCTACCTAATCAGAAGACCGCCCTACCACCTTTATTAAACTCGACAATACGTTCGTTTCGTGACTCAATCAAAAAATACAGTTTAACCACCTTTCCAAATCCTCTGACTCCGCTGTTGCACAACCATGCCTTTCCCCCGGGAGATGACCTGCGAAAACTGTTGCCTGAGGGACATGTGGATTTATTCCGGGCATACCACTTTTTTGATAACAATAGTTTCAAAGAGAGGAACACCCTCTCTCAAGAAGGCTTTGATGTCCCCCACTGGATGTACTTTCAGACTAGGCACTACTTAAACGCAACAGTCAATAAGACTCTGGTGTGTAGAGAAGAGATATGGGCGAAAGGGCAATCAGTACGCCATGCTATTTCTACGATTTATAATCAGCTATTGGTACTTACTGCATCAGGTGATATGTCTCACAGATCCGCTTGGGAAACGGAACTTGGCATATCATTCCTAGATACAGAGTGGGAAAAAATAAATGTGTTGACGGTGAAAGGGTCCCTGAATGTTAGAATTCAGGAAAATAATTTCAAATTACGTACGCGTTGGTACAGAGTACCCCAACTACTTCACAAAATCTTCCCTCTCGCTGACGAACTTTGCTGGCGCTGCAAGATAGGAGTGGGCTCTTACAAGCATATCTGGTGGGAGTGTGCTTGCGTTAATGACTTTTGGAAGGTAGTTGTGGCAACCATCAAAGAGATTACTGGAAAAATCGTACCGTTTACACCACAAGCTGTTTTATTGCATCACACGCAGGAGACCATTAAGTCATATAAAGGTTCTCTCACATTTCACTTACTCAATGCTGCTAAGCTTTTGATCCCAATGCTGTGGAAGGAAACTAGGCCCCCGACAATCAAAATTGACAAAAATCTGTGAAATGGAGAATGGAGAAACTCATTCACATGACAAAAGATTCTCTCACACGGTTCACACAAATCTGGGAACCCTGGCTTTCATTTCGTCTCTAAAAATGGCATAGGCGCTCCGTCAGGGATATTGCGGAGGGTAAGATACTTAAATTCATCCCAGCCTACTAGAGGAGAAAGGACTTTACACACCAAGTCATGATTTAGAAGTCAGTACTTAATGGATTTTCCTACTAGATCTGCAGTTGATATACACGTTCTGCCCTCTATTTTCCCTTTCCAATACGCTTGCACCTCTGAACTTGCAACCTAGGGGGGAAACTGGAGGGCTCACTTATTGTTAATTCTGTTATTGTTACTGTTTTTTTTTATCTTGCAATGTCAAATTTCCACCAATTGGTGGTCGCCAGCTGTTTCGCTGTATGTTTGTTCAAACTAACTATATTACGGACACATGCATATTTACAGGAGCTGTTACATTGCATACAGTGTGTTTGCTATGTGATTCTATACATGTTTTTACATTTAATGTATATTACTGTATGATTACAAAAAGCTTTCTATTTGCTGTATTTTGTATTACCACTTTATCTCAATAAAGCTTGTTTGGGAAAAAAAAAAAAAAAAGAAATAGAGAAGTCTCATATTAGTTATTTGATTAGCTTATTTAAAAGCAATGGGAAAATAACTTACATCAACATGGAACCAGATTTTATGTTTCTCACAGATGTCTGCTATTTTATCCAGAGGATCAAATGCACCCAAAACGGTAGTACCAGATGTGGCAATGACAAGGAATGGAACTGCTCCCTGTAAAAAATGGGTAGATGTCAAAATGAAAGATTTGGTTTTGTTTCTATCTTGGTAATGTCAGCTTACATATTTTTCATAGAACTTTAAAAAATACCATATCTAAAGCTAGACATTCATGTGTCGACTCGCGAGCGATCGCCCATCCGATCGATTCCAGTGAAGCCACAGGCGTCGATCGATCGCCCAATCAAGTCTGTGTCTACCACCTTAGGCCACCGATTCCTGGACGATTCTGTTCCCGATCGATTGCTTCACAAATGTCAACTCCCCTTCATGTGTGCTCAATCGATCAGAAAAGACCAACAGGTTGGTTCTCTGGCCGATCCGATTTGGGGGCCAAGTCGTTCGGGCGGGGTCGATCGGTCAAGGTGGACTGCACTCGATTCCTCGTCGATCGATCGGCGTGCACGCGCCCGGTGATCGATCGGCCAGGAATCGTGTGGGAAATCGTCCCGTGTATGGCCACCTTAACACCTTAAATATACTATATGCATTTATATAGCAAATAGAATGTCAGAGTTACAAAGCTCTGATCTGCCTGCCACCATTCATGTTCTTCCTTTAGATATTATTTAAACCATATATACATATGTATACACACCGGATTTTTTGCACCTTAAGATGCAGGTTGTGTGTGTGTGGGTGTCTGCTTCTTATATTGCAAAGGCGTGACCACCAGTGGCAGAACATCTTTGCTTAGCGAAGGCTTAGCCAGGAAGGAGGAGGAGCTGTCAGGTGGAAGATCTGCTCACAATATCCCCTTCCTTCTATACTGCAGTAGCAGAGCCATATGGCCTCACACTGAATCTGTAAAGTGTAGATTACTCATGGAGAAAAAATGTTGTGGAGACATGAACATTGGATACAAGGTGAGGTCAACCTTAAGGAGATCAGGTTATCATGTTACCCCAAATTTGAA
>CM070036.1:126046690-126068906 GCA_036250615.1 Ptychadena robeensis
AACATGCGATGTTCGCCGCGAATAGTTCTCCGGCGAACAGTTCGGGCCATCACTAGTAATTAGGTGAAAATATGCTAATATTTCAACTGTATTTGCTGCAAAAATATTAGTTTAATTAAATTGTGAAAACCTGCTTACCTGGTCCATTGTGTGAAGTGATATATGTATGGTAATGGATTGTTAACGTGAAGGTGTGTATTCCACTCCACAAAATTTGTGTTCACAGTCCTAGGTCAGGTATACTGTGAAGCCTCGGTGCCCAACCTGCGGCCCTTTGGGTGTTGATTGGTAGCCCCCCTTGGTCCTCCACTTGCGGCTCCCAAAACCTTTTAATGCATATGGCATAGGAACTCACCTGTTCACCGATCCTCCACCGATGTGTCCTCGCCTTTGAACTTCTTAGAGTGGTAAGAGGAGGTGAGGGACTCGCTGAGCCTCCAGCTGAGCACACAAATTGGCATCGCTTACTTCCACACACTGCTGGCAGCTGGCAGCGGAGTACAGTGTACTCTGCCGCGATTGCCCGGGAATCGGCTTTTCGCGACATGAAAAATGGAGCGAAAAGCACGTAACGCTAGGGAGGTCATAACTGGCATAATTCTAGATTAAAAAGTTGGATGTGGGGACTTCTAGGTACACTTTAGTTGATGTGTTCACTTATGGCTTAAGCCAGCCATATATGTCTCGTTTTTTCTTCGATTTTTCAGCAGGTCACCACACACGGCTGGCCGCAAATCAAACAGTCTATGGCCTCCTTTAGAATAATTTAGAATTTTATTATTATGGTAATGCTCTAAATTGCAGTATAGATTTGCTACAATATAGGGTACAACTGGTATAGTCAATTTTTTTTTTACTTTAAACTTAATTTAAAGTACTAGCACATTTTTGATGATGACACCTTGTTCAGGGGCTCTGCAGTTTATTGACTAGTCTAAGCTAGCCAAACGTTTGCTAGCATCTATGTTGCTCAAATACAACACTGTTGGCAACATTGCATAGTCAGTAATGGAGGCAAAGCTGCCAGACACCTAAAGACAATGCTGAAGACTATTAATTTGTCCTCTATTCCCCTCTTTTAGGCACAGCTTCCAGAGTCCAGTCCCTTTAAAACTTTTTTTAATCTACCTGTTTTAAATTTTGTTTAAAATTTACTTGAGTTATCAAATTGTCTTGATAATCTCAGAAGTAACCTCTGATCCAAATAAATCAACTTCTTCTCAGGGGTATAAGCATAAACTATTACAGTATTTATTGCAGCTCACTTAATAACTCATTAAATGAAGAATTAATTTCCCCATTTCATACTTGCCCTAAACTGTCTTATATCAAAAGGTATTTTGTATTAAAAATGCAATCTTCAAATGCTCTAAACTGACTTCTGAGCTGCTCATTCAGGAATTCGGCAGACATTGTGTATTGAATGCTGAATCAATGTACTTTATCATAAAAGCCAGAAAGTGAAAACGTGCTATAATGATAGCTTTCAATATTTATGATCATTCATAGGCAGACACTCATTTACATAGACTTAAACGGGGCTAATTCCCACTGATCTCCGAATTGTGCTTCTAAAAGTGTATACCGTAGTTCCTTGCGTTTGGAAGATAAACCAATATGTTTTTTTTTTATTAAACTGGTCTCTTCAGATTTATCAAACAGGAAGAAAAATGTTAATTACAATGGGATTGTTTGCTTGGGATTTTGTTTTTTATTTTCTCCCAAATGATTTTATAAACCATTTCTCAGAATTGGCTAGTCAGTGTCTTTGAATTTCCCAGTCGAGGCTGTTAGCTGCATGAAATATTTAATGCATGTGTGGTGCATTTGCTGACAATTTTAGGATTATCACTTAAATAATAAATCTCTCTTTTTTTCACGGCCTGTTGTTTTTCTCCATTTCATTGAGGTTTCATTTTGTATTCCTGTCTTATATTTGTTCGAGGGGCTTTACATTGATTATGTTAAAGCCTTTTTTAACATTTAAGTGTGCACAAAACTTTTTTTATAGAATTACTGTCAACTGTATGGTTTGAATAATATTTGTAGGGTGTCTCTTTCCTCTACTCCACAGGTGTCCAAACGGTTTGCAAAAATTCAAAAATGCAAATGAACAATATCATGGGGCAGGTCTCTTCCTTCACACATTTATTTCTTCCTTCACGCATTATTATTGTAAAGGATGAGCCATTTACTGCCCCTAGGAGACTTTAGCAGTTATCCCAGCTGTCCAACCACATTTCACCAAACTAAGAAGTCCTAACCATTTTCCTATCTATAACAGATGTAGAATTAATGAGAAGATTCCCCAGCACTGCTCACCTTAATGCTGCATCATGATAGTAAGGATATTCTGCATGATGAAGCAGCCATAGACAGACACAGTATGGTATAAAGCCCTGACTATACCATTCACAATAGGTGGGGGGGGGGGTCAAGCCAAAGGCCCTACTAGAGCTTTCACACTTGACATTGCAGCCATGGTTCTTGAGAGAGATGGGAGTCTTTTTGCTGCAAATGAAACAAGCTATGTGCACAAAGAAGTGGCACCGGTTTTAAAGTTTGGTGTCACCCCTCCACTAATAGTGAAATAGTGCAACTTCAGTGCAGGTTGCCTCAGCATATCATTGATTTTTACGGAAGTGAAACCCTCTTTAGATGCTGCAATCACCCACCCTCCCTCCCTATGTGAATGTGTTCGTTTGGGTATTTTGTTTTTTCCTTCTAGGTTTTGTCACAGCTTGGCTGGACCTCGACAGTGTCGGGGAAATTAAAGTCTATGCTCAGGATCTTGGTGATGTGCTAGTTAATGAGGGCAGTCACTAGACTCTGGTAATGTGGTGGTGGGATTAAGCCCCTACCCAGTTTCATATATTTATTCAAGTAAGGTACCCATCGAGCTAATGATGTAAGGGCTGGTGGTCGGTACAGTTTGGAAATGTTAACGTTTGGTATGTTGGCACTGTCGGGGAGATCCAGATTCCTTACAATTGTTTTATTCTGTTTTTATAGTTGTTGGCTGTGGTCTGTAATATTTATATATTTAATATATATAAAATTACATAATCCAAAAGAATATATGGGTCATGTCTTTATTTTAGTTGGTTGAGATAACAATCGCAGGGGATGAATACCTGGTTATCCTAAAATGACAACAACATTCCAAACCTTCTTGTGACAACCATATAAAAAATTTTATTAACCCACCAATTTCCCTGTTTGTCAGAACAGTTACATTTAAGGTATACATACGATTACTGTCTGAGTTGTCAGTGTTAACATGCAAGTTGACACAACCAAAATACCATGCTCTCAGAAGGCTACTGCCAAATGTGCTCAAATGTGCGGCACTACTGCAATAGCAGATCTAAATATACACTACAATGGCACCTGTATATAATGTAAAGCATATGAAGGTTACATTCATGTGGTCTAGAAGATTAAGCTCAGCAACATTCTGATATGGAGGCATACTGGAGCTATTCTTTTTCTAATGTCATTTTTGAACTTACTGACCAGATATACAACCAGTGGGCAATAAACAATCAATAGAGCTAACCATACACACATCAACTTTTGCTTGATCTGTTTCAATCCAATGAGTGCTATTTATATATTGTCAGTCCATCTAATATTGATTGATGATAATACCGATGCAAAACCAATTCCTTATATTCAATTCTTTTCCAGTTGAGAATTTAAAGGTTTGTGCCTCCAAAATAGAGACATTTAAAAGTCAGATACTGACTTGAATGACATGTTGCAATAGCTCTTGCAATTTAACCTCCTTGCTTTTGGTTGATCAAAATCAGAAGAAAGGAATCGATTTTCAAAGGCTACAATTAGATCAATTTTATTTCTCCATCGATCAGAAAAATCGACTCGTGTATGGCTAGCTTTATAGACTTTGTACCTGAATGTGGGCTTAGAGCTAAACAGTACATACATTAAATAAAATCCATACTATTGAAGCAGAAGTCTGTATGACCTTTTGTACAGGTCCCCTATTTGGAATGCCAGATAACTTTTAAGCAATACATTTCTTCTACTATATTGCAATATTAAGACTAATAGTTACAAGCAAATTACATACTTGAGCTGTTCTTTTGAATTGTTCTTTTTTCTTAGGTCATGCTTTGCAAAGGCCCACTGGATAATTGTTCTATATTTATTGTGCATTTTCTAAAAGAAGTTTAAACTGGAAGTCAAACTAGCATGTTTTAGTCATTGGATATTTTAAGCCTTTATTTATTTATTTAAGATTTGTAGAATGAATTAAGATTATTGTGTGGAAAAAAAAGTTTTTAAGCAGTTCTCCAGCAATGGTTTTCTTTCTTTTTGCTGTTAAAGTTTAAATGAGATTTTTACCTCTGTTTGTGAGCCTATTGGGAAGCTGTTGTGTCATGTTCGAATATCTACACTTACATTTGGGTAAGGGCTGTTGTCACTTAAAGGCCCCCATACACTCCGTTTCCCATCGGATTCCGGAACGATCGATTCCGGGCGTGTGCACGCGAAACGATCGTCCCGGAATCGCGTGAAGCCCACCTTGTCCGTCCGATCACGTCCGATCGTTCGGGGGCCCAGAATCGGATCCGACAGAGAACCAACATGTTGGTCATTCTGATCCGATTCAGCACACATCAGGGGGAGTTGCCATTTGTGAAGTAAGCGATCGGACATGGAATCGTCCAGGAATCCGTGGGACAAGGTGGTATGTAGCGATCGGACACACTTAATTGGCCGATCGATGAGACCTCCGATTCACGCTGAGATCACCGGAATCGATCGGATAGGTGATCGATCGGCCATGGAATCCGACTGTGTATGGCTAGCTTAAGGCCCCCATACACATGATGAGCCAGGGCCGATAGACGAGCGACGGAGTTCATAGTGATGACGTCATCATGCTGCACTCCGTCGCTCAGAGTATCAGCAGGCACCCTTTGTGTGCGGGCCATTACGTTGTATGGGGATGCTGATTGTGCTGCAGACCGATGGCTGCGATCACACACACATCTGTCGGCTGAGTCTGCAGCTCACTAGGTGTATGGGGGCCTTAAAGCAAGATAACACAGACAACAGTGACAACTTTATCTGTTGTTCTTACCCCACCCAACTAAAAATATTTTTGTTTTTGCCTTTTGACAATGTTTAAACATCAGTCACTGTCATTTTAGGAATAGGGAAATTTAATTAACAGGGATGAACATACAATATAAACTGATTTGCCCCTTTTAGCTATTGTTACAATTAATTCCTTCTGTGGGTATAAGTTTAACATTTGCCTTGATGTGAGAATTTTAGTATTCTCTTTTGCTTTTCTCTTTTGGTCCATGTGGATGGGCTCTCCGCTCCTTGGTCTAGCTCCTGTTTTGGTCGACTATGTCGTGGTGACCTTTTGCAATTTTCATACAGTACGCTATGTGAGTACGGGATATTACTATGCTTCACCTTATTACTCTCTATGGCCAGTTTTTGTTTAAATCTGGGACTCATCAAACTCTATTCTTATTACCCTGCTAGAACGATCCACATCCCCTCATTAACCCCCTGAAGAAGTGACAAAACGTACGTCGGGGTGTCTCTTTCGCTAACAACCTTTGGGCTCAGCTGTAAACCTTGGATGGCTATTTGTGATGTGCTCAGGGCAACCTGAGGACAGTGCATCGTTTCTATCGAATTTGTGTCAATCGCTCCTTGAAATCTGATGATTACTATCATAAATATGTGGCCGCTAAAGTCCCCTAGCCTCTGAGTTGTCAGAGGACATCTTTGTGTCTGTTGGGTGTCTGTCAGATACAGTATTGTCTGTCTTTCATCCATTCAGATACAAACCCCTTTTCTACATATATTTTTGGGATGTTGGCCACCTTGGAGCGAAAGGGAATTTTATAATTATTGTATTCTCTTTTGCTAGACTTGAGATTTCCACACACGGGAGCCCATGAGATAGAGGAGCCATCAAGCTCAGTGTGATGATGCCATCTCGGTGCGTCTGATATTGAAGGAGCTCAAAGCGCAGCACTGCTGGGTCATCAAGCTCAGCCGATGCAATGTATATCAAACAGGGTTTACAAACATGTTGGTTCCCTGTTTAAGAGATTCTTCGAGTGGGATTGATTGATCCCGCTTGAAGAAAGTGGTGGTTGCCATCAGTTCGAGTGTCTGTGATTGTTATTCAGTGTCTGTATTGTTATTCAGCTTATTGATTAAGGTGACAGTAAAGCCGGGCATACACGGGTAGATTCCTGTGTGACAGATGTCCAGCCAAGAGCAGCGTCATGATATCATTGCGCAGCTCTCAAGCCTAATCTATATTAAGGCGCAGCACTGCTGCGTCATCAATATCAAACACTACTTTGGATGTAAAATAAACAAGGTTTTCCAACATGTTGGAAACCTGTTCGTCCGAGACAGGATGGCTCAAATTTTGTAATAGATAAAAGCAAAATTGGGCGCCTTGAACGTGCACATCGCTTGCAAATCCCTATTTGCATGAGAATTTCAGGGTACTTCAGTGGCCTACAGATAACACAAACTAAAGCCTCATTCCATAAAGTGTCCTTTCCTTTTCTTTCTGTTATTAAAGCTTTCTGAAGCTTTCCTTTATCAATATAAAACATTCTTAATTAACAAAACAGTGAATAGGTTAATGCACATACCATTCAGAATGTATTTGAATTGCTTAGCTGTTGCTTGTTGTTTTTTTATGTCATTTCACCAGCAATGTTTGATTAGCATTGGCAACTTAAAATGCTTGCCAAACATCACAATTCAAGCTAATGACTGTATGTCTTAAATATCTGCCAAAAGTGCCTAGATAGGACATTAGGCAAGCTTTTCTTTTAATTAATTTCCTCTCCTAGAAAGAAAAAAAAGGTGCTCTTAAAGCTTTGACAGTACCTTACTAACTCCACCCAAAGCTGTCAAAAAACACTAGCTATATGAAATCATCAAGGACATTAACATACATAATTTTAAGCTTCTGTAAGCCCAATGTACTTGTGCAATAACAGTTTATTTACTTAAATTATTCTAGTGTCTAGTTTTTGTTGTATATAAAACAATATAAAACTCAACAAAATGTAAGAAATCTTCTTTTTCCTATTCCAATACTGACATAATTTCAAATATAAACCTTAACATGTGATATATGGATATGACCCAACGAAATCTTCATGGGTAAATCTTTGTTTCCTTGTCTATAAAAGTACGCAAAAAAAGCTACTTTTATCTATCTAACTTATTGTATGTCAGATCTAGATAAAAAAATTGGCTCAAATTTATAGTAAAATTATTCTCCTGTGTATTCTATATAAATATTACATTTGTTTACCCTTCCGTGTTTATGTGGCATTAGATAGTTAAAAGTTCATTTTTTTTCCATTAAAAGTTATGTTGCAGTGTATAACTTAATATTGTGAGCAATCGGGCTGGAGGGATCACCAGAAGTACCAGATGCCCACTTTTATTATGGGTGAGGAACAAGCAGGATGCCACCTGATGCTCCTCCCCCTCAGGTTTAAATAGAAGGAGCACTGCTTTTTTCTCCATTCCTCTCAGGTTTAAACATACAGTGCTTGTTCTTTCTTTATTCACGATCGATGATCGATCAAACGATCACGTACGGTGAGTGTTATTAGTCTACATCTACCTGGCCAATATGAGGACAAATATTATTATTAGTAATCAACCCCTGGCTCCAAAGGATGGCACTAAAAGTCTAGAAATGCAAGTAAAACCAGTATATTATTTTCAACTTTCTATGGTATATTTATATGATTTTCTGGTTAGAAATTACCTTTACATGTGAAGCAAGGCTTGCAGGTTTAGCTAAATATAAAGTCCATCCTAAAGTAAGTTAAACTTGAAAATTGCAGTTACTGATGTTTGCCATGCCTTGACCAATGCAAAGACTGGATTGCAGAGAGTACATTCCTTTAGTAAGGTAATGCCAACATTAATTATTGTTAATAAACCCATTAATCCATATGGTTTAAGGTTAGTACACAACACAAAAAATACAAAAAAACATTGAATACTGTACCTCTTCTGATGAAAACATCACAAGTCGTGGAGCATTTGAAAGTCCATGCTCTTTTATGTCAGGACAATATTTGTACCTTGCCACATTTACGGCATACATATTGGACACTGATCCTCCTATGGTAAAAAAGGAATGCTTATGTAAATCTAAATAATTGATCATCCAGGACAAACTCTGAGCTACAGAAAAGCATTGGTAATTGGGTCAAAATATTTCATATTGCAGAAATTTTTTTTCTATAAACTAAATTGTTTATTTTTCAAATGGATTGTTAGCGTACTTTCCCCAGCTTCCTGCCAGTTAGTAGGTTCTAAATGGGCAAGGTTGTGAATAGGTTGTGAATCTTAACTAATTTAAACATTTACATATTTGCATGTATGGTATTTCAGACCAAAAGACGAGATGAGTTTGCCAAGGTAGGAGGTGTAGAGGGAGAAGCCTTGTGGGACACCAACAGGAGGGGGTGAGAGAAGAAAAGGAGCCATTGAAAGAAATTTGGAAAGAGCGGTCAGTCAAATAGGAAGAGAACCAAGAAAGTGTGGAGTCATGAATACCAATAGAGTTCAAGGTCTGTTGAAGAAAAGGGTGATTACAGTGTCAAAGGCAGTGGAGAGATCCAGCAAAAGAAGCAAAGGAAAGTTGCCTTGGGTCTTGGCAGTGAGCAAGGCATTGGCATCTTTAGTAATGGCTGTCTCAGTGGAATGAGAAGACCCAAAGCCGGATTGGAGTGGGTCAAGGAGGGAATTCAGTGAGTCTATTGTAAATAAGGCAATTTGGAAGCAAAAGGAAGAAAAAAGTTTGGTCGGTAGCTCGAAGGAAGAGAGGGGTCAAGCGGTGGCTTCTTCAGTATGGGGAGGACTAATGCATGTTTAAAGGATGTTGGGAAGATACCAGAGGAGAGGGAAAGGTTGAATAGTCCAGTCAGTGCCGGTGCAAGGGTAGTAGAATGGTTACTTCCTCACAGGGGAAAATGAGGTGAGGGAAGAGTTACAGGAGGATGGGATTGGAGAAGTCGGGGTAGTGCGGTTGGCAGAAATATCAATTCCGATGGCTTCAATCTTGGCAAGGTCCTGGGCAAAGAAGGCGGCAGTTGGAGGAGGAGGTGTAGGATTGAGGAGAGTTAAAGGTGGAGAATAGGCAGTGAGGGTTGAATGCATGTGAGGATATGAGGGTGGAGAAGTAGTTTTGTTTGGCAACGGTAAGGGAAGCATTCAATTGATGGAGTTTAGCCTTGTAGATGAGAAAGTCATTACTTTTTTACTCATATACTTTTTTTGGGATGGAGGTTGCTTTCTATAGGTTTACTTTTACTGACATTGACATCATGCCAACTGATGATAGATGATACTTAAAAATCAGGTAGCAGTTAATAAATGGCAGGAGAATTAAATGGGCTTAGATCAGGGGTGGGCAAATTAAGGCCCGGGGGCCAGATCCATCCCGCTTTCCTTTGTCACTTGTTAAAAGTTGAGGATATAATACATGGCTAAATTAATATTTGCAAGCAGAATTGTGTAGAAAACCTTTTGTGTTTAAAGCCATGCTGAAGAAAACACTTATCCAATATGGATATATGGGAAAACATAAAATATTAAAGTGATTTAACTGAGCATATGTCTTGTTACCTAATCAAATGACCTTAAAAATATTAAGTATATTAGGTAGAAATATAAAAGTTAAGTGTTTTATCTTTGTGTGGCTACAAGCCTACATTTACATCATGCATATCCCAAAGATAGCACTTTACCACGCACAAGCCTCATTTGCTAACCTATAGTATAGGTGTCAAGGGGTACCAGGATTGGAGGAAAGTACACCAGGATTGGAGGAAAGTACACAAACTGTACAGATATGGATGTGGGCATACACAGACTACAAACACTGTATGCATTGTACAGTTTTTCCCCCCCTCATCCCTGTCTGTACAGTGTGTGTGTAGTTCAGAAGTGTTAGACTGTGACCCATGGGCCAAAAATGGCCTGCAATGTAACTATATATTGCAAAAAAATATAAAGGTTGTTCCACAACCTTGTCCCAAGTTTTTGAATTTGGTCCGCTCTGTATTTGGGTTTGAGACCCCTGACCTACAGAATTACTGCACAGCCCAGAAATAACATGTTTTACAAGTGGTACAAGTTTCGGTATGTTGAATATTCCATCCTATTTGAAATAATGCATCAAGTTTTAGCACTTTATGTAATTGTATTTTCAAAAGTATGACATCTTTTTTTAATGTTTTTAAAATAATCAAGAATTGTTTTTAACTTTCATTGCATTGTGCATTTGGTACCTAAAATGTCTCAGGTAGGGATGGACCGAACTGTTCGCCGGAGAACAGTTCGGCCGCGAACTCGGCATGTTCGCTGTTCGCCTCGCCGGCGGACAGTACGGGTGTTCGACCCGTCCTGTTCGCCGGCCAGAAGAAGATCTAAATTCTTCCTCCGGCAGGATCAGAACCTGCGAGATCGTGCCGGAGGAAGAATGTCTTCACTACAAGACCGGGCATGAAGCCGGTCTTGTAGTGAAGATTCCGGCTCAGAGTAGGAAGTGACGTCAGTGACGTCACATCCGGCTCCCGCAACCAGGAACGATGCGTTCCAGGATGCGTTCCATGGACCGGATGTGACGTCACTGACGTCACATCCGGTTTTTCCGATTCAAATTCCCCGCCTAGAGGCGGGGAATTTGAATGTGTCCGCGAACAGGGCGGACGGCGGACATCTTTAAAAGTTCGACCCGCCCTGTTCGCGGACACTCCGGGCTGGTGTTCGCCCATCTCTAGTCTCAGGTGGATGCACGCTATAAACAAAGGAGGTCTTATTGTCCCGTTAGATGAGCACAGCTACTGTTTGTTAGAGAAGGTTTTTACATTGTTTTCCATTAGCGAGGTTCCCATGGTTGATGTAGATTACCATCAATTTCCAATTCCTGTCTGACTGTGAACCACAAAAGCTATCCATAGAATTAGAAAGGGGGCTAGTGATTGACAGACCACCTGGACCATAGACAGCTCCTGCACACTTAATGTCCCTGTAACTCCTATACCAATGTACAAAGTAACAGACAAAAAGATTGACAGACATTTTAGCCCTTACTCCATATTGGACACATTTCCATCAAACCTTGTCTTATCTGGAAACAGAAGATTAAATAAATGAAACCGGGAAGTGATTCTAGACCTTTCCTTTTCTAATGCTAAATAAATTTTCTTTGAAGCTGAGAATGCAAACTTACCTGGACTAAATATACCATCGGCGGTCTTCCAGCCTAGAAATTCTGACATTTTTAGCAAAACAGCCTCCTCAATTAGAATGAATACAGGCGATACTTCATAAGTATATCTAGAAAAAAAACACAAAATTAGCTCAAAATATGATACAAAAAAATGAGCCATTAAATATTAAATGAAAAAACGTTTTAAGTGCTCAATGAGACAATAATGACAATAACATGTTTCTTTTTAAACTTTCTAATAAATTCACAGAAACCTCTCCATGTCCTCTAAATATTAAAATTAGGCTCACGGTGGGAGCTGCTGTTGCTGAATAAAGAGCACAAATCAGGAGTGATGTCATAGACAAAGTTATCCTAAGATTGGCAAGGGCATGATTGTTGGTGTTTAAAGTCTTTTTAATCAGTTTTCAATAAAATCATAGGGCCCCTCTTGAGGAGGCTTAAAGGGTTGTTAAAACATAAACAAAAAAGAATAATATATTAAGTAGAATATTATCTTCCAAATAGCAATTATATTTTGGGTTTCACGCATAGAGAATTTAATAATCTGCAGGTAGTCTTAAGCTAGCCATAGACGTTCCGATTCCATGTCCGATCGATCACCCATCCGATCGATTCCGGCGATCTCAGCGGGAATTGGAGCTCCGATCAATCGGCCAGTTAAGAGTATCCGATCGCTGCATACCACCTTGTCCCACGGATTCCTGGACGATTCCGTGTCCGATCGCTTACTCCACAAATGGCAACTCCCCCTGATGTGTGCAGAATCAGATCAGAAAGACCAACATGTTGGTGGGCTGCACGCGATTCCGGCACGATCGTTTCGTGTGCACGCGCACGATCGTTTCGTGTGCACGCGCACGGAATCGATCGTCCCAGAATCAGATGGGAATCTGACCCGTGTATGGGGGCCTTTACAGTTTAGCATTGGCTGCCTGGTGCAGCATACATTGAGCTCCCCAGGTAGCCATTGCAGCATGCACACTCTCTCAATGAGTTTTAATGCTGTCATTGCAGCCCCACCCCCTCTTACCTTATTTCCCCCTCTTACCTCTCTTACCTCCCTTATCACACTCCTGACTCTTTAACTCAGTATGTAACCTCATCCATATGGACTCTGTCAGCTAGATTTTTAATAGTTTTACATTAACTTTTTATTAATTTTTACATACACACTCTAAATACCACTTTGTTGCCACACGTACTGGAGCATGTGCATATGCAGCTTGTATATCAACTAGGCTGTACGTTGGAAAATCTATTGCTCTTCCATTGTAAGAGATCGGCACAAAAGTTTGACTTGTTTATTTAGGAGTTACTTGCAAACTAGCGTTTTCGAAGATATCTGTGACTTCTATTTAATTTTGGACCATTAAGTCGGTCTTTGAATCCACAGCCATCTATGACATAGACATATAAATATATGCGTGTGTGTTCTGCACAGCGAATAAAATCTTCAATGCAGCTTTATTTAATCCAAAATTAGTCCATCATATACATACACAATGATGCATCCTATCACCCTCAGGGGGTCACCTCCAACTCTCTCAGTGTGTGGAACTCCAGTGTTTTGGGATATACGTTGGTGGAGACCTGTGAGACGGGGTTAGTAATGAGGGATCACGCACCTGGATACTTCAGCTGCATTATTAGAGTTTAGCAGCGGCCAGAGAGGGAGTCTGTGTGGAACATTCACTAAGGAACATGGAGAGTGAGGACCCAATACCACTAATGCGTACCACTAAAGGAAACTTTGCAATTTGGTTTTTAAAGTCACTGAGCAAAAATTAAGCTAGCCACACATGGTACAATTTTAGCGTTCGATCGACGATTTTCGATCGAGAAAATCGTCGATCGAACATTAATCGATGTACTCCCACATAGTCCAATCGACGATCGCTGAACGATTTTTGGTACAATCGTCGATTGAAAAGTGATCGGACAAGTTGGAAAATTTTGCTCGATTGGTCGATTTTTTTTTGGCTCGATTTTGTGGCTCGATTTTTTGGCTCGATTTTTTTAGGCTACTTCCCTTTAACTTCCAATTGAAACTAAAATCGTAAGAGGAATTCAATCGACGATGTTGGATTACTTCGATTTAATTTCAGTCGAAATTGTTCAATTATCGTGCTTCCCATGTGGAGAACTTCGATTAAAGGACAATCGATGTTCGATTTTTTTAATCGAAGTACAAAATCTAATCGAACCTCGATTGAATGATAAATTGTACCATGTGTGGCTAGCTTAACTCTGCAAAGATTATTTAGATCTCAAAATAAGAATTTAACAGTGGCAAACACTAGTTATTAGGTATTACAGTGTCCAGGCCTGTGTCAATAGACAGCAGAGACAATACTGCGGACAAATAATTTCATAAGTAGGCTGTGGCTGCTTGGAAAAAGTTTAAACGTCCATTCTTGGGAATGATTTGCCAAATGCCCATTGATTTTGGAAAATAAAATACTTTAATCATTCTATAAATTATGCCTATTTACTAAGACATCATTATATGACTAAAATAAAATACAACTTACACACTTGGGTTCAAAGCTTCTGTAATAAATCGTGCCGCCAAGGAGTAATGATCCATTCCAGCATACAACTGATTGAAAAATCTTGGGTGACCTTGGAAAGAAGACACATGTATGATTTGTAAATACCATTGTAAAAAAAACAACAAATAAATATCAAGCATTCATAAATATCCATAGGTACTTAAATAAAATTAATATTTAATTAATTAAATATGAAGTCGTTTATTTCTTTTTTTCCCTGCTTAATTAAATATTCAAACTGAACAGAAATTAAACAGAGAAAACATTTACTTTGGAAGTTAAACATTCTCTACCCGTTTAGTAATTTATCTCCATTGCTTGTAAGTATTAATCACTACAGAAGAATATACTAGTTTATTGTATGTTGACACTATTGCCTGTAGTACAATTCAGGAAAGCTGAAGAAAGGGTACCAAACCTGAAGCATTGCTACTCAAAAAACACAAATTATTTTTTTTCAAGAATTTGGGTTTAGAGATTCTTGAAGCCCTTGAAGAAGTTTATCTAAAGAAGATAAGTTAAATGAGATTTTGTGAATAGTTAGATCAAGGGGTATCTTTATGAAATACATTAAAGAATTATTCATTTAATGTAAGTACTTTTTATTTATTTTGTGTGGACTAAGCAGTATTTGTTTTGACAGGTGATGATAATTTATAAATGAGTGGAAGTTGTAAAAATGAGGCAGATAAAATGTTCCCAAATTGAATCTAGGTGACTGCAGTTAGACAAACATAGCAGTACTGCATATACTTCATTGGAAGGATATTAGAGATGGGTGATTGTAATTGGTTTTGGTGTGTGTAGTTTAGCACAATTATTTTGTGACACATTGTTTGGAGTTGGGCAAAAGTTCTTTGAAACCATGCCAACATTCCTTGAAATTAAACAAACTAGACATTCCTTGAAGTAAGATAAACCAGACATTGCTTGCAGTTAGACAAAGAGACATTCCTTGGCCTTTTTAATGACCAATTTGAAGTCTAAAGGGGACAAATCTTCAACATACTTGGATGTTCTTATCATATCTATTTCAATTGATGTTTTAGGTTATTTTTTCTAATTTGAAGAACTTTTAGCAACCTTTTACTTAGCTTAATTTGCCATGGCTTTTGCTGGGGGATGCGACTAAAAACATTACAGGAAAGACCATCTAGAGCAGCTGAACTTTATTTGGGGTTAATAAGAGGTACTTTAAATGATGGCAGGTGTATGCTGACTCCTATTTAATATGATTTTGCATTGGATTGCTTAATTCTGAACACAGCTACATCACCATTTAAGTGTACGCCAACTACATTATTTTAGGTTTTTTTGTTTTCTTCCCTTCACCTAAAATATTTCAGTTTGTTTTTCAATTCAGTGGTACAGTTTATAGGTCACATTAAAGGTGGTAAAAGTTCTGAAATGATTTATTTTCTGTCTAATTCTTGTACAGCACAGGAACCAGACTTTTTACCAGGGGTGTGTAGACTTGTTATATCCACTGTATAGCATAAATTTTTGGAATTATGTGAGTGTCATTTGTAGGATTACTTCTGTATTTTACATGATTAATGTTTGTTCACAATTGCCATATGCTCCAATTGCATATACAACTTAGGTAGATATTATTTCAGTAGCTATCTGGATCATACAGTGATCATTATCCCTGCTGATAAGTTTCTACAAGGTAAATTATTGCAAGATAAGCCGCAAAGAAAATATGCTAATTTTACTGAGTGTCTGTTCCAACTAATTTGTGCTGCCAGAGTTATCCATAGTCTGTTTATGTTTCCCTTTGCACAATCAATTACTGTTATTCATATAAGACAGTGTTTCCTGTCATAATCACTTTAATTTTATACATATATGTGAGTAACATCCCTTATTAACCCAGAAATGTTGGTTAGTTACTGGTGGTGCAAGCTTAAAGTCATTCTTTTTTGGCTACTTTGGCAAATATGCAGCTGAGGCTTGGTAGAATATATTTTTAAAGGGTTTAAGAATCGCTATGGTACGTAATAGACAAACAGGAAGGTTTCTATTTTCTTGTGGTTGGCAGGGGCACTATCAGTATTCCCAAAGATGTATATGCATAAGCTGCCAAGCTGAAAAACTTATAGATGTTAAAAAAATATTAGACAATTAGTGCTAGGAATACTGTTCATGGACATGAATTGGACATGGTTTCTAGCTTTGATATATGCAGGTTCAGTAAGGAAATATCTAAAAATGGGGCCCAAGTAAACTATAGTAGTAAGTGGTAGATGATGATCACATCAGGTTCCTTCTGAATATATATCTGTATCTCCTTTGTGAGAACAATCAAATATTTGCTACAAAATATAATCAATTATTTTAAAGTTATTTTAAAGACCCAAGCCCTTACCCTAAGCAAAAAAAAGTGTATCTTTAACTCATATTCAGAATACACAATTCATGCATATTATTACTACCATTAACACACGTCTCATCACTCTCACACAATAATGATATTTTTCCTTTAATTCCATTTAATGAATAAAGTCCAACACAGTATATTATTATAAAACATCTTATTATTAACTTTTTATAAACCATCAATATGTTACACAGAGCTATACATATTAAAATATGTTTGAGAGGCATATGTTTGAGAGGCAACACAAGTTAACATACAAGTACAAACTATGATACAGGAGGAGTAAAGGGCCCTGCCCAATCGGGGTTACAATCTAAGAGGTTGGGGAACAGAGTATACAATAGGTAGCGGGGTGGAACTTTCCAGGTGGTGATGTTAGGAATGAGACGATAGGCCAGACTGAAGAGTTGTTTTCTGGGCTTGTTTGAAAGTGTTAAGCCGGCCATAGACACCTCAATCCATGGCCAGCTTGTAGCAGACTCATTACAGCGTGGTGACGTCACCATGCTGTGATGAGTCGGCTACAGAACTTCCAAGAATCCTGTGTGCTACACCAACACAGGGATTTCCGGCAGATTGTAGCAAATTAACTTGAAAGGGGAGGAGACTCCCCCTACAAAGTAGCTGACTACAAACATGTCGGCTTATGGGGTTGAAGGTGGGCACCCCTGTAATTGCGGGCCACCGACCACCATGCATTCAACGTCTATGGCCGACTTTAAATGTTTTTTTATACTTTATCCTATTAGAAAATTATATACTAAGTTATTAAATTAAGAATGTCATTTTGATAACTTTTTTTTGAGGTTCATAAATTGGCTGTACTCTGACATGGAATCATGAACTGAGCACTTCACTGTTTTACTAGTAATTGTCATTAGTAAAAGTTAATCTGGAATAAAAGTCAGAAACCTAGGACCGTGATTTGGCCAAGTATACATAAACACACAGCATGTTCTTGAACATTGTACAAAAGCTTCTTAAGATTCAGATGATTGAAAGTGTTCAGATATAAGCACAGGCTGCCATGTTTCCAATTAACCTTGTCATGTAAAAAGCTATGCTTCTCACATTATCTTTGATCTACATCACTCCGACTGTCCACAAAGGAGTCAGAGTTCTTTATTAGCCAAATTGTGAATGACATGCAGTCTAGGGGTTTATGTGCCAATTCACTGTCGAGTTTAGCTAAAAACAAATAAAAACAAAGACCATTTTATTCGGTCTAACATTGCTGAGCCAGAAACTTCTTTTGGAGAGAATTTACCCAAGATTTATTCTTTTTTTGTTAAAGAAGAGCATGCAGGAAATTCTAGTGATACAGCTACAATGATACAATTAAGTATGTTGCTTCAGGTGATACATGTTTTCTTTTAAATTGGTCTAAAAGATCTTTGCCATCTTCTAAATAGTTATAGATATTATGCTATCTGCTTTTAAATCTGTATAACTGGATTTCTGCAGTTCAATTTTTACTTACCGTATATGCCGGCGTATAAGACGACTGGGCGTATAAGATGACCCCCCAACTTTTACAGTTAAAATATAGAGTTTGTTATATACTCGCCGTATAAGACTACCCCCTCTTCCAACGCACACCAAATAAAAAAATGTATGTCTACTCTGACTTTCAACCCACAGATCTCCAACACCCTTAGAAGTCTGATCTTTTTTTGTATTAGTAAGGATAGGATAAGTGAAAGCATGCATGCAGCAGAGTATTGCTTTATGCTAATAGGGAAGCAATATTTTATAGGGGGCTATTAGTAGGAAGGATTATGCTCAGGGACCTGAAAATTTGCATGGATATAGTCTTAGGGGTTAACTAGTAAACCACAAAATTTCATATAGGAGTATATCACTGGCCATGAAAAAGAATTGTCTGGAGGCTGGAATTTAGCTGAAATGTAACTTATAAGTATTATAGCTAGAGTGGTGAAACTTGGGGTGTAAGTAGTAGTAGGTGAGCATTACTGACCCTGAAAGTTTCATCATGCTATGAATGTTCAAGGTTACAACAGAGCTACAGCGTGTGTTCTCTCTGGAGGGAGAAGCGTCCTGTAGCCATGGTAACACTGCTCTGCTCCTTGTTACAATGTAACAATGTATCTCAGACAGCCGCTCGCAGCTCAGCTCGCAGGCAGCAAAGATCCATCCATCCACAGCTCCCATAGATGGTCCCCTGCACCCCCTGCCTGCGGCACCCGGCGTATAAGACGACCCCAGACTTTGGGGAGGATTTTAAGGTACTGAAAAGTCGTCTTATACGCCGGCATATACGGTACATCTGAGCCGTCACAATGATAGAGAAGCAGTCCTCAATGCTTAAAAAATATACTTACCTGTTGTTCCCTAGCGCTTTGGCAATGGCCATCTTAGAAGGCTACAAGATGATGTTAAGAAGGTTACCACTGTAAGTTTTTAGTCGACTGGCCTGTCCTTTTCAGAGCTGGAGGAATGATGTGGGACAATCAGGACATTACAGGTAAGGTTTTTATATGTGTTTTTCACAGAACATCAGTAAAATGGTTTGACAGCAACGGTCATGTGAGTTTAGATGAGCTTTAAATATGTGCAACCTGTGTGATTGACCAAGATCCTCCCAAGGCCAAATAAATTTTATTATAGATATAAAGTATACAGGGAATTAGTTATGGCATTTGATTGAAGTGTCTATTTTCTGCTCCTCCCTTTGTCTCATTGTCATGGCAAGCTTTAATCTACCATATGAAATGAACATTTGTCTATTCCTTTACTAAATTAAGGATTTAGGACTAGAGCTGGGCATAGACAGGCAGATTCCTTCCCGATTCTTCAGCCGATCAACCACTGTGCACGTTCCCACCAAGCGCCCACCTGGTCAGATTGACCAGGAGTTTGATGCCGGTAAATTCCCGGCCAATCCCATTAGTTTGGATGTATGCATCTGCTGCTTCAAAGCTACATCCATGCAATGTTTTTCATACCAAAGTTACCTTTCATTCTCTCTAATCTCTCTATTCGTATCTACTTTCCACAAACTACTGCATTTTGTTTGAATTCTTCTGTGTAAAACTTATACAAATAAAAGTAAGCGATAATTTTTTTAAAGTTTGCTTTATTCATGCCCTTTATAATGTCATTATTATGGATTATGTATTAGAGACAAAAAGACATTTGCCCTCTACGTCACCTAGAATTCTTTATTTTTATTCCTAAAATGTTCCACATTAGAATGATCACACTAAATATTAATTGGCTCATGACTTTGGAAAGCTAATAGCTAAGTCATAATCACTTGCAGAAAATGGCTGTTTGCCACCTAATATAAATGTCCATACCTACCATGTTTTTTCATGGTTTTATACATAGTAAAACACTATCATGTACAGTATATATAATAAAATTGTAGCCTGTTACATAACTTATAACTTACTGCAGTATGAAATTTATGTGTTTTAGGTGGAGTGGTCTAAAATAATTTCTAATATTGTTCTTGTCTCGCAAACAGTTTCATGTGAACTAACCCATTAGATATAATGTCCATTTGTTGTACATGCATTAACCTCTTGATCTTGGATAGATTTTTATGACCAAAAGGTGTCACTCTATTACCATGTGATAACATTTTGCTCAATGCATGTTCAAACAGATAGATGTGAACCAAGCCATAATATTTTTTTAAGGTGAAACTAAACTAACATATCCTTAAAGCAGACCTACCACTGTCATTCAGCAGTATTGGCTGCAGCTCAGTTGACACTGCTAAGTTCTGCAATTGTAAAAAAATGTTTTTCTGAAAGCAGGAGGGGCGATTTTTCTAAATGCGCTCCTGCTACTGCCTTACATCGCGCCGAGGCAGCCGCAATGGCATTTGGGACATCTATCCGATGGAGGAACTTGTCTCCCCCGTCTCGTGAAACTTGAGCTATTATCAGTGATGAGAGTGTCTCTCCCGTCTAGAGACACATCTCATCAAGCAGCTGATTCACCCCTCCACCCCAACCCCCTCCCACGGAGTTCTCCCGCTCCAACAGAGAGGAGACAGCCTAGTCTCTGTAGGAGAGGAGGTGGAGAGGAGGGGGGGGGGAGGGGGGCAGTGATGGTGGAAGAAGCTTCACTTCTCCAATATCTATGATGCCGGCATCAGAACTGAAGGTGAAGAGGGTAAGTATGTTTTCTTTTTTGTGTAGCAGTTATCCAGTGTCTGAACTGGTGACAGGTGAGTATTGTGTCTATTTCATGTATGTGTGTTTTTTCAATTTGTGTTTAAAACCGCATTAAAAGTCATCAGATGCAATCTGATCCTTCTTTTTTGATCTGTTGGCAGGATGCTGTCCCCACCTGTACATCCACGGAAGACAACAGTGGTTGGTAATCGCAAATTTTTTTCCAAGGTGATGAAGAAATTGTTTCACAACAGCCAACCAAGTGAACAATACTCTCCGGGAGGTAGGTGTACTGATAGTATTGTTTACTTGGTTGGCTGAAGGTGTATCGAAAGCCATTCAATAGCCTCAAAATATAAAGGCAAAATTTTGTTAAAAACTCCTAAAAAGTCAGCACAGTTCTGGGAAAACAATCTTCCAGAATGATGACAAGAAAAAATATGGAGAAGGCATGGAACAGCTTATTGGTTTAAATAATAGCACATCATCTGTAAAACATGGTGGAGGCAGTGTGATGGCTTGGGTGTGCATGGCTGCCAGTGGCACTGGGCACTTTACCAATCATATGACTCAGGAGGGAAGCCGCAGAATGAATTACGAGGTGTTCATGTCTGCTTAAATCCAGATAAATGAGGTCACATTGATTTGGAGACAAAAGTGTAATATACTGTATTTTTCGCACTATAAGACACAATGTACCAGTTTTTAGGGCAGGAAAACCAGAAAAAAAAGATGTAATAAGTTTTCACATCAATTCAGTTAATGCAATGAATTAAATTAATGCAATATTCAATTCAGCCATCGTCCTTCTCCACACTGATGGGAGGAGGGGGGGGGCAGGCTGCAGAGTCTCTCCTCCCAGTCGCTGCTCTCCTCTCTGGCTGGCTGTTACTGTGTCTGTGGAAGCTGCAGAGTGATTGCAGTTTCCACGGAGGGAAAGAGGGATAGATGGCAGTTCATCTATGCCTCTCTTCATAGCTTATGCCAGCAGGGTTCTGACCTCTGCTGGCATAGGTAATTATACAGTACATACATTATACAGTACCGGCTGGCATCTCTCAACTGACAGCTCAGTGCCGAGAGAGCTGGCAGGAATCCAAGGCATGACCACCTGCAGCCGAGTGGCCGCGGGGGTTGCGCATTTGGACCACAAGACACAGGCACTTTTTCACCCAATTTTGAGTGTGAAAAGTGCGTCTTATGGTACAAAAAATACGGTATTTTGAGCTGCCCGGATGTGTACAATTGGATTCAGGTCTGGGGAACAGGTGGGCCAATCCATAGCATCAACTCCTTTGTCTTGCAGGAACTGCTGACAAACTCCAGCCACATGAGCTTTAGCATTGTCTCGCATTAGGAGATACCCAGGGCCAACCTCACCAGCATATGATCTCGCAAGGGGTCTGAGGATCTCATCTCAGTATCTAACGGCAGTCAGGCTACCTCTGGTGAGCACATGGAGGGCTGTGTGCCCCCCCCCCCCCTCAAAGAAATGCCAGGCAGCAGAACATGGTCTATTGCGCCTTTAGACTTTAGAGTGCTTTCATCTGTGAAGAGCACAGATCGCCAGTGACGAATTTGCCAATCTTGGTGTTCTCTATGTACGGAGGGGGGGTGGAGGGGCAGTGAATTCCGAAAGTTGATTGGATCCAATGTCCTTCCAATTTATTTCTCTATGCCCTAGGGCAAAGACACGGGGACTTTAAATGTGGCCAGCCCAGCCCTTAGATGTTACCTCAGATTGAGGATTTTGGAGAAGATTAGGGTACAGATACACATCAAATATAAAATCATATATCGATTAGGTAATTGTGTCAGCGTGATCTTTAGAGTAACAAGAATATCA
>CM070036.1:126073442-126087747 GCA_036250615.1 Ptychadena robeensis
GATTACATTAGACCACATTGTGCTCCCAGTTTAGGGTGTGTTATTACCACAATTAAGTGCCTAGAGAAAATCAATGGATGGATTTTCAATGGATGGACATGCCCATTGGTTTTCAGTAGACATGTTCTCCATCAGGCATGCCATGTTGTGGCTTTGCATACATAAAAATGCAGAAGCAGTTTTCTGTTTGCGGTGTGATGCTTGCACAGGCAATGAAGGCACCTGAATGGTGCATTATTTCCCCACAATTGGCTTGCAGGCCGAAAGCAGGTAGAAAACACAATGAAGCCTACAGAGCTTTATGAATCCCGTATTGTGGATACAATTTACAATTTACTTACTCTATATTTTATATAAGCAATATATAATACAATACGAAATAATCCATTTGTCCCCATCCAAAGTATAGGCCAGGGATCAAGCACCCAAAGTGGTGTGCAAATTGATGCATGTATGGCCAGTAGTGATGGCCGAACTGCCCGCAAGGCGGACAGTTCGGCCGCGAACAAGCATGTTCGCCCTCCTTCCTGCCGGCGGACAGTACGGGTGTTCGACCCACCCTGTCTGTCGGCGAGAAGGAGCCCTCTATTCTTCCTCCGGTGGGATCATAAGCAGCGAGATCCCGCCGCAGGAAGAATCTTTTCACTGAAGACCGGGTAGAGAACCCGGTCTTCAGTGAAAAACCGGCTCGCAAACCCACATGTGACGTCAGTGACGTCACATCCGGTTAGCACACCAGGAACTATGCGTTACAGGATGCATTCCAGTCACCGGATGTCCAGTCACACTGACTTCACATCCGGGTTTTCCGATTCAAATTCCCCGCCTAGAGGCGGGGAATTTGAATCTGTCCGCGAACGGGCAGACGGCGGACTTTTTTAAGACTCCGCTCCGCCCGTTCGCGGACGGACATGGCCGAGGTTCGGCCATCACTAATGGCCAGCTTTACAATGTTGAAGCAGCTTTAGGAAGAAACTTGTCAGGTATGGGCTAAAATTATTTATATATGCTTTAAAAAGCTTCAAAAGAAGTTCAAGATGAAAAAAGATGCAAAACTATATTTTATCCATTAACATATCTATCAGGAGAAGCTAAGGGAGACTGAAGAAAATTCACAGCTTCACATGACTTCACACATGAGCCTGATTCCCTACAGGCTCCGATGATGGACATCCAGCCGTGTTTACACTTGGGTGTTTTTCATGCATTGTGGTTTTGTCATAGTTTGTTAAAGATTCATTTTATTTGTTTTACATTTTGTTTGTTATGCTATTCCTCAATGAGGAAGATAAATGTTTCTGGAAAACAAAGGTACAGATGCAGTTCTCTTTGCCAATAGGTTTTAATGAATCATTAGGGAACTCTCTTGTACCAATATCAGGGTATCCTATGTGGAAAGGTAAAATGTGCAATAATTAAAGTCACTTATATACTGTACATGTACCATTGAATTATCAAATGATCAGCCTGCAACGGAGCAGCACATTCCAGAAGGAAACTATTTCATACTCTACCTTGCCCTACATAGTCAATTGGTTGCCACCAGTGACAGGATTTCTAGACTGATACAGCTCTAAGGACTTTATCATCTTCAATCAGCAAGATAAGCGCTTCAACATGAAAATATGCTGTCTCCTACAACCCACTTGTTGACTAGTGATGATCGCGAATATTCGGATTCCGAATATTAATCGCGAATATCGGCAATTTGGAAATTCGTGAAGATGGTGAATATATTGACGAATATTCGCAATTCCAGATATTCTGTATTTTTTATCCATTACACATGCCTCTTAATGCAGGTGGACGAATGGGAAGGCTGCAACAAGAGCTTAGCAACACCATCAACAGTTTTTTAAATGAATATTGGGGTGATGCGAATATTGCGAAAATCGTCACTTTTAAAATTTGCATAAAAATTTGCGCCATGTTAAACATATATTGCGCACGCGAAATTCGCAATAAAAATTGCCGATATTCGCAATAAAAAAACCCCCCCGAATATTGCCGAATGCGAATATTTTCCGAATGTTTTCCATAAAATTTGCGGCATGCCACGAATACGAATGTTGCCTATGCCGCTCATCACTATTGTTGACTTTGACCGCAGAGGTGCTAGAACTGGATAGTAGAGATGGTCAAGAAATTTTGACGAATTGATTTGGGAGTTCATTGCAAAGATAAGGAACATGGTAAAATCACCAAAAAGGGTTTTAGGTACATTACATAAAATGTATTGCTCTAGCACAGTGATGGCAAACCTTTTTGAGGTTGAGTGCCCAAACCCAAACATAACTTACTTTTTTATCTTAAAGTGCCAATATAGCAATTTAACCTGAATACTGAGGTTTTAGTTAAATAATGGGAGATGCAGATTTGCCAGTAAAGGCCCCCATACATGTTTCGATTTTCCCATTCGATCGACCTAAATCGATCGTCCAAAAATCGATGCCTGTCCACATGGTTGGATCAACCTAGATCAATCAAAGTTGACCAAAAGTTCAATCAAATGTCGGAAAATTTTGATCGATCGAGTATACATCGAATCGGTGCCCGACCAATTTTTGTTCCATTTAAATATCCAGCATACTTATACATCCATTGACACACATTTTGGTCTGTTTACGATCGACTTCCTTCGATCATACTTTGATCGATCCAAACAAAGTCGATCATAAATTATGATCGAATCTGACATCGGTTGTAGGGAAATTGAAACGTGGGGGCCCTAACGGACGCGCTTACCCCTAGCACGCCCATGACTGACCAAAAAAGTAACGAAGCTGCACGGCAGTGTAAAATGGCCCTAAAACTTTAAACATTTTAACATTTTGCCCCGATACAGGAATGAGGAGAAGGCAAGGAGCTTGGAAACTCCACAGGACTTAAAAGGAGATAGCAACCTTCTCACCGCTATGGCAGCACGATTGCTGTATCTTCATGATGCTGTTGTAGTTGGGTCAACTAGTCGTGATGACGTCATCCCAGACACAGTTAAGGAACACAAGTGGCAATCAATTAACAACTTTTATTAAAGTTCTCTGTTACATTAAGTCAACAAGACAATAAAACAAAGCAAAAGGAGGCCATTACTTCCAAAATATCAGTTTGGCCAAAAGATAGCGCTGCTGTCTGTTTGTTTACAGTTCACCAGCCAAAGTGCAGCTCCGGAATAAAATGTTACACGAGCTGAAAACATCACCTCCCCTCTGCTCCCATTCCCACCAATCAGAGACAGACTGCAGACACATGATACATGTGGCAGCCAAGACGGCTCTGCAAGCAATTTGGGTACACATGCCATAGGTTCGCCATGGCAGCTCTAGCACATTTTTTACAAATACATAAATAAAAGTTGAAGCATTTCAACTTTCAACTTATTTTCTCCAGAAACTACATGTGATAATGCAATACTTTTTTTGTTCCCACAATCCTTCTCTACATCGCCAACAATTCTGGTGATGATACCTTGTTCCAGAGCATTGCAATTAACTTAATAAGTATTGCTTTAACACAAATAGTTTTTGCATAAATTTAGTTCACAATCAAGTAGAATTTTTCCAAATAAGTCTAAATTTGAACTTAATTTGTGAATAACATATTTGTGTTAGAACAATACTTTCTTTGCTGGGTCTTTTAAAAAGGCAATGACCCAAAGCATATTTTTCTATTATTCTAATGAAAAAGTATTTGCAGCCAAAGTTATTCTACTACAATCTTGAGAAGGGATTTTAAGGCATACAGATAGGTTTGAAATTCAACAAAAGTTTTATTAATACACTCGTATCAAGCTCACCACACAGGTGTCTCCTCGGTTTGAGGCTTAATTATTTATTTCTTTCTATATGCATCAAAATTAGTCCAATAGTTCCTCAAGGATACCAAAACCAAGATCCTGGAGTGGCAGGCACAGAGCCCAGACCTCAATCCTATCAAGAATCTGTGGTGGGTGCTCAAAGTGAATGTCCATGCTCATAAACTATGCAATTTGAACCAGCAATGGAAGAATGGGCAAAATCTCTCAGGAGACCTGTACCAACCTATTAACCAGGGGGCTAAAATTTTGGGTGTCTAATTTTTGCCCTTACTTGTTTGAACTCAGTGTATCAATAAAATATCCCATTGTTTTTGTTATTGTGTATTTGTAACAAACACTTGTTAATGGACATTTTCATGGAGAAAACAGAAGTATTGTCTAATTTCATTAGGGGGGCTAATATTTTTGGCCTTAACTGTATTTATTAGATATTTAGAAATCTGTTCTAAGAGAAACACATATAACAATCTTTTTGTTATAGGAGTAACTCACAATTCTAATAATATTTAAATATTAGGATAGATAGATAGATAGATAGATAGATAGATAGATAGATAGATAGATAGATAGATAGATAGATAGATAGATAGATAGATAGATAGATAAACAGGCCGATGCCTGTGAGATTGATCAGCCTTCGAGCTCAGCGCGATGGCTTTATTGCGCTGACCCCGATATTGAAGGAACTCTAGGCGCAGCACTGCTGCGTCATGCATGCTTTGCATGGGGCTCTGCGGTCCACATCCAATGCAATGGACATCGACCTGAGTTACGGTCATGTCCTATAACCCTGTCTTTGAGCGGTATTGATCCCGCTCAAAGACAGGGGTGGCCACATTAGATGTGTCCTAGATAGATAGGCTGTGAATGTGCAGGGCGCTCGAATCGGCCATCGATCTAGCGCATATCAATGCATGTGTGGGCACTAGTGATGGCCGAAAAGTTCGCCCGGCGGACAGTTCGCGGTGAACATAGCATGTTCGCAGTTCGCAATTCCGGCGAACATTTTGGGTGTTCGACCCGCCCCCTATACCTAACATGGAGACAAAGTGCGACCCCACACCCTATAGTGAGGTGGTACAGTACAGCCAATAACACTTCCTTTCGCTCCTGGAGGACACCCCCCACCCTTATAAAAGAAGCCCCCCAGAAGTGGCCATTTTTACATTTATCCTGTGTCTCCAGTATTAGATAGATAGGGAGAGCTGCTGCTGATTGAGGGATGGCTGAGCTACTTTGCTATTACACTCCATCCAGTGATCTGTAGCTATAGCTATGGTGTTCTATTACATGTAGTTCATCATTACTGAATCACAAAAGAAGTCCTTCTCTGGGGGTGGGGTATGCTGTATTATGCATTGCAGAGAGATCTGACTAAATGTAATGCGCTGCAGAAGGTACTGTCCTGCTACTTTTGGCAAAATCTGTAATCTAGATATGATTTCCGGCCATTAGACCTGAAAATACAGCATTTTAAAAAAATCCGTATTTTGGGGGATGTTTTTTTTGGGTATATTGGCCACAAATATTACCTACAGGTGTGAGAAGTTCACCCACCATTGAAGTCAATGGAGGTTCGCCATTCGCGGCGGGTATTTGCAGAAGTTCGATTCGCCTGTTCGCGAACAGCTACAGCTGATGTTCGGCCATCACTAGTGGGCACCATAACTGTTTCTTTGCCCCTAACACTCTTAATACCTAGTATTTTCAGACACTGTCCCAGAGAAGCTTATAGTTCAGTGACTCAACAAATTGTAGCTTACACAGGTCTTTGCTTTTATGCACAAAAGTTAAAGTAATGCCATATTACACATTTTACTACACAGGATAACCAACAAGGCACCATTATTATTATCTATAAAACATTATGACATATAGTTTTACCAGTAGTTTCTTTGTAATTAGCTAAACTCACGTTTTAAATAAAACAGATAAAAAAGGTTCTTACTTGTTTTGACACTGTATTTAATAGTATTTTGACACAGTTGCAGAAGTTTCTGATGAGGCTCTCCAATGTCTTTGATCTTTACATCCAGCAGCTTTTTAAGTTGTTCAGGGTCTTTCCATTCACATACCTAAAAATCACAACATAGTTCCATAAATCAGAAAATATAATAAACACTGTTGTTGTTATTATTGTAGAAACATACTACCTTGATCTATTTTTAACTGTTTATCTTTTAAAACCTATTTTTTTTACAGAATTTCTATCTAAATTTGTGTACTTGAGCAGCTGATGCATATCCTTTCTAGTGTTGATCGCGAATATATTTATCTTTTTGAGAATTCATGAAGATCTTGCATAGTGCTATATCTTCATAATCTCGAATATTCAAGATTCTGGGAAAAGTATTGCATTGAGTTCACAATATGTTCGCACGTACAATTGCCGATATTCGCAATGTATTACTTCAACTTGCAATTTCACATTTTGCCACTAAATGTTGCTGTGACAAGACATTGTGTTCATATGCAAGTGCAAAAGCGCTGATTCTTGGAATGAAGGTAATAATGACTAGAGATCAGGAATTGTTGAATTGAATATTAGGCAAAAAATTTCCAATATTTTGTGAATATGAATATTGACTATGGTGCTCATGACTTATCCTTTCTAGGGTGGTTGTCCTGCATTGACAACACCAGCACTTGTCTGGATAATGCCATGACTTCTTGTAGTCTCCATTGGAAAAGTGCAAAACATTGCAACCACATACCAGCAAGATCTTTAACTATTCTGTCACTGAAGCACAGAAAAATCAGTCTGCTCATTGCTTTTGCTGTTTATTAATAAGCCCATGTATCTGTTACTTTGGGCAGATAGAGTGGAGGAAATAGTTAATGTAACTTCTAAAGCAGAAGACATTTCGAAAGCCTATGTGAATTATCCATCTTTCTGCTATGTTGCACAAAGCCATTAAACAAACTAGTAAACTGTAAAAACTTGCCTGGAGGTAGCCAAGGAGCAAAGAAAAATCACTCCAACACATAACAATTTGTGAAGAAAATAATTGACTGATGATAAAACAGCGACGATAGTATTGGCTAACAATGCACTGAAAATAAAATGTCCACACGTATGATGCCGCTCCTAATATAAATGATCAACTTCATTAAAGCGTAAGATGATTGCAGCATTACTGAGGAGGCTGTAACTTTAAAAACAACACGTACACCACTCATCTTCAATTGCCATAACTGTCTACATTACAATCCAATTTCAGAGAAATAAGTATTTCACTAACAAAATAGAATTTAAGTGATCATTCAAATATCCTGTTCAAGCATCGTATACTGTGCATTTTCTATCCAGATTGAACCTAACTGCAGCATGGGGTTGTCAAATTATATCTCGACCTAAGAATAATAATGTAATATATTGCAGCTTATTATTTAGATGCGGGGGATGCTTTCATTTGGATTCTTTTTAGGGTAAGTTTATTTTCTACTCTAATGAGAACTGCACTGATTAATAAAACATATACTAACGTATTAAAGGGGACCCTGCACTGATATGTGTAGCCTTAGAATTCAAGTAATATATCCATGCCAGACATGACCATAAGCTTATTATTGTAAGTCATAATTACTGAAATCAAAAGCTTTTTCATTTATAAACACCTTAACGGTCAATTTGCATATTAACATAGGACTGCTTATTTGATGGCAGCATCACAATTCTTGCATCCATTGAATTTGAGAGTTTCGATTTGAATTACTTTAAGAGCCAGAGCTGCTGTTTGGATGTAAACTGCCTCCCACTCTCATAGATATTTTACTTGGTGATACTCCAAAGGTTAGCCAATAGGATTCAGATCAAGGGAGGATGGAGGCAAAACCATATCCTTATAGCAGAGGTATTTCTTGCAGCATGAGATGGTATTGCATGAAGATGATTTTGTTACAGAAAACACATTTCTTCTTTTGTATTATGGAAGGATGTGGTCAGTCAGAAACTCCACAGTAATTTTTACACCTTCGGGTATCCTATGGAGGCATACCAGCTTTCTCCACATGTTTCTGGACACCACATGACATTGACACCTCTTTGCTGATGTCCCAGTCTTGATGGGACATGGTTGCCGTCCACCAAACATCCACCACTTCATCCATCTGAACCATTCAGACTTGCACGGCACTTATCAGTAAACAAGATTGTGTGTAGCTCTGGGCCCATTGTGTTTCTGCTTGTAAGCATTGGTAAGGGGTGGCCGAATAGAACCTTTATGCAGAATTGCACTCCTTTGGAGGATGCTTAATATGTGTCCAGGGGACTCCGGAGGCACAGCTGCTTAAACTATATGATTTCTGCATTGTTAGGGCATTTTAGCGGCTGCTCTCTTAGTTAATGTTGCCTTTATCTGCAGAAACCTGTGGGTACTTTGTGCCAGCCACAAATCTTTTAACAGTACGATTGGAAACTATCTAAGGTTTTCATACTGCAAAATGTGTTTCTTCTGCTGGCAACAGACTCGGTTAGTGGCTGTGGAAGCATTGCCATTACCGCATCTGTTATCAGCAAAAACCGCAACTGGAAATGCAGCATGGCTAGTGTGAAAGGGCCCTTAGTAAATTAAAGCAAGTCCAGCTAAAGCACATAATGAATACTAAAGCACATAATTATTTTTGAACATTTAGGATGTCAGTTGTACCATGGAATCCCAGCAGAGAACAGGACCAGCAGTGAACAGACCTCGTTTAATTTTGTATTAAACATTCTAGCATAAAAATAATTGCCCTACAGATACTGAGGAACAGTGAAAACCAATTCTCATGTGGGAGCACGATTCACCCCATAATCAATGTACTATTCTACATCATAATAAATTAGCCTGTCTCCTTATGTATTATTAGTGTTCAAAAAGCCTGACACTGTGCAGCTATTTACAATAAGAGTTGGAAGTTTACACTACATAAATTGCATGTGTTCATTTAGAATAACATTATATGCAGATAAAATAAATAAACAAGGATTTCCTAAATAATTTAGATTCGAAGAAAGTGCTTCTTTATGAAATCTTTTGAGGGAAGATTCTCGGTTCTTTCAATACACAAAGGAAGACTGATTTCCTTCTCTACCTTCTCTATTCTTATGCTTGTTTTGAACTCACAGTCAGAAAATCTCCAAAAGCCTAAAAATGTAATTGCCAGCTGTGCTCTCATTTGTGTCAGTAACTATGTATAAACTTTGCCAGTAAGTAAATGCCAGTGGTTGGGTGTTAATGAACTGTTGTAACATATATGACCACAGGAGGTCACCAGATTCATTGTTTTCAATGGGTAAAATATAGCTCCATAGGCTTGTATACAGACATGATGACGTGACTTCTTTCTATATCCCAAATGTCTTTGTGATACAACTAAAGTGTTTTTTAAAGAGATAGGTATGGCTACAATTAATTGATTATCTCATTACAGGCAAAGACATTTTATCTTTTTTTTTTAAATCTTCCCAATAACAGCTTTCCAGCATGGGACATAAGGTGCCAAAGGTGAGTTTTTGTGTACTTTAGCAGTATGCTTTTGTGTACTATATCAATTTGTTTCAGCAAAGTCTATGTGCCTAAACTGAAATGTGATTGGATGAAATGTGCATTAATTTAATAGCAAATATACCTTTTCTGTTACATCAGTTGCCTTATATACGATTTCATTCATGAGCAGTTTATAAACCTCCTCAACAAATTTTTCTCCAGAATTGCTGTCAATTATTGGTCCATTTAAGACGACACCATCCACAAGCACGGCATTCTTCTTCATACTCCTTGATTCCCCAGGGCTAGGATCGTCTGTGAAACAAAAATAAAGAATTTAGAAATTCAGTTTTTATACTGACATACTGTCTTTAATAAATTATTGTAGGTATTGTTATGATATTATACTATGTTAAATTTTTCTTTTGGGAAGTTATGTTGTGTAAATGCATCTCCGTTCAAGGAAAATTTACTATGTTAATATCTAATCATCTAGGCTACAAGTGATTCATTAGCATCAATAAACATAACATGATGAGGCTAGTCATAATAATGTAGCTATTATTAGTGCAGACAAGTTATAGTGATAATATTATGAACAAAGAGCTTTTTGATAAATAGTGGATAATATAAATGAGTGCTAAATGGTGCTTTGGGGAAAATGTGATTTTATTATTTTAGCTGATATTTTTAGTGTTTTATATACTTTTTAATTACAAATGGGTCCTGTATTGGAAACTGTTGATTTTAAGGGCTTTGTGTTGTGTCGACTTCCTATCAAAATGATTACTACCACAATTTAATGCTTTTAAGTGATGTTGCTGTTTGTGACCCAATGACCCAATCAAGTTCAAGACCTAAAGTGTATATGTAACCAATAGTGATGGCCGAACTGTCCGCTTTTCTTTCTTCGGCAAACAGTACGGGTGTTTGACCCGCCCTGTTCACCTGCAGTAAGAAAGTGACTATTCTTCCGCTGGCCACATCAGAAAGATCCAGCCAGTGGAAGAATTTTTTGCCTTGAGACCGCAGAGAGAAGCCAGTCATCAAAGAAAACCGGCTTAAACCGGAAGTGACGCCAGTGATGTCACGTCCGGATAGAGAAACCGGGAACTGTGTGTTCCAGGTACCGGAAGTCGACGTCACTGACACTAACAGGTGGGGAATTTGAATCTTCCCATGAACAGGAGGACACTGGATTTTTTTAAAAGTCCGATCCGTCTGTTCGTGGACGGACCTGGCCAGAAGTTCGCCCATCACTAGTAACCAATTTCAGCTAATTTTTTCCCATTCAAGACAAGAGGTTGTTGATGCCCAGCTCATGTTTATTGGTTAACCTAACAACTACTGCTATAAAGCTGAATTAAATGCATAAACCTTTTATATTGTAAGGACATAAATGGTAATAATTAAAAAAAAACCTTCTCATTTATTTTCATTAAACTTTGACAAATAAGCAAGCCATGACCTAAAGCACAATAAACATTTGAAAATTTTCGGAAATATAGATGAGAAGTGGAGATCTAAAGTATAAAGGTGAATGGTCACTGTCCCCATAAATTCAAAAGAATTTAAGAAAAATATTATTATTAAAGACTCCTACAGCAATCATTAAGAGTCATTGGGGTAGCCCTGCCCCCAAAATGCGGGGAGTTAGCGTGACCCTGAACTGAAATATTACCCATAGAATAAGCAAGACAAACTAGGTGGAAAAAAAGGGTTACAATTTTAATTCGTGCATGATAGTACAGTATGGCTAAAAGCAACTTGATCACTGGTTTGCCAACCAGTTAGAGGTCTAATGATCTCAAATCAGATGAGACCAGACCATGCCCATTGTGATCATCATAACACAATATTAAATGTCCACATGTCAAAGGTTCCACCAATAAAAGTCGATAATGAAATGTCAAAAATGTCGAAGGTTCCACCATAAAAGTCAATAATGAAATTCTTAGCTGTTGGCACATCCACATGTATCCTTGGCCCCTCAACACGTTTCGACCCCTCGGCCTCATCAGGAGGGGATAATGTGCAGTCAGATATAGAGTCAATAGTATGTAAACAAAAGTGACGTGTTTAAGACAATGATAAATGTGGTCAAAAATACTCAACGGATATCATAGGTTACATTCATAGGTTACATTTAAAATCTTTAGCCAGAAACATGATGAATCACAATTCAGATGTTAGAAGTCTGTCACCATAGGTAATATTTTCAGTTCAGTTAAGTATCAGAAGGACAAATCCTTCATAACAGTTATATGGTAAATGCTGTTGATTGCGAATTACATACTGTCTGTGTCTAATGGACCATCATCCTAAGCACAGAAACGCCAGTGGCTGGGATGATAACAGCTGTGTTATGGTGCATCAGAGGGGTACAAGGTTGTTCAAAATATAATCTAAAAAGGTACACAGTAAAATATTAGGAACCCTAATGGTTCATTGGTTAATCACCCGTGTATGGTCAGTAGTTACATGATCCCATATATCAGATTAGAGCAAACAGGGGCAGAGTGGTTAAATGCGGTCACATGGCCTTCACCAGAGGTGTCCTCATTCCCAAAAGATTGATCTGCTCCAGAAAAACGTCACTTATAAATAAACTGTGGTAACACGTAGAGCATTTGCCACACATCAAGAAAAGGTAAATATGCGTAACATACCTGTAGCACAAAGGTTTTAAGTGTCAAAAGGTTTGTGGTTAGAGATGATTTCTACCTGGCTGTGGAGCTCCATGTCAAACAAGGAGACCAACTGGCAGGTTTTTGAAATCACTGCAGGCCAATCATGGAGAGAGGAGCTGCTGCCACACCCATGTGGTGCCGCCCCTATCTCCCTTTCCGGACGTCCTGTGCTGATTGTAGCACAATCACCCTCAGGACACACCACACATAGAGTGTCACGGCCAGTCCAACTCAAATCTGCCTCCTGATTAGAGGGACACTGCAGCGACCGCCGGAGCGCCATGCAAGGTGTCAGGCGCCGCCACGGCAACCACAGACGCACCGGCACCATCATTCGCCCGCGCCACCACGACAGCACCCCTGGGTGGGGGGCCGCCATGGTGACCATCAGGGCGCCGTGCGTCACAGATCCGGTACCAGGCACCGCCGTGGCGACCACAGAGGCGTCGAACCCGTCATCAGGCTGTGCCAGGCCTTCAGCACTACTGAGGCATCCCCACCAGAGCACCTCCCCCGTCATTCTCACCTCCAAGCCACACTAGACACCTACAGACACAGCCACTCCACACCCACCTCTCATTCCAGGCCAAACCAAACCCATCTCCAAACCTCTCACATACGCATCTAAATCCACACAAGCATCCATTCTCAGTCATGTGCACAAGCATGAAAATCCGCAGACATGGACTATAATGGAATGGATAGGAAAATAGGATGAAAGACAAGATGAAAAAAATAAATAAAACTAATTGTGATAGTGAAGATCCAATTCTTAGAATCAAAGATGGTAAGATATGCACTATAATCTGTGAACACTTCGGTGAACGTGATAAGAATATATATCAATTGTTAATGGACGTTGAGTGTATGGTGTGAGTGTGTGGGAAAGTGAAAAGTGGATAGGATGGGACTACTTGGGAGTTGAAGATGATGTGTGGACAGCTATTAAAGTGATAAAAGTGACCAAAGTGATAAAAGTAGACACAAACGGTATGTAATTCGCAATCAACAGCATTTACCATATAACTGTTATGAAGGATTTGTCCTTCTGATACTTATCTGAACTGAAAATGTTTCCTATGTTGACAGACTTTTAACATCTGAATTGTGATTCATCATGTTTCTGGCTAAAGATTTGAAATGTAACCTATGATATCCGTTGAGTACTTTTGACCACATTTATCATTGTCTTAAACACGTCACTTTTGTTTACGTATGCGACACCTGTACAATACTATTGACTCTATATCTGACTGCACATTATTCCCTCCTGATGAGGCCGAGGGTCCGAAACGCGTAGAGCGGCCAAGGATACATGTGGATGTGCCAACAGCTAAGAATTTCATTATTGACTTTTATGGTGGAACCTTCAACATTTTTGACATTTCATTATCAACTTTTATGGTGGAACCTTTGACATGTGGACATTTAATACTGTATGATGATGATCACAATGGGCATGGTCTGATCTGATTTAAGATCATTAGACCTCTAACTGATTGGCAAACCAGTGATCAAGTTGCTTTTAGCCATACTGTACTATCATGGATGAATTAAAATTGTAACCCTTTTTTTCCACCTAGTTTGTCCTGCTTATTCTATGGGTAATATTTCAGTTCAGGGTCACGCTAACTCCCCGCACTTTGGGGGCAGGGCTACCCCAATGACTCTTAATGATTGCTGTAGGAGTCTTTAATAATAATATTTGAAAATTTTCTATGGCGATTAAAGCTTTCTGCTATGGCAGGATTAAGATTGACTAGACTTGCAAAGTGTCAGTTGACAGCTGTTGAGAGTTACGCATTTTAATGTATCCACAGTACAGGACTAAATTATGTACATGCAAATAATTAGTAAACAAGGGTGACCAATCATCAACTGAGAGAGCCAGAGGAAGTATAAATTGTAGCTGCCAAAATATTGTCCATGTTAAACTTTTAAAGTGTTTAATACATGTGGCTGTGTTGGGGTTTATTGCTGGGTTGGGGGTATTGCTGGCTAAGGATTATTGCTGAGCTAGGGGTGTTGATACATTACTTCGTGATCAGATCTTCTTGATGACCACTCCCATTTTTTTACATGCCCCATTGTCCACAGTCCATTGTTAGGCCTCATGTTTACCGACATGTTATGCATCACCTTTTGTTGAGATGCTCCTGTTACCCTTATGTATGGACCTCCTTGACATCATATCCTTGATATCATACACCTAACAAACTTAATATTGAACAGATTAAATATGCAGTGATAAACATCCTACATGTAAGGTATAGTGATGGCGCGAACATGGAATTTGCTGTTCGCGAACGGCGAACGCGAACCTCCGC
>CM070036.1:126087847-126103661 GCA_036250615.1 Ptychadena robeensis
TCGCCATATGTTCGCGAACATGGGCGGACGCGAACATGCGATGTTTGCCGCGGATAGTTCACTAGTAAGGTACTAGTAAGGTACCCTGCCCATGATCCCACATTGGTGATCCCAGCCAGGGACAGTTTAGTTCATTTATCAAATTGACTCCATTAATGCCAGGAATGTTCACAGCATAAAAGCAGCATCAAGACAAAAAAAAAAAAAAACGAAAGAACTGCCATTGTTAGCATATAAATAATAGAACATACTTATATGTGTTTTGATGCATTTGGAAGAAGAATAGCTGCATCTTCCCGAAAAAGCACATATTTGACAGTAATTAATCACCCTCTACCCCTTTGTCTTTCAATTATTTAATATTTGAGTTTGGCTGAGAGGAGAATATAAATCTTATTCTTTTCTATGCTATTTGCAAAACATGTGTTAGCGCAGCGAAGCTTTAAAGCGACAATCATTCTCTGAAATTGTTCCCATCACACACCATTAACCCTTTCATCACCTGTGTAACCCGATCATGTTCTCATGACAGTAAATATAAATTTTTTTGGTTTCTTCTCGGCGCTCAGGCTTCGTTCAGTTATACTGACAAGATAAAGTGTACACGATTTTGACTCATTTATTTAATTTTACAGGAGATGTAATTCTGGGACATACTGTCTGAGTTATAGCCTAAAAGGCCGCCGAGTCTGCAGACATTGTGACAAGAACAGTTTCATTCATTTTCTACTTAACAACCTGAGAAGTGTTAAATTGTGCAGTAAAATATAGATGGAGGCGAGCGGCGTCACATTGTGGAACTTCAATTATGTAATGCAGGATTAGTAACACTGACATATTATCAAAAAGAAATGGGCTAAACCCGGGATTAGGGATTAGCAGCAGCAAGGTGAGTTCACATACTTTATTTTGCATCAGTAATACTGCAAAGGGCACTAAGAAGCCTGTGCGTAGGAGGTGTGCTACATAATAAGGAAATTCATACAAGAAAACAATAACAGGGTTAAGGGATGTAAAAAGTAGTAGGGCCCATTCAAAACAGAGTACCCACATGTGAAAGGACTGCTATAACACATCATTTTTTATTTAAAAAATAAAATTGCAGGAGATGGAGGACATGTAAAGGAAAAATATTACTCCTCCATATTAAGTATGTGCATAAATTAAGTTCAAAGTCTGAATTGTTTGAGTGAAATTTTTAACTTACCGTATTCTTTACTTTATAACACTACCCCCAATATCAGGGCAAGGGGTCCTTTAGAGCGAATATAAGGGTATTTTCTCCAGAGAAGGAGCAGCCTCTAAAGCAGTGGTGGGCAACTGAGTTGATATGGAGGGCCACAAGTGCGGCCCTCGGCATCACTAAAGGGCCGCACATAACTTTTTAAATCTATACTGACTAGTCTAAACATTTTATAATGTGGAAATGACAGCAGGCATAGATAGAAGACACTATTTTTCATTTTTACAAAACAAAATGTATTGTAAATGATACTTCGAGCATTGGGTAACACTGTAGTATGGTGATGCACATTTTGATTCAGAGGTTATGTGATGCAATGTTCCTATGCCGTATGCATGAACAGTTCAGGGGCCGCAAGTGGAGGACTAAGAGAGGCCGCCGAAGAACACCCAAACACCCCACAGGTTGGGCACCTAGGCTCTAAAGCATTGCTCCGTCTCCCGTGTAAATACCAGTAAACAGCAAGTTGAAAAAAATATTGTGTAGTACTCTGTCCAGTACATTATCCTATCCAGCCTGGCACAGTAGTTGAGAACTTTGAAGAGAAGGCAATTCATATGATGTCAGTAATATGTCAGTAACAAAAGGATTTCATGCATATGTTTTTACAATAATAATATTATTACAGAGAGTTTGGAGTTCAAGTGATACCCTTTATTGGCTAACTGGTCATTGAAAAAGCACGCTTTTGGGATGTCTCAGATCCCATCTTCACGATTTATATGAAGGCTAAAGAAGAAATTTGGGACATTCTGAAAGCTTGCTTTTTCAATTAATTCAGTTAGCCAATAAAGGGTATCACTGGAACTCCAAACACCGTTGAAAACTGCACAATATAGACCATCAAATCAGAGAACAATGTTGGCTTGATAACTAGGGGTTAGTTTCTCAGCTACGTAAACTCACCTCGAGATAGCTACAGACAAACTCACCTGTCCAGCGAAATCCCCTGATGATTCTGCTTTTCGCATACCTGATGACGCCAGATGTAACACCAGAGGGGCGGGGTTGGCGGCGCCATTGAACTTTTTTAGAGCACACCTCCGGTGATGCTGGGGATGGGGACCCAGGTTTCATGGAGGGCAGGTAATTATGGCAAATCACAATAAAAAGCGTGCCACATGCACAACGCCCAGCAGGTCAACATAAAGTTCTAGGGCGCTGCGATCAGTGGGCCCACCACGATTCAGAATCGCTGTGGGCTCATCCAGCATAGGAAAGTATGCCTTTGTTTGGCCAAATTGGCTTCCTCTCAACCACTAGATGGAGAGGCAGCTGCTGGTGCTTCTATACATTGATGAGCAATGATGGTACAAGATCACAGAGTGGTTTTACCTTGAAGACATGGATGAGGAGTGTAGGAAGGTTGTCATCTGTACCTGTTGGCACAAATCTCAATATGATGGTTGTAGTAAGTGTTAATGTTTAATTCCAAGTTTCCAGCACTTTCCCTGATGGTTTTGCCTTTTGTTAATTGGTTTCAATTTCCATCAAACTGATACTATGTGCAAACATCCTAGAATTAACAACTGTTATACTCAATTATCAAGCATACCCCACTAGATTCTGAGAATTCAATGTGAAATTATACCTGTCCTTTTTCTAAATGTATTGCTACAGAAATAAACATGAAACTGTAATTTTGATTAGACTGCTCTACATACTAAAAACCAAAAGTGATGAATCAGCAAATGTCATGATATGACAATTTCCTATTAGTAGTTGAAAGATGACATTAAGCAATTTATATCTTAATGATTTCACATTTTCAGTAGTTATTAGAAAATTATTTTATTTTTGTAATTCTTGAAATTGTTTGATTCTATTAGAACAGTCCATACTAAAATAATGTAAAAATATTCATTGCAGAAATGTTTTACAATACTATTATTAACCAAGTGAAATGTAAATGTTTCTTGATTTGCTCTTTCCCTACAGCAATTCATAGAACTTTGCCACAATCGAATATTGAACGAATAGCTTTCTTTTTCTATGTCTATAGTGTTTTGCTTTTGGATACGATTCAGTTCTGTATCTTATTTGACCTTTTTTCTGTGCCTGTCAGCCACCATTGCCAACTTTTTACTGAGAACTGATTATTTCTTGTAGCCTAAGGTACTGTCAAAAATTCAACACACACTAGGTCTTTCATCTCAATTCCCTTGAAGCTGCAAAGCTAATCACATGACCATTCACAGATTAGGGTTGGAACAGGTAATACTACAGAAACCAAAAATATGCTTCAAACTCATGAACAGCTACATAAACTGTTAAATATTATTTAATTGCAATTATAATTGAATCAATTGGCCACAAATGTGCATACTGGATTGTCCTATAGGAGTGTGGCCTAGGCATGTGTATATTTATGAGATATAGATATATTTATAGACATAATTTTGGATTTATTGTGGGTAGGTCTATTAACAATGCAAAAACTCAACACCCTAAGGATAAATAAAGCTTGTTATTCCCTTCCAAACATTGATTTTCCATAACAGATGCCTAGGAGCATAAAATTTATAACTGGTGATGAATTCCAATAAGAAGCTACAGAATAAGTCTTGACAGCAAAAAAAAATAAAAATCCGATTTCGAGCAAATCATCTAACAGCTTGCAAATAGCAAATAAATAAATTCATGAAATGTCTATGTCACAACATTATTGCAACATTTTCACAATTACTATATTTTGGGCTCTGCCACAAAGTTGTGATTCTGTAACTGTAAGTGAGATCTGTGACTAAAACTACAAAATAAAACTACAAAATTATCTTGCTTCATGTTTGGGATTTAGCAATGACAGCATTCAAATGATCTCTTAATTTTCTTGAGATTCATATCAAATGCAAAGTTGTGTTTTACTGGTATTCTGAGAAATTCAATTTGCTTTCCCACCATTGCATATTGTTGTTGTTGGCTTTTTTTTGGGGGGGGGGGGGGGGGTATTATGCAGCACATGGAGTTCTACAAATTTACAGGTCCCTCATGCTCTTAGAACCAACCTTTGTTGACCAATGTTTACTATATGTTGTATGACCATAAGGCATCTCTCTTCTCTCTCTTCTTTTGAGCTATCCTACAGACAAGCCCACAGTTCTTATTTGTTGTTATACTGGAAGTGACTATAAGCAATCTGAAAGCTAAGCTAAAAAGCTAAAATATTTATGACAGTTTCTAGTTACTCCCTTTGCAACCACAAGATGTCTTTTTAACTCTGTATAAAAAAACCCTCTTTGCTGTGTGAACATTGATTAGTCTTGAAGCAATTGATCCACAACTGCAAGTGCTCTGGGCTCAAACTGTAAAACCTCCCTCAGATCAAATATACAGTACCAAAAAACAATACAAAGACGTTAATTCTCTCCCCATAAGGGCTGAAATCAATTTTATATATAGGAGAGAGTTAAGCTAGCCATACACGTGTCGGATTCCATGTCCGCTCGATCACCCATCCGATCGATTCCGGCGATCTCAGCGGGAATCGGAGCTCCGATCGAGCGGCCAATTAAGTGATCCGATCGCTGCATACCACCTTGTCCAGCTGATTCCGGGACGGATCCGTGTCCGATTGTCCACCTCACAAATGGCAACTCCCCCTGATCTGTGCAGAATCAATCTGATGGAACCAACATGTTGGTTCTCTGTCGGATCCGATTCTGAGCCCCGGAACGGACGGACCTGATCGATCGGACAAGGTGGGCTGCATGCGATTCCGGCACGATCGTTTGGCGTGCACGCGCCCGGAATCGATCGGCCCGGAATCAGACAGGAATCTGACCCGTGTATGGGGGCCTTTAAGGATATATATAAACCCACCTTAACTCTGCCATGGCAGCACAGTGGTCAGGTGGTTAGCGCTCTGACCATGCATGGCTAGTGTCCAAGGTTCAAATCCCAGCCTGGACACTAACTGCCAGTAGTTTGTATGTTCTGCCTGTGTGTGCGTCAATTTCCTCCCACACTCCAAAGACATGTAGTAGCTTAATTGGCTTCCCCAAATAAAGATTTTCCTATGTTAGTTACATGTGTCCTATGACTATGGTAGGGACATTAGAATGTGAGATCCTCTGGGAGACAGTTAGTGATATGACTATATATGCTCTGTAAAGTGCTGCATAATATGTTGGCGCTATATAAATACAAGATACTAATAATACCCTTCCCACACTTCAAACACATCTATATTATTACCACATGCTTTAGAGGATGTTCTTGAAAGGTGATATGTCACATATTTGGTGGCGCTGCCCTATCTATCTACTGAATTATGTTTTTTGCTATCTTGGCTCTATCCTAAGGGTTAAAACTACCAAAGAATTTTGGAACATTTTATTGCATGAAAAGTTAGACTCTATATTTCTCATAAGGGAATCCACGACACCTACTCTTAGGTGTGGAGTAGGGATGGTCGAAAAATTTGCAGTGCGAATGTTTAAGTAGAAATTTCGACTTTTTCACCGAAAATTCGCATAGTCGAATTTTGATGGGGTCATTCTGACTTTTCGCAGAAATCGAAATTTCAACTTAAAATAAACTTTGCTTTTAAATTGCCGAGCCGCTATTTCACATGCGAATATCGCCATTTTATTTAAAATTTTCGCATGCAGGAGTGATTGGAAAATTCGCATTGCCGAAAATTCGCATGGTGCTAGCTAACTTTGTCAGCTTATTGCAAAGCCCCTGAAAATCGTGTCCTCACAAAAATTGCTGGAGTTGTAGAGAAGGGTTGGGGAAAACATTTGAAAACAATACGTTTTGCTCTAACATGTCAAGTTTGTGTATAAATTGGGTTCAAATTTGAACTTAGATTATGTAAAAACTCTTGTGTTAGAGCAACACTTTCTTTTTTGTAGTATACCCCCAACCCTTCTCTACATCTCCAGCAAGTTTGGGAAAGATATCTTGCTCAGGGGCATTACAATCAACTCACAAATTTTACTGCTCGAATTTTCAAAAACAAATCCACCATCTCTACTAGTGGTGAGCAGCATAGGGTATATTAGAATTCGCGTAATTTCATGAATATACAATGATATATTCTAAATTCATAAAATATGATTTGACTGTATTCTATTGCCTTCCATTGCGCACACCCGTTCGCAATGATTCGCAAAGATGCGCAATGCAGCTTTACAGCTTTTCTTCTTCATTCTGTGATCTTAACCAGCACGCCAACAATGCGCACAGATATGCGCGATGTATGCCAGTAAACAATGTTGAAGCATAGTATGACAAATATCCGCCATTGTGAATATCTGAGCACACATTCACAGAATATATTCAAATTTAGAATATTCTCGCTCAACACTAATCTCTACTCATCACCTAGGGCAGGGGTCGGCAAAGTGGGGCTCCCAAGCCATATTTGGTTCTCTAGCCCCTCCTGTCTGGCTCTTCCTGCAAGTGCTAGGTTTTAACACCCATTTTAATTTTTTCCCCTATGTCCTTGCAGCACCCCTACCAATCCCCCCCCCCCTGCTGCAGAGCCAGTGAAGTGGACTATTTTGCCCTTATGCCTCACTGGCTCATCAACCTGGCCCCCAACACTTACCTGTTAGTGCCATCCGGTTGCCATTCTTTTTAACAGTGAGTGACACCATTGCCATTTCTTCTGACAGTGAGTGACACCATTGCCATTCCTTCTGACAGTGAGTGACACCATTGCCATCCATCTTACAGTGAGTGACAACATTGCCATTCCTTCTAACAGGGAGTGACAACATTGCCATCCATCTGACAGTGAGTGACACCATTGCCATTTCTTCTGACAGTGAGTGACAACTCTGCCATTCCTTCTAACAGTGAGTGACACCATTGCCATTTCTTCTGACAGTGAGTGACAACATTGCCATCCATCTTACAGTGAGTGACAACATTGCCATTTCTTCTGACAGTAAGTGACAACATTGCCATTTCTTCTGACAGTGAGTGACAACATTGCCATTTCTTCTGACGGTGAGTGAATAATTAATATTGTTATTTGAAGTTTTCACAAATCCCTATTTACTATTACATTTCATGTAAGAGCCCCCCAGGGTCTCTACTTATATTTCTAGCATTGCAATGTTGCGATTTGGCTCTTTGGTCAAATACGCTTGCCTTCTGATCACTCTGTGCAATTGTGGGGATCGTTCCATGATCAAACAATTGCTTCTTATATTATATATAATTATATCAATAAATATTATATTATAATTCTCTTCTCATATACAACTGTGTATTCTTGTGTAAAGTCCTTCAGCATCACCGCTCTGTGTGTAATGAGGTTTTTGGCTTTATTTATGGTGACAGCACTGTTTGCAGTCTCAGCTCTGATTGTAAAGCTCTGCTACAATGTACACTGATTCTTCTATTATAGCTCAAGCTCATACAGCAAATCAAAATTTTAAACCTTATGTGAATTTTTGACCTTATGCGAATTTCAGGCTGTGTGCGAATTTTTTAGTGTTTTATGCGAATTTTCGGTAAATTTTTTACTTTCAAAATTTCGCAGTCGAATCGAAATTCGATTGGGAAACTTGAAATTTAAGTAGAATCAAATTTTATTCATTTCGACCATCTCTAGTGTGGAGTCTATAACTCACTACTGGAATAGTATTTGGGTCTGTCTGTGAGTAAGTGATCTGTCCTGCTGCCCTCATAGGGACCAACTTAAGATTTCATTATTAGTGATCACAAAACTGTGCTTAGGGGTAAATACACGGGTCTATTTTTTCATTCTATAGACTCAAAAAGATAGATTTTTTAATAGTTTGAATCAAAATCTGCAACCGTACAACGGTTTAATTCGACCGACATCGAACAAAAAAAATGATATCGAACAAAAATTTTTTATTTGATCTAATACATTTTAAAGAAGCTATTTCTTATTAAAAAATCGAATGAAATTTCAGTCCGGTACAACAAAAACACAGTGTATACATTCAATATAGGCACAATCGATATTCCATCAAAATACTAAACATCCTGGTTGAATCTATTGTCGATGGCATGGGATCACATATGGGCTTATTCACAAATGTCCAATGAAATCTTTAGTATTGTCAATACTATTTATATTTGTTTTCTTTCTTGATCAATATATTGATTCAACATGATTAGGAATGTCCAAATTTAGCACAATTGATTAACTTCCCAAGCGTTTAGCCTCACCCTGCAAATTCACCCCAAACTACACTCCTACACTCAAAACTACTTACCTATTAACAGTGAGCCCGCAGTGATAAAGAGTAAATCTCTTCTGGGTCTGCCACTGACCTCCCTGGTTTGAAGGTGGGGCCAACTTTTTTCAGCACAAATGTGAAGGGGGGGGGGTAGGGAGAGCAGACAGCCACGGGCAAAATGCTCAGGAGGTTAAAGGTGGGTTTACACCTGTAGATTTTTTCGCCCAATCAATGAAGAATGAACAATTTTTTTGGTTGATCGAACAAAAATCTAGAATGGGCAATTTGTTCGATGGATAAATTTTGTTCGATGTCGAACAAAAAATCGTTCAAAAGGTCATCGAAAATGTTGGTACAATTTTATCGGTCGTAGTAATTCTGAATGTATTTTTATGCGATATCGGGATGAACGAACAAAAAAATCTAATGTTACTATCGATAAATGGACGAACGATGTTCGACAAAAAAATCGATCAAAAAAATCGGCAATTGAACGAAAAAAAAATCTACACATGTAAACCCACCTTAAAGCCCCCCATACACCTTAAAATGGATCCGTACAATTTCCATTAGATCTACCAACAACTATGTAGTATAGTGGCCTCCCTGCTATAATACACAGTGTTTGGAAGGTCCTTTTTTAGAAAGGTCCTTATATTACATGGTTTTGGTAGAACAAAAGTTGATTGTACAGAAATTGTATGGAAAGATTGTAAGGTGTATGGGGGCCTTTAGTGTGAGAAGTGCTCTCTACGGACCACCAGACAACAAGAGAGATCCTAGCCATTTACTATAACAACTCTACCGGTTTTTATAGAAAATGTTGGGGGTTTTCTGCATTGACTGTTAGTTTTCAGTGTACAATCCCAATTTATTCATGATTGTTCTAGCTGATGTGCTGGTCAGGGAGCTATGAACTGTTTACCTGGTCAACCACTTGACCACTTAAAATGGTCAAAACTCTACTGTTATTCCAAAAGGATAGTGATCAAATACATTGATGTCTAAATGTCCAACAATGAAAAATAGTGGACTATCGCTTATGGGTCTAAAGCTGGCCATACACCTTTAGATCTCTCCATCAGATATCCTTTAGATCTACCAACAACTATGTAGTGCTGGGTCCTCTGCGATTGAACACCGGTAGACTTAATGGTTTAGAAAGCCCCTCACATTACATGGTTTTGGTAAAGCAAAAGTAGATCTAAAGGAAACCTAAGAAATCTAGGTGGAAGGTGTATAGGGACCCTAAAGCTGACCATAGACACCTCGGTCCATGGCCGGCTTGTAGCAGACTCATTACAAAGTGGTGACGTCACCAGGCTGTGATGAGTCGGCAACAGAACTGACAGGAATCCTGTGTGCTCCACCAACACAGGGATTCCTGGCAGATTCTAGCCAATTAACTTGGAGGCGGAGGAGACTCCCCAATCCACATTAACTGACTACAACTGGATCGGCCACAAAAAGTAGAGAATTATATAATAACTGCTCCAACAGACAGCATGTTTATGTTGGTGAATATCTGAATCTATGAATAGGAAACTCTAACCCAGCCGCCAGAAACTGACATCCTCTTCTCTAAATGTACATGTAAAAGTTTAGACTTTAAAGTTTAAAGCTTGCTTCAGATTCTCTCTCAAATGCTCATAAAATAAAAAAGAAATTTACAACACTGCTACTTGTGTAGATAGTTGTAAAAAGTATGTGACATTGTCTACACTTAGCAGTTATCAACAGTGCACTCTAAAAGGACTAAAATATATGCGTTTTTATTAGCAAGCACAGCACATTTATACAGTATTATTACCTACTGTTACATAGTTATAAAGGGGAAAATAATTAAAAGACAATAAATAAATACATTTTTAAATAATATCACTTTATATGACAGTTTGAGTGTATTTTTGACTTGTATACTGAAACCTGCTGCGCGGCCAACACAGCCTGAAAAATAGCTTTTGTCATTGAGATTTTAAAGTTAAAATATATATAGTACCTTTGGGCTTGATTTTTTGCTTTAAAGCTTTGAAAATAAATGTAAAAACAACCTATATGTCTGGTATTTTAAGGAAAAACATACTTGTATTAAAAAAATGTAATATTTGACAGCCTGCACGGGGGATTATGTTTCTGACTGACTAAGTTTTCCCATCCTGGCCTGATAGCCAAAATATATAATTTTTTGTTGGATAGCCTTACTTTAGCATTTTTTTTAATGAAAATATGTTGATCGGCTCAGGTAGTAAATTGGCTTGTTCCTCTTGATGGATTTTGCTGTGTCCTTACTAAAGCTTCATAGATGAAACTCTGGCTGCGTTGTTAGTGGATTTAAAAAAAAGTTAGAAGAAAATCAGTAGGGAGAGAATAAGATCACTTTATTATTAGTGATGAGCTCACCATGCTCGAGTCTCCTCCCCGCATGTTTTACAGTTGGAACACAGCCAATCAAGGGGCAGGTAAGTACCTTCCTTGCCCTCACTATAATGTCGCTAGCCATCTTAGGTGCTGGTATTACAGTGATTTGCTGGCCTGAACACATAATCACATGTTTTAGAGAATCAGCTTACCTGCCAACACTGGCATATAATGTTTTAGAGCAGTGGTGGCCAACTGTTGATATGTAGGGCCACAAGTGCGGCATCACTAAAGGGCCGCACATAACATTTTCAATCTATACTGACTTGTATGAAAAAATTACAGCAGGCAGAGCTAGAATAGTGGAATAGTGGGAGCCTAGGCACTCACCTGTCTGCTGATCCCCCGCCAATACTTGAGGAGGAGAGGCCTTGCTCAGGTGCCATCTGAATCATTGATTGGCTTTTATGTACGCCTATCAAGTATCGCCTCTCCTCCTCTTCTCATGGATGAGGACCTGTCAGCGGGGCATTGGTTCCTATGCATTAACAGTTAGGTTTCAGGTACCGCAAGTGGAGGACTGAGTGGGGCCACAGAAGAACGCCATAAGGGCCGCATGCAGCCCCCGGGCCTCAGGTTGGGCACCTGGATTTTAGAAAGTCAGCTCACCTGCAGGCACTGGCATATAATGTTTTAAAGAGTCAGCTCACCTGCAGGCACTGGCATATAATGGTTTAAAGAGTCAGCTCACCTGCAGGCACTGGCATATAATGTTTTAGAGAGCCAGCTCACCCGCAGGCATTGGCAAAAAATGTTTTAGAGAGTCAGCTCACCTGCAGGCATTGGCAAAAAATGTTTTAGAGTCAGCTCACCTGCAGGCATTGGCAAAAAATGTTTTAGAGTCAGCTCACCAGCAGGCACAGGCATATGTTTTAGAGAGTCTGCTCACCTGCATGCACTCACAACTAATGTTTTAGAGCATCAATCACCTGCAGGCAATCCCATATCATGTTTTAAAGTGTCAGCTCATCTGCAGGCACTGGCATATAATGTTTTAGAGAGTAATTTTTCTTGAATTTTTTTTCTTTGAGGGTTTTTTTGTCAGTCTGTAAAAGTGGCGTACAACCTGGACTCCCAGCAGCGACGTGGGAGTCCAAGATGCATTTAGACATGGTCCCTATGCTTTTCCCACTCCATTTGGGTGGTGTTTCTGTCACTTTCTGAACGTTTTCAATGGACCAGGCACCCTCTACCCTTGGGGAATCGGATATAAAGAAACACAAGTGATCTGTTCAGAGAGATGACCTCAACTTTTCATGACACATTCGGGGTGAACCAAAATGCCAATTTAAAGACATAACTGACACAACAACAATACTTGACCTTACACATACTCTTTTATCTGAGCTGGAACAATTTCCCATACAGAGGAACCATTATCAGAAGAATAGAGCCAGTTAGAGCATCAAAATGTGGGCCAGCTTCATATAGATACTCTTTTTGGTATGTTATGTCAAACAAGCCAGAATAGGAGTGAGGTCCGGTCTCCATAAACTATTATCTATACCAGGGTTGTCCAACTACACAATGGGACAAAATTAAAAATGCTAGACAAAGTCTCAGGCCAACCTTGATATTTATTGAAAAAAGTCTACAATTGGGAAGTTTTCTTCTCCTCAGATGTAACGCTGAACCTTTTTATATGGAAACAAACTTGAGTTTTGCATACATATTGATTATGAAACAAGCTAAGAATAATATTATAATACTTGACATCAAATGTCAAAGAAAAAATACATTTGTTTGATTCTTTTATTAAATGAACTTTGAAAAACAAGCCCACAGGCCAAATATAATTTCACCGGGGCCCAGGGCCAGAGTTTGGAACCCCTAATCTTTATAGTTTATATGTCAGTAAAACCAACTTTTTAAACCAAAATTGGATTATGTCTTGAAATATGTATTGCATGACATTTGTGCAGAAACTATGTCTATCTGAAGATACAGGCACATGTACCGTTCTCAATTATTTTGCCATGAAGTATTGATACAATGCTGACATATTTTGAAGTGGTTTATAGTGATGGCCAAACTTCGGCCATGTCCGTCCGCGAACAGGCGGATCGGACTTTAAAAGAAGTCCGCCGTCTGCCTGTTCGCTGGCAGATTAAAATTCCCCGCCTCTAGGCTGGGAATTTGAATCTGGAAAACCGGATGTGACATCAGCGACGTCACATCCGGTACCTGAAACACATAGTTCCTGGTTGTGCTAACCAGATGTGACATCACGCTTCATGCCCGGTCTTCTAGTGAGCAGATTCTTCCTCCGGCAGGATCTTGCTTCTCCTGACCCTGCCGGAGGAAGAATAGAGAGCTTCTTCTCGCCGGCGAGAAGGAGGGCGAACATGCATGTTCGCGGCTGAACTGTCCGCCTTGCGGGCAATTCGGCCATCACTAGTGGTTTATTACGCATAGAGTCATGTCATCAACTGTCTCTCAGAAGTACCTACCATAATCTTTTTTCATACTCTTATATCTCTAACATAGTCCAAGGGCAGTTTTGGGGAAGTCAGTTCACCTACCAGAAATTGTTGTGTGCCCAGAGGAAACCCACAACGACATACAAATGTATTGCAGATGCCGTGTTCAAGATTCGAAAATGACACTACATGGACAGAATGCCAGCCACTGATCTAACCATAGCAACAACTGATAAAGTCTACACAACATATTTAAATCATTTATTTGCATAGAAGGATTATTTTGTAAAATCAAATTGTTTCTAATTGTTGTGTTTTAGCAAGGTTTGCATCTCTATACAGACTTTACAAATGTTTTTCCTTGTGGATATACAACTTCTTCAAGCTATTTTCACATCTTTGGTTTCTTGCCAGCATGCCGATTGGCATTTTTTGTATACTGTTTTATTACATTACACCAGGCAATGTGCCAGAGCAATAAAAGTAAAAGAGCTTTACACTAAACAGTTATAGATTTTGTATCATATTGTTGTATCACCAGTCTGGGCTCAGTGCCAAAAGTAAAACATTTCTACCCACAGAGATTTGTTTACTAACAACTAGCATTGTGATTAATGCTAAAGCTATCAATAATCTATAAAAAAATCTATAATTTTTTTAATTTTATTTTGCCCCAATTGTGTAGAAAAGCTTGACAAATTAGCTACAAGTTTTTTCTCAATAATAAAAATTTTTTATAACAAGAGCTCTTGTGTCTTAGTATAAATTTTGTTACATGAAACTCAATGCAGCAGCATTTCAGGTGAACATTTAGATTTTTAATATTTGGATGTTTAAATCTTAAGCACTGTTAGGAAGTTCATTTAAAACTAAGAAATTCTCCAAGACAGAATATAACAGTAACTTTGATACAGGAAAGATGAGATGCTATGCTAGGGAGACCCGGCAGACAGCATCTAGGGACACCGGTCTTGAGAACAGTCAGCTGCCAGCCTAGCACCAAGGGAGAGAGAGGAGCTGCTAGCTTACTCTTCCACAGCTTAGGGAGAGAAGCAGGCAGGCTGTGTCCTCGGCCACTACGGATCTGAGATCTAAGGGGACATACCCATACTTTAGACTAAAGTATATGACCGATCTAAGAGTTACGGACATGTCCGTAATGGCTTAGATCAATTTGGCGGCCTTTAAGCTTTAGATCTGCAACCGATTTTTCGGCTGACGCGCACAAGCTCTGATCGGCTGAAAAATCGGTTGGAAATCTAAGCGTGTATGGGGGGCATAAGACAGAGAAACACAAAGCAAATTTCCTTTTTTTCAGGATGTCAACTAGCTGATTTGTGAGTGAACTGCAAAGCCCCTGAACGTGACATCATCAGAATTGATGGCGCTGTAGAGAAGGGTTGTAGGAACATTGTAAACAATATTACCCAAGCTTATGTAGTTTTTACCGATCAGTTCAAACATGTTAAAACATTTCAACTTGATTTTTTATCCTAATTTATGCAAAAACTACATGTGTTTCAGCAATATTTATTTTTTCAAATGTTCCTACAGCCCTTCTCTACAGCTCCAGCAAATTATGTGATGATGCCAAGTTCAGGAGCTGTGCAATTAACTTACAAAGTCTCCCCTCAAATGGGTGCTCACCCAGGGCACAGATCGCCCAAGGAATGCCCCTGTCTGAGCGAAATGGTATCTTCTGGTGTGTATCCCACTCTGTACACTGGGCTAGTAAGGCCACTGTTAAGAACTGCACTATATGCGCATATGGTACTCTTAAAGACATATATACATGTATTAACCTCCTGGGTGTTTGGCCGAAGTCAACTCGGGCTGAGTTTCACATATCATGAAACTCAGCCTGAGTTAACTATAGGAAAACTTACCTGTCCACCGGATTCTCCCGCCAATCTTCCCCTGATCGCGTCACTGGTAGAGATGGTCGAATTTTTCGACTTGCTAAGTTTGTGAGATGATTGCAAAGCCTCTGAAAATGGTATCATCACCAAAATTGCTGGAGATGTAGGGAAGGGTTGGAGGAACATTTGAAAAAAAAAGTGTTGCTCTAGCACATGTAATTTTTGCATAAATTAAGTTTAAAGTTAAAGTCGAAATTCCGATTTTCGAAATTTTTACTTGATTTTGAACTTTATTTGTGAAAAACTATTTGTGTTAGAGACATACTTTCTTTTTTGGAGTAAACCCCCAACCCGTCTCTACATCTCCAGCAACTTTGGTGATGATACCATGTTCAGGGGCTTTGCAATTAAGTCGAAACCGTCGAAATGGTCGAATTTTTGAAAAAAAATTTGACCATCTCTAGACTATGGTGACGTGAAGGGGGCAGAGGTTGGTGGCTCCATAGACCTCCATGTAAGTGGTGGGACGTCACCTTTTCCCAGCATAACTCTGGCGTCTCCAGTAGTCTCGGAGTTGTGCACAGGACCTCCGGGCGGGTAGGAAATCGTGGAAAAGCATGTTGTGCTCTGCCAGTTTAAAAAAAAACATGCCACATACAGTGGAGGAAATAATTATTTGACCCCTCACTGATTTTGTAAGTTTGTCCA
>CM070036.1:126103761-126152296 GCA_036250615.1 Ptychadena robeensis
CATTGGACAAACTTACAAAATCAGTGAGGGGTCAAATAATTATTTCCTCCACTGTACGCAACGCCCAGGAGGTTAATGTGCATTATGGTGCACTTTACAGCTTGCTACAACTGCACACATTTGTAGTGGACTTACACAGAAGGAATAGAAGTGCGGAATTTTACATAAATACAATATTATTTCATGCTATCTTTGGACTTACCCTTTTTTATAGGTTCCAAAGGAAGGCCTATATAAAACTGAGCATTCAAAGTAATTGCGTGTTAATTGTTTTTGACATATTCCCTTCAACTATTCATTTTACTTTTTTCTTGTCAACGAAAAGCAATTTACTGTGTTAACTAGATTCTTTGAATAATGACAGCAAGCATCAAGAACTTTGAAAGAGTCTGTTCTTTCGCGTTATAAAAATAAAAGACTGACTTATTTGTCACTGTCATGTCTTCAGTTTTAAATATTCCATCTACATTAGTGCTATAAACATCAAAATGAAGTTCATATATTCAGCTCAATGGATTTGGCTGTGCACAGATTGACAGACAACATCTTCTCTTCAACAAGGCTGATTGACAGAATTATACAAGAGAAGTTAAACAAAAGAATAGTCTGGCACAAGGTTACAGCTAAATTGTCCAGTATTTGGCTTGTTAGTGAAAGCAGACATAAAGGGAAATTGTGTCGAGATGACTGTAAGATGTATACATTTGGACCTTAAAGCAAGCAAAACAATGTGACTGCAAGGTTTTTACAGAGGAACAGTAAAGCTGGCCATACACCTTTAGATCTCTCTGTCAGACATCATTTAGATCTACCAACAACTATGTAGTATAGGGCTCTCAGCGATTGAACATAGGTAGACTTGATAGTTTAGAAAGTCCCTCATATTACATGGTTTTGGTACAAAAGGAGATCTAAAAGAAATCTGACAGAGAAATCTAATGGTGTATGGGGACCCAAAGGAATAGGTATTTGTAAAGCCCCTCCATACATCTTTAGATCTCTCCATACAATTTCCTTTAGATCGACCAACAACTATGTAGTATAGTGTCCTCCCTGGTTGTATGATAAGATTGTAAGGTGTATGGGGGCCTTAAAATTTGGAAACTTTCTCAGTTGTTTTAGAAGAGTAAAGGCTTCCATTTTAGAGACAGCCATATTATTACATAGCCTGCAAGGCCAATGCCCCACTTGGCATAGACAGGCAGATTCCTGCCTGATTTAACTGCCGATCGGCCGCTGTGCACGTTCCTGCAATCGATCGGTGGTCGGGACGGGAGAGACCAAGAATCTGCCGCATGTCAGACATGATGGTAAATTCAGAGCCTATCCCATTGGTTCGGATGGGGACGGTAGTCCCTATACGAAGTAATGGATGGCACACAAAGGGTGCCCGACCCATTCTCTTCCCATTCTAGCAGCCGGTCTGTCGGCTGGGCAGTCAATGGGAAAACGACCCGTCTATGCCCAGCTTAAGGCATTGGGGGTCTTATTTATGTCTTATGTAATTTTGACAGGTCTTTTCTTGAATATCATTTCTTTCTATTTTTTTATTATCTAAACAAAGCTCAGGTAGTGCACAGGACCGCATCTATGGGGGATTTGCTACCTGATACTTCTCCACTGACTAACACAATACATACCTAACTTTTTAAAATCTAAAGCAGTATTAAATCTTTTATATAGGGCACTGGATCAGTCAAGTATATAAAAGCTGCACATTATTATAAAGGCCTATTATACATGCTGGGGAGGCTATACAAGGCCACAGTGCCGTATCTAGCCTGTTGGGGGCCCTATGCAAGTTCTTGCTTAGTGTCCCCTGTCGACAGGGGAATGCTATTGGTAGAGCTACTGACACACCCTGTCTCCCTGTGCAGATCTGAGCACCGCCGGGCTGCCGATAGGGGTGGGGGCGGTGCTGGAGGGAGGAAGGAGAAGAAGAAAAGGAACACGCCCATACACCGCACCTCTTTGCTCGCCAGCTCCCACTTTTCATATATGCACAGGGGGAGGGCGTCCATGTCAGGGAGGGAGGGTGATGGATATGCATGCACGGGAGGGGGCGCCAGGGAGCCCCTGGGGTCCCCAGGACCCTATGTGGAGCCATATTTGGCATAGAAGGAGAAACAGCCCTGCAAGGCCTCCAGGGAGACTCTACAAGGAAGCATTGTCAACCTTATAGGAGCAAATTAAATATATTTTTCCTTCTCACATGATGTTGAAATTGGAGGTTATGCATTTTTTATATTTTATTTTCTCCATGAAGGGTCCTAGGAAGTAATGTTACACTATTATTTGATTACATTGTTGCAAACAATCAATTATATTTACACAACAGTGTAAAAATTCCAAATACTGATATATCCATTTATTACCACTACTCCTTTGTATGTATCTTCTACAGCTGACCGCCTTGCACGCTCGCTGCAATCAATTGCCCGAAAAATGGCCGTGGATCAAAGCCGCCCACCTGGCTCTCCGAATATCGATTTGGTCAATATAATTACTTTGGATGGGGACCAGTATAGTAAATGCTGGCACACAAAGGGTGCACAGCTGATTCTCGGAAGGCCGTGGAATTGGCCCGGCATCATGCCATCTATGGCTTACCCCATTGTGAGAGAATATTGTAAATACGCTTTTTTTTCCACTGAGGGGTATTTTGGATGATATGCAATTTGTTGAGGTTTTGGCAATGCTGCACATTATGTGCTGAACATGGTACAATGGTTTCCCATAGAGAATCTATTCACTGCCTTGTGCTGTATTGTGTGTTGATTACAATTCACTGCGGCATGTATGCACGTATGCATTTAGCATGTGCTGGCATTTACAGTTCTAATACACTTGTATGCATGTCCAAATATTCATGGACAGATGTCCTCTAAGATTAAACCATATTGGGTGAATCATCAGGATCATATATTCTGGGTTTTGATGTCTGTATTGTTTGTTATTGTAGAAATGTTTTTAAATTCAGAAGTGCTTGGCATGATAAGTCTGAGGGGCCGGCGTCTGCAGAGCTGGGAACTAACCTGGAGTAGTGGATAAGGTACTATGGACTGTTGATCCCAAGATATTTTACTTGTCAATGCTTTATGTGGGTTTGGTGTCTGGTCTTTCCCACCAAAAACCCTCAACAATGTCTTCATGGGCTTTCCTTTCTAAACCGGGGCAGTCTAGAAACAGAATACTTTACACCACTTCACTGCTCAGCATTGTTCTTATTGATGAAAGACAAGCAACTGCTATGAAGATTATAGATGGTTGAATGTTTTTCGATTGCAAAGCCCTTTAACAAGTTATCATCACCAAAATTGCTGGAGATGTAGAAAAGGGTGGTGTGAATATTTGGAAAAGAACAAGTATTGCTCTAGCATATGTAGTTTTTCATAAATAAAGTTCAAAATCAAACTTGAAATTTCAACTTGACTTTTAACTTAATTTATGCAAAAACGATTTGTGTCTTTTTTGTAGTATGTAGTAGTACCTCCAGTATCCACATTTTTAAAATCAAGTTCCACCACCTCTAATGAAGATCCAAGATGATTGTAATAGATCAGCATACAAGTGTATGTAGATTCAGTACCTTTGCTCTAAATAATGTGGAGGCAGCTAAAACATATTTTAGTGTATTTTTTGGTGTCCCTTTAAAGACCTTGAAATGTATTTGCTACCTACAGAAAAATAATAACATAATTTCTTCCTAAGCAAACTCTTTTGTTTGAAAAAAATTAATTATATAGTGACTTTTATTGGCATGTTAGGAAAGCATACCATTAGCGCATGGTAGACCATGCCATGTTGCCTTCCCACATTGCTCACTGCTGAATGCATTTGACAAGGTATGTAGTGGTGCATTGCATCCCATAATGAAAATAGTGTGTAAGTTAGCATTAATCTTTGCCAGTACACAATACAGCGTGCATTGTGTGAAAGGGCTCTCAATGTTTAAATGGGTTTGGATTATGATCACCAATGAGGATTCCAACTCAAGGGAACTTGAAATTCAGCTTCTATTAAACTACAAACTTTTGTCCTATTCGCATCTATACAGTACAACACGGTATATTATACAGCTTACATAAGATCTTGCTGACCATGGCCTATGCACCGAATAATGGCACCCCAAAGGCACAATGGTGGTGAAGGTGCAAACAACCATGCAAGGGTTAAAACACATAAAAGATGCAGATGTGTTTTTTTTTTTACTTTATTTGAAAGTTATGTACATACAGTATAAAAGCAACACATTCAGACGTGTTTTGGATGTGCTGTATTACAATATAAAGCCTATTCAAATTAACACAAATTGAGGGGCCTCAGCCTATAGCCACAGCCTATAGCCACATCCCAACTAACATACAGAAAAAGCATGAAGAAATGTCCCCCCTTTTCCTGGGTTAGGATGTGGGTGTTATAGGGACTTTAAAGGCAAACACTTGAAGCAGTAATTTAAATTCTGGAAATATGAACATCCAGATCATGCAAAGTAACACAGGTATTAATAAGACATAATAACACATGAATAATCAAACCAAATATAGCGTAATAGGCAACATAAAGTTCAATTAATAGGCTGCCTAACCATAGCACACAAAATCGCAATATAGTTGATGTAATCATTTAAATTTTTATATCCAAAGTACTATACCAATGTTTTTCAGACATCCATGCATACACCAACTCTTACCAAAGTTTGTGTGTTAAGCCAACAATACTATATAGAATTCTTTCTGACATCAAACATTCCAAATCTAATTGGAGATAAATCAAATAAATAATTCTAGTAAGATAAAGTATACAATAAATTTTTAACATAACGTCTGAAGTAAATGTCCTAGAATATCAGAGTCCTGATCTCAGCCTTAAGTCATAATTATCTAACAAAAGGAGCTATGGAAAAACAGCTTAGAAGAAGGTAAATGAAGTCTTTGGCACTAGCGGTATTAACCTATTGTACTTCATAGAAGCTGAGATAAACAATGTCTTAAGAACGCATTTACTGAGCGCATTGTTTTCTTCACAGCAGCTAAAGATCGGTTGGTTGGATAATCACATTTTGTTCCGTTATAAATGAAACCCTTTAAAGCTTAAGTGTGAGTCTAATGTAGAATTATTAAATGGGATGAGCTACAGAAGCTATATTTATTTGCACACTGGTTTTTACACTTACATATTACTAGTTTGTTTTTTTACATTTCTTAGTAGAAAAATGCTGGTATAAACATTTCACAAACAGTAACGTGTTTGTCATGTAATGTATAAATAATGATGTAATAATGTATAAAATAATGTTTTTTTTTACATGTTTATATTTTCAGGTATATCTCCAATCAAGGTTACAGGAGAAAGGTTACAATGAGTTATATATACAAATAGAAATATATATAAATATAGAATTTGAAGACCTTTGAGATATGAGACTGAATATTGGATACATAAAATGATTACATAATATATTCTGCACATGTTCTTGAATAATCCTAGTTATGCTGTTTCAATAGGTAGTTGCTGGAACATGACATTACCTTATTACCTAATTACCTTACATTATTACAAATCAAATGCATAATTATGATATACAAATCAGCACTTTTTTTTACTGTATTTAGAGAGGTGTTCAATAAAGACTCTCTCTCTGTCTGGTCTAGTTCTAGTTCACTTAATGACACAGATGAGGATGACCAGATGGCCCTTTCACACTAGCCGCATAACAAAACACTCCGCAATGGGCAACATTATAACTCCTGTACTAGTGTATGAGAGACTCCTGCACTGGGTTATGAAAATTCAGGCTGCTGTGCATAATGTGTTAATTCAATGCATTGCACATAAACACTGAGAGATGGTCGAATATTTTGTCTTGCTGACTTTGTGAGCTGATTGCAAAGCCTCTGAAAATGGTATCATCACCAAAATTGCTGGAAATGTAGAGAAGGGTTGTGGGAACATTGGGGAAAAGTGTTTTGCTCTAGAACATGTAGTTTTTGCATGAATTAAGTTCAAAATCAAAGTCGAAATACTGATTTGTTAAAATTTTGACTTGACTTTTAACTTTTAAAATTTGTGCAAAAACTATTTGTATTAGAGATATATTTTTTATGTAGTACACCCCAACCCTTCTTTACGTCTCCAAAAGGTTTGGTGAAGATACCATGCTCAGGGGCTTTGCAATTAACTCAAAATCGTAAATTTTTCCACATGGCATGCAAGTGTGAAAGGGACAAAATTTGTGTACCATGCGGTAAGGCTAGTGCACGGTGTAGTGCTAAAGGCAACACTAAAGCCTGCCATAGACACCTCGATCTATGGCAGACCTTTAGCAGACTGATTAGAGCGTGGTGACGTCACCACGCTGTAATCAGTCTGCTACATGTTGGACGGCAATCCTATGTCTTCCACTGACACACAGGACTGCCGTCCGACTAGCCAATTAACAGGGAGGGGGAGGAGACTCCCCCTCACTGTTTACAAGCTGCAGCTGTTAGAAGAGCTGTTTGTAGAAAAAAAATACCGGCATGACGTATCCGTATGCGACCCGACTTGCCGGCTTTTTTTCTACATAATTCAAGGTGGGCTCCCACATAGTTGTGGCAGACCAACCTTGATGTGATGGGCGGGAGCGCGCACGCAGGTTGGTCTGCTACAACTATGGCCGGGAGTCTGCCCGTCTATGGGGGGCTTAAGAGGTGAGCATGAAAGGACCCTAATTGCATGTTCTTATTTTGTATTCCTTTATTCTGTCTATGACAGACTTAACTGAAAACAGGTAGCCAAGCGAATGTGCAAACAGGATGTGCTGCTCCCCTGATATAAAGATCACATCAATGACTGCAATGTTTGTGCTGTGATCTTTGATGAGGGATTGTTTAACAGTACTTGAAGCTAGTTAGCGTCTTTCGGGTGCTCATTTACTATGATTTTTAAGGTATAATTAGTTAAGCCCCCCATACACCTTCAGATTCCTCCATACAATTTTCATGAGACCTACCAACAACTATGTAGTACAGTGACCTCCCTGATAGAATACATAGTGATTAAAAGGTGTAGAAAGGTCCTCCTATTACATGGTTTTGGTAGAAGAAAAGTTGGTTGTACAGAAGTTGCATGGTAATTGTATGTGGTGTATGGGGGGGCTTTAACGCACACTTCTCAGCACTACATGGTCACTCCAAGAACCTGATTATAATGACCATTATATGTTATTTTAACAAACAAGTGTGTTTTGCGAAGTGAATGGAGGAATATTTTGAATATAAAAGAAATAATTAGAACATTTCAAAGTTAAAAGATGTGGTTTGCTTCTAGCTCTGCAGTTTATATAGTCATTATAACCATCTACATAATGTTATAGTTGACATGCACATACATAAATGTATACTATTACAGATAAATGGAACACAGGATAATAGGATATACATCAGCACTGGGCTCCACAGCATGGAAACCCCACTGCCAGGGAACAAGATAATTATCACCTTGGGTTGATGAGTGCATTTGTTTTCACAACTATTTTCAGATGCTTTATTCCCTTTACAAGCTAATCATTAGATGTGTTAATTCTTAGCAGTATTTTTTTTATTTGCAACACCTTCACAATACTTTAGAAGAGAACTAACAAGCTCCGTAATTACAGCACATGTTCTGTTCTATGGAGGAATGAGACCTTCTCCAGAGGAGGCAGCGGCCTTTGCAAAGGTCAATTGTATAGTAATCCAATGATCGATCGATTTTGGCACATAGAGAGAAGCTAGATTTCCTCAGGCAACCATCATTTAAGCAGGCCATAGACGTTTAGATTTCTCAGAGATCCATCACGCATCTAGATCTAGACATGCAATTAAGTGTTCGATCATATGTCATACATCGATCGAAAAGTGCACCATTTCCAGAATATGATTTATCACCGATTGATGCGCCTGATCGATCAGTGATGTAATTTAAGATCAGCTACACAGAAATCATACGAAAAATCAAAGCATCTATGGCCAGCTTAAGCCTTAAGCCCCCCATAGACGGGCAGACTCCCGGCCATAGTTGTAGCAGACCAACCTGCATGCTCGCTCCCGCTGAGCACATCAAGGATGGTCTGCCGCAACTATGTGGGAGCCCACCTTGACTTTTGTAGAAAAAAAGCCGGCAGGTCGGTTCGCACACGGATCCGACATGCCGGTTCTTTTTCTGCCAGACTGCGCTGCTGCTTTTTAACTCGGAGGGGGAGTCTCCTCCCCCCCGAGTTAATTGGCTTCAGTCTGACAGGAATCCCATGTGTTAGTGGAACACACGGGATTCCTGGCCGACATTTAGCAGACTGCTCACAGCGTGGTGATGTCACCACGCTGTAATTAGTCTGTTAAATGTCTGCCATAGATCGAGGTGTCTATGGCAGGCTTTAGGCTAGGGTTCCACTATGCATTGGCATCTGCTGATGTCAGTGCAAGGCTCCATTACGTTGTCGACACAGATGGGCTGCATCAACATCAACATGACAGAGGCTCGGAAGCACGAATCGGGAGCTATGACGTAGGAGCAGCCCTGTCAAAGCCCCATTGCCGTCAATGGGCGACTCGTGCACTTGTTCAACCCAGTTAGTGTTTTTAAGAGTCATTTCTCACTACAGCCACTGAAATGTCCCTAAAACAATAACTGTCTACAATCATGATTCATGGTCTTCGAAGATGAATATCAAAATTTTTTTTTAGTTGTCAATGCATTTAGGAAGGGATGGCACCCCATCTACAAAAAAGCAAGTGCCTCTCACCTAATAGATCACTGGAGGATCATTTTAACAGCTGATACATATGGAACATAGTGGACAACAGAAATTACTACAGCTATACTAACTATTAAGTCTCTTACACACTTTCAATTTTAGTTGTTAGGAATGATCCATTTTGAACATTCCCAATGACCTAAACATCCCAAGAGAACGAAAAAGTGAGGTACACAGAGCACTCTGTTCTATGGATTGGGGAGCACGAACCCCCGGCACCCAATTGCGTCCTCCCCCATTGAAAACTAAAAGTGTCAGAAACAACGATTGCTGTTAGATCCATGCCAGCCCAGCAACTGCCTCACTTGGCACCCTTACACACAGAATAGAATTGGCCAAGACTATTACAATAGATCACTTTGTCCAACTATGATTTGACTTGTGTACGGACCTTTAAGGTAGCCATAGACACCTCGATCTATGGCAGACCTTTAGCAGACTTATTACAGCGTGGTGACGTCACCACGCTGTGAGCAGTCTGCTAAATGTAGGACAGGAATCCTGTGTGTTCCAGTAAAACACGGGACTCCTGTCAGACTCTAGCCAATTAACTCGGAGGGGAAGGAAACTCCCCCTCCAAGTTAATAGCCTGCAGCGCAGTCAGGCAGAAAAAGAACCGGCAGGTCAGATCCGTGTGCGATCCGACCTGCCGGCTTTTTTTCAACATAACTCAAGGTTGCGGCAGACCAACCTTTATGTGCTCGGCGGGAGCGAGCACGCAGGTTGGTCTGCTACAACTATGGCCGGGAGTCTGGCCGTCTATGGGGGGCTTAAGTCATACTTACTTTTAGTTAAGAAACTTGTTGATATTGTTCCTTGGCAGCTTCAATAGTATTAGCTACTTCCAACATAATTTATAAAAAATATTTATACTATTGCATCACATTGTCATTTGAGCTGGTAAGGCAATTTCTGCAAGTCAAGTAGTAGAAGTTTAACTACCATATAATAAAGTTATAGGGCTTTGTGGTTTTCTCCAGATTTACACAGTGATCCTAAATGACATACTTTGACTTGGTGAAGAGGTTTCTTATGATAAAGACCCATCACTCCTGCTCCCTGTTCTTGGGCAGGGTCACTGGTCTCCAATAGTTTTCTGCAGCCAGTCTCTAGTGAGCGTATAGTGACACAGGTATCAATCAGACGACAGAGGTGGCAGTGATGCTTAAACAGGAACTTGTATTTAACCGCGAGGCCCCGGCAGTGAGTTTCGCTATGCAACAAACAACTGTAAGGAACAGAAGAGTCCAGGGAATGGTGTCCCTTGACCAGAGTCTATTACGCTGGACAGCAAAGATCACAAACAGCTTCTCACCCCACAAAGGGCCAGGCACACGGCAGATAAGGATCATAGCTGGCGGGTGACACCGGAAATCAGCGTTGCACGCCTGGATAGCGTGTATGCCAGTAGCTTCCTCATAGCAGTTCAAGCTCGACCCAGTGGCTGGGGTTAGGCGTCCATCCCACTGGAGTATGGATTCCTGGTGGCGAAAGGAACAGGATGACGCACGCCGTAATGTACCATAGGTGAGAGTAGGCCTCAAAGGGAGCGGCTGCGTAGCGACAGCAGGCTCCTTCCTTACTCTCTCCAAAAGGCACAGCCTCCGAGGCAGGGCCCTTCCTTAAGTACTCAGGCTGACTAAGGGCATGCTGGTCTGGCAACTTAAAGGGGACCTCAACCTCACTAAACAACTCCTGGCCACTCCAAGAGGACCTGCAAAGACCGGGACATACAGCTCTGCTGTTTGTGCATACTGTGTACAGCATGGTGATAATGTCAAATGTTTCAAGAAAATACTTAGGTGTGCAAAACAATGGGATGCACATAATGTGCTTTTATATTCTTAGAGTTAAAAAACAGCATGTAAAGTAATTCATATACAGTATAATTATATATTAAATATAAATAAGTAATATATTTTTGTATCTGAGGTTCAGCTTAAAATAAAAAAGATGCACATCATGCACCAGTGTGCTGACCTACTTCTTTAACAAAATCTGTAAGTTAACTTCTCGCCGAACCACTGACATTCACTTAGTTGCCGTATAAATGACTGCTGAGCGCAGTGAAGTATGTCCTGGCAATTTTTCATTGTCTGCCCTCAGCTGACCTTCTGTCTTTTTCCAAGCAACCTACAAACCTTCTGAGCCCTGCTTTCGAGCCACTCCTGACACTTCCCATTCTATGCTGCTTACCTGCCACTCTTACCTTCTCCTACATTATCGGTTACTAATACATTTCTACTTCTCTATTCCACTTCATTATTACATAAAAGAAATATATGAATACACTTGTAAAATGTAAATCTATTCTCTTTATTTTATAGCCACCTCATTCTATTTGTATGCGTAAAAGAAGTGTAATAAAAACTGAATTAAAATTAATTTATGACGTTTATATAGTTTGGATTAACAAATGAGGTGTAATCAGTATTATATATGTTACAGTTGTTCTGAACTGTCATGCTTTATAAGCTTGTGCCATACATTAGCTAGGATACTCTGCATTTGTGTCCTTGAACAGATATCATTGGTTTTGTTTTATAGTCACTTATGGATTCATCAGCTACTGGAAAAACAAACAATGCCTGGCTGTAAGTATTAATAACACTATGCAAATAATGCCTTCTATTTTCTGAATGTGAAATATGCAAGATGGTTAGTTGTCACTTTGTCTTCTGGCATGGTACTTATAAAAGAGTTGTTATTGTATGTCTCCAAAAGGCCGTGCTCCCTGTGTGTGAATGGACACAGTCCCCTTATAGCAGTGGTGGGCAACTGAGCTGATATGGAGGGCCACAAGTACGGCCCCTGGCATCACTTAAGGGCCGCACATAACATTTTCAATCTATACTGACTTGTATAAGCATTTTATAATGAAAAATTACAGCAGGCAGAGCTAGAAGACATTATTTTTAAATAACAAAACTTGTTTTAAATTATCTTTCAAGAAAGCATTTATGTGCCTCATAGACATCATCAAAGGCTCAAAGGTTATATGCCTTTTTGAAAAAAAAAATACTATCAGAGAACAATTTAATTTGTATAATAATTTCAAACAGGGTTTAGGTGTGGATAGTCCAGTCCTTCCCAAGTGGTCATTTTGGAGGTGTGTTTGGGGTCCTTATCATGTTGGAATATTGCCCTGTGGCCCAGTTTTCAAAGGGAGGGGTCATGCTATTCTTCAGTATGTCACTGATGTGTTGTAAAAAAAAGATGAAAACCTAAAATCTCCAATCCTCTGGCAATATTTCAAAATCTTCTAGAATAATTCTTTATCTCTTTCAGATTCTTAGTTTGCACCCCCCCCCCAAAAAAAAAAATCAGAAGGAAATTATAAATGGTGTTGCAAGTGGTGTTTGAAAGGTTTTTCCCTTCCTCTTGTAGGGTTTGCTATGGAATTTCCGATACTGAATGCTATCCTATGACTGGAGCGTTTCTGTATTCTTCAATGTGACATTTCGGAAATCTCTATTTCAGTTTGGGTTTCTTAATATAAGATCTAAAACAACCAATACACATGGTTTAGGGTTGTCCTCAAATGTTCCTGAAAGAAAAAGAATTCATATTTTCATATCCCAGCAGGGAGATATGAGGATTTAGTGTACTCAGGTTGACTTCTATGTAAAGCATGGACTAAAGGCTGCCATACACAGCACGGATTCGTGCCGGATTCCGGCGCGATGGATTCCGGGCGCGTGCACGCGGATCCATCGTGCCGGAATCCTCTGCAGCCCACCTTGCCCGTCCGACCGCATCCAATGGATCGGGGGCACAGAATCGGATCCGAGGAAGAACCAACCTGTTGGTCTTTTCGGGTCCAATTCTGCTCTGATCAGGGGGCCATGCGGTCAGGGAGCCGATCCATCGGACACGGATCCGGCCGTGCAAGGTGGGCTGCCACGATCGGATTCCCTAATTGGCTGATCGTTCACACCTGTGGATGCCGGCGGAATCGCCGGAATCCATCGGTGCTGAATCGATCAGCCAGGGAATCCGTGCAGTGTATGGGGGCCTTAACAAATTTGCTGCAAGCTTCAATAGGGTCACAAGGATTGTCCTAAAAACTAATGTGACAGTGGGCAATTTACTATAGATAAAGTCCTAGCCCATTATCTGCCAGAGTAAAGGTAGCCATACACGTAGGAATTCTCCCTGGATAGATGACGTCGTCAGAGGCAGGGTACAGGTCTGCAGATATGGGCCAGATCGATGGCCGCTTCAAGCACCGTGCACACTTACGGCCATCTATCTGGCCCATACAATATGCGCCCATCGCTGTTTACGAGCAGGTCAAATCAATCACGGTAGAGCAGAGCTGTCTCCCCCTTGTCTTCACGCTGCTGCAGGGTACATCGGACGGCTCGAATATCGAGCCGTCTGTACTCTGCTTTAGTGTGCCAGATATTACTTGTAGGGATTCTCCCACGATAGATGATGTCATCAGAGGCACCCTTTTTCTGCCAGACATTACCTTGGATGGTATACATTCAAAGTAATGGAATCAGCCAAGGATTTACCAACATGTCAGATCACCATGTGATCCGACATGCAGGAGATTCCTGCTCGATCAGGTGGGCGCACCCGATTTTCCAGCCAAGCGACTGCCGGGCAATTGACGGGAACGTGCACTGCGGTGGATTGGCTACCTTAAGCTATACTTTGGAGGAAGTATTTTTTTTTATGATGGTGTTTTGTAATACTTTACTTAAGTTATATTTACTAAACTTCTAGACATAAATCCAATATATAATCTATTTAAGTGGGATGAGTATTGTACTATGGACTACTATGCAAGCTCAAAAGATCCTGCCCAAAGAGATTATGATTTAGCATCAAAGAGATGTGGGCATACTGTATGTATCAAGTAGCAAATGAGGATTTCAGAGATCATTCTTTACTTAGTCATCATCTAACAACCATGTATGAGAACTTTAAAGTGCATGTGAATGTAATCGCTCTAAATCCAAGCTTAGGAATGAGATCAAATCTGTGGGCTTTTATATGTGAAGCATAAAATAGTAAAGGGGTACTGTAATGAATCCCATGGTACTCTCCCTTCTTTAGTTTTTGTAATTCAAGATAGCAAACATCTGAAAAACCTTAATACCAGCACTGATAAGATTTAATAAACCAAAAATGATTTTGCTCCACTAAAACTCTATCCTCCTGTTATTAAGCTACCCATTGAATACTAAATACATTTAAACTCAACTATCATTTTTTTTGAAAATAAGTATTTTTATACAGCATGTTAGCCTTGAAAATTGGGCCTCATATCTCAAATGACCAATCTCAGATATATAATTACCAATGTCAGATGGTCACAAAGACACCATCAAGCACAGCATGTCTGTAAGTTTTTTTTTGGAAAATATTTATTGGTTAAAGCTCATATACTTTGTATAACTACATTTAATGTGTTGTAAGGTAAAACAAAAAAAAAATTAACACGTATACCGCAATGCCACTTGATTAAATACGACCTTTTTGATATGTAAAATGTATATATAGCTACATGAGAACAATTAAGTTTCAAAGAGGGATTTGGCAGATATACTACATTCCACGTTTTAATTATATTTTTAGATCTATTTTCAATTAAAATGTGTTTTATGGCATTAAAACCTATTTTGTAATAAACACCCACCATGCACACACAGCACAGTGTACAATGCCAATATATCTAAAAATCCAAAAGCCAAGTTAGAAATTGGGATAACTGTATTGGAATGTAATGTTAAACAAAGTTTTCCCTTTAAGCAAACTGAAAATGTCTGATTAAGGGGTGGTGCTGTGATCCCCAGGAGGGTCCATGTAAGGGGGATAGAGTCGCTTGTGGAAGGTCCATGTGTCAAGCAGAATGAGAGCAGCAGAGTTATCTGTGGGACTACAAGAACCAGAAAGGCAAACTATGAGTGGGATGGTGGGTGAGAAGGAAGGAAGGATATGGAGCACTTAATTTAATATAACTCCTATGCAGCAGCACCACTCCTATCCTACTTTTAGAGAATAACTGAAACGATTCCCTAAGGATGTACCCTGTCTAGTGGAAGGACAGAGACTGTGGATATACATATGACTTTGTACAGTTTTAGTTAGTTACTCCATTAGTGATGTAGAAGTCTCTAAAAAAGTGAAGAGAGTGATGTAGCTCATAACAACGATATAGTGGACAGGAGCTGAATGAAAGTGTTCATCAGCATGTTGGCCTTACTCATGGGGTGATGCAGCCAGGAGATATGTGACTGCATATTCTGGGCAAATCCAGGGTTCCGTGAAGCCCTCCCTGTCAGGCCCCAATGTATGACACAGTGTCTAGACATTTCGGGAAAGCTGTTTCTGCTGACTCATGAGAAGAGAAAGCCCATGAAAACAAGAGGTCAGAGGTTTACTGAAAAACAAGGACCTGAGTTGACTCTGGACTACTTATCTGTATTGTGAATGCACAGGAGCCATATCATCAGTGGTCTGATAATGGCTTAAGAACAGGATCCAGAAGATGGCAGTGATGGTGAGAAACCAGGATGCTCAACCCTGGCATTGCTGGAGGTGGACACTATAGGGCCATAATACGTTTGTGGGAATACTATGCAGATTCAATTTGCTTTTAACTTGAAATTTGGAAAGATCAGAGATAACCTTTTATCATATAATTTGGAAAGATCAGAGATTCACTTTTTACCTAAAATTTTGAAAGGTCACATGATTTTCTGCTGTCTCTGTCCCATTGGGTAGCCTTTACCTTGCTATTGCCATATATTGGAAAAAGTATGTACACTTTATGTCCTGGTGACTACATAAGCATGTAATCCTACCAACCCAAGGACCCAGGTTAAGATTTTCTTACATTACTTAAAGGGCAATAAATCGGTCCATAAATTGGCCCATATTTCGATCAGCCAAAGAACGGACATGTGCATATTTTTTGGCCGATCAAAGTATATGGCAGCACACAAAGGATGCGCGGCCGATTCTGGGAACAACCGGCCTTTGGTAATCACGTCATCACGTGCGGTTGATTTGCTGAGAAATCGTCCGCTTATCTAACCGTCTATGCCCAGTTTTATTCATAAATGTTTTATTTTTCTTTATTACTTTATATAAATAAAAGTACCTGCTGCTACTGGATGTTCTACCTTTCACCTATTCTCCAGGCTATGGAATCGTGACTCTTGTGTTTCCACTGCTGAACATGACCTCTTATAATTTTCTAAGCTGCTATGACTTTCCCTGCCATACCCATTGTTTAAATACCAATGCTAAATAAAGATGCCTACTTTCTATAAGTGTCAGGATAGCAAACGCATGGCATGTGACAAATGTTAGCACACAGTTTGGCATTTTTTAAACAAATTTAATTACATTAATTTAATTAAATGCAGTTCTATGGCAGTTTAAACATATGTTCCAATGCTTCATTGCTTATTTATAGTGTTGAGCTCGAATTTTCCAATTGCAAATATATTCGACGAATAGCTTCATGCTTTACAAAAATAAGCTTAACGAACATGCATTGCGACAATAAATATAGCATGTCACCATTCATTTCGATTATATATTCCAATATTGGAAATTGTGAATATTGAATCAAATATAAGTTGAATTTTTCACAAAATATTGCAAATTCGAATATTGCCTATGCTGCTCGTCACTACTTATTTATGTTAATAAGACAAATAGCTATTGTCCATCTCTCAGCCCTTCTACCTCTCTATGATATATGGAAGATTCTCCAGAACTGCTTACCTTATGGGCTCGTTCACAGTAGCTGCAGCTGGGTGCAGGGCAGCTAGGAAACCTGTGTACCTTTCACACTACACCTGTGCTTGCCTTTCTGGTAATGCGCTATGCCACGTGTTACCATAAATGACCTGCAGCCCGATTTTTGTAGGAGCAGTGCAAGCATCTCCCATACACATGGATGGGAGACACAAGCACAGCGCACTGCACTTTGTCGGCAATGTTCTGTTATTGGGGAAAAAATGCAACTGCAAAAAAAAGGAACTGTAAGGTATACTCATTATGGTGAAGCAGCCGTAGGCAGGCACAGCATGGTGTAAACCCCTGACTATACCATGCACAGTGAGGGGGGGATTCAAGTCAAAGCTCCTGTTAAAACTTTCATACTGACATCGCAGCTATAATTCATAAGGGAAATGTGAGTCCTTTTGCTGCACTAAAAGCAAGCCAATAAGCTATGTGCACACAAGAAAAAAGACACACTGCATAAGAAGTTTAGTGTCACCCCCATTATAGAAGTAAAATCATGTCCCTGCTCTCTAGTAGTGAAATGGTGTCACCCCAGTGCCAATGGCCTCTGCATATTATTGATTGCTGGCTGCAGACTAGAGATGGTCAAATTTTTTGACTAGCTGACTTTGTGAGCTGATTGAAAAGCCCCTGAAAATGGTATCATCACCAAAAATGCTGGAGATGTAGAAAAGGATTGTGGGAGCATTGGGATAAAAAGCTTTGCTCTAGCATATGTAGTTTTTGCATAAATTAAGTTGAAAGTTAAAGTCGAAAATTCGACTTTAAAAATTTTGACTTGACTTTGAACTTAAGTTATGCAAAAAAATTGTGCAATACTATTTTTTTAGTATACCCAAACCCTTCTTTACATCTCCAGCAAGTTTGGTGATGATACTATGTTATTGATTATTGACTCGCTGAAGGGCCACTGTGAACTTGTATGCGGGACGCATTTGACCATGGCGCCTGGCGTTGGACATGCATAATTTAGAATATATTAAATTAGACTACAAGCTAAGCAGTGTTTTTATTTTTTTTTAAATCAGGTCAGTCATGTTATCTTACATAATATCTTACTGCAGTCTGCATTAGGGGGTCATCTGAGCCTTGCCTGTATCATATGGCCCTGAGCACAGCTGGTGTCTTTGACAGTTTTGCTGAGTCCAATACATGTCAGCAGGGATAGGTATACTATGTTCTCTGAAAAATTAAGTAATTCTTTATGCCAGTAAGGCTCAGAAAGAATGTTTAAGTATGACTTTGTCAATGTGACCGAAGAAACACTTCTTGCAGAGGAGACACAGGAGGGTCTATAATACAGATGTCTTATTTGTAGAAATCATCTTAAATTTTCAGTGGCTGCACATGGTCATACACAGTATTTAAGTCATTCTGGCACTGACAATTGGTAGCCAGAAGAGCCTTAACCAGGAGGAAGATTAACCAGGAGTAATCCATACTTGAGGGAATAGAAATATACTGTAGCTTGGCTTTAAATGTTCAGATACACCTGAATAAAATGCTTAAAATACATACAAAAGTTCTTCTCTGGTGTTCATACCTAATTGGAGCACCATTGCTAATGACTGATACTTTATTCATTTAAATGCAAGTTTGCAATCTGGAAAATGGATGTCATGCTTGCAATCGACTGGAACTACAGTTTATAAACATTCCACAAAGGTATGCTGTAAAAGAGCAGCTTTTCTTCACTTGCAGCATACTTGGAAGGCGGTAAGGAACACAAGATCACAATTGCTAATAAAAGGCTCCATCATACTAATCCAAGACAGCAAGGAGTGTCTGTAGAGGTACTGCATGGTGCTGCATAGGTCAAAGAGGCGATGGTGGCACATTTCATTCATATTTCTGTCTCTACAGATGTCTGGATTATGGAAAGATGGGATCAGAAGTCCAGACACTTTAATACCCTCTGTGAGTGTCAGAGTTACCCGAGGCTGGGAATTACCAGCCATTAATTCTGAACAGCATCCCTACTTACTTGTACAGTAGCAGGTAACAACCTACACTGTAGTGGCCTGCAAGACAACTGTACCCCACTAAAAACAATATACAGTATATGTAGGACTATATTCAGGATTATTCATAAATTCAACCCAAGGATTACATTCTTATTTTATCTAGGACCTTTTACGTACCTAAACACTTCACTAACCTGCAGCGATCAGTTTCCAAACAATCCCCACTGGGATAACAATTGTCAGGTCTGGAGTTCTATGTGCTTACTAAGAATATAGGACTATTGACCCTACAAGTAAGATTTTAGAGGCCAGACCCCTTTACAGAGCAAATTGGATTCAAAGGTGTGAAACACCCATCTGATAAGCTGACCATATTTGTAGTGGACCCTTCACAGAAAGCTGGCCATACACCTTAAGATCTCTCTGTCAGATATCCTTTAGATCTACCAACAACTATGTAGTATGGGGTCCTCTGCGATTGAACACAGGTAGACTTGATTGTTTAGAAAGTCCCTCATATTACATGGTTTTGGTAAAACAAAAGGAAATCTAAAGGATATCTGAAATATAAAGGTGTATGGTCAGCTATAGAGGTGGAGTGCACAAAAATGGTGGATAAGGTAAATATATCTGCAAGATTCAACCAAGCATTTAACCCTTGCAGTGAGGTGTTGGTCCCAATGTTAAAGAAATCATTAATGATGTCTGTAGTTCAAAGTTGGCTCAAAGTTGCATTGCCAGCCCAGTATGCAGGTAATGCAATGGATAATGTTAATGGGGGCCAAAGTTGTGGCAACCATTGTGTACAATATCTGCATACTATTGAATGGGCATTATTCACTCATGTGAAAACTTCCATAAATAAACCCAAGATAAAACATAGAGGTATTGATGTCTAGATTACAGAGACAAATTACACTGATTATGCCTTCTTCTTTACTCTACCAAGCACTTATTATTATTATTACAGCAACAACCATTACCTCCTGTTACAGCAACTTTTCACAACTGTTTAAAACTTTTACAAGTCGCCTTGTCAGAGTCGGCAAAACTTAACCAAACATATTAATATCTCTACAGTCATAAACAAAATCTTTCCCTTATTTATGTAGGTCATTCAGTGACGGAACTATATGGAACGCAGCCTATTCCTATGACAAGTTGCACATGTGAACACAGCTGTCATTATAAGTTTCCACTTGTGTAACTAACACAGACACAAATCACACATAGTCAGCCTGTAACCTAATAAAGCCACAAAGCACAATCACAGACGTAGACAGCAAATGAATGAAAATTCACTCTATGTCCTTATAAAAGTAAATTTGTATGTTGATCTAGACTGCTGTATGCTGCCTGTGCCTAATGAACTGATGCTGATAAAATAGAGAAAAAGTATCTTACCTTCCATCTGCCCGGCTCTGTGGATATTCTGGCTGCTGCTCATTGATGTCTCTGGCCACTGAAGGTGACTTTTGCTCCGTCTTAGGGTTCCCCAAATGATATCCCAGTCCCTGGGGAAATCAGTGCACAAGTGAATGATTTACAGGTGTCTGGTGTCACTGTCCCCTTCTCCACCCTGGCTTTGGTCTGTCCTGCGGCTGCAGCTGCTGCCTTGGTGCTTGTCTCCAATAGCAAAGCAGGGCATCTATTAATACAAATACCAGCTGGCCCTTATCCAGCCTGTACAGAATGGGAGGATAAAAAAGTCCAGACCAGATGGCCAAAGAGGGAGGGACAGCCACACTTAAAGCTGCAATACACAAACACAGCACTGACAAGCCTTCACATTGAAATTCCTTCCAGATAGCTGCTGACAATACAATACATGGCACGTGTCCTAAATGTAACATTTCATGAGAAAATATTCTACTGACTCACCTGTATGTCATATATACGGTACTTGTACAATTAGCTTTTATTTTATAAACACAGTGAAAGTATATACATAATAAACAAAAAGATTAATTAATTATAATTACAATAGGAACAATATAAATAGAATAACATATACAAATTAGAGATGGAAGCATAAAGGTTTTTCTACCATTACCAAGGAAGTAGGAATTGAAAGGTTTTCCAGGCAGTACTATTAGTTGTATAAAATAATATTACAGTGTTTTAATCAATAAATCAAGTACTATACAGTGCATCACATATTTGTTCATAGCTCATATGTGTGTTACATCACCACATCACGTGTTGTCACAAGAAATCATAATCTCAAAATGTTTCGCATTGATTAAAACATTGTATGTTATTTTATACAACAAATAGTACTGCCTGGAAACTCCTTCAATTCCTATTACCTTGGTAATGGTAGGAAAACCTTTTTGTTTTTTGCGATATATGTATGTTGGGATGTGGCAGACTAGCCCTAATCTTTCCGAAATTAGAGGAAAATGGAAGCATTCTGGCTATGTCATAATTTGTCTCACCTTGTGCCACTTTCTTTTTTCTCGGTTAATTTTGCCTTTGGCCATGTGTCTTTTTCCCTATATCAGACACGCGTCCAACATGAGGAATAAGTCCCAGATAGGATACTTCCCATTCTCATGAATGGGACAGTGCCCACTCCTGCATTGTCTGCTTTGTTTTCAAGATGAGTCCAATGGACATGTCAGCAAAGTGTAGCAAAGCAGTGAACAATCAGCTTCTGGCGGCGTTGACCCTGATGCGAGTACAAAATGCAGTGCAAACAGTGTTAAGAGTAAAATATAAAAAATTGGATGTATTTATATATATTAATTGATAAATAAAAAAGTTTAATAATACGTTTTGAAAAAGACCCTAATATGGACAGCAGCCCTATACCGGAGTTACAGCTATGCATTGATTTAACTTTTTTTCCAGCACGTATTTTTTTCATGCACTGCCATTAACTTAAATGTTAAGCGTAATGAGCATCAATAAAGCACTCATGATGCAGCACACGGTATTACATTATGCAACATATAGATAAACATTTCCACTACCGTACACCATACATATAAACCTAGTGAAATATTGGCCCACTGATACAACCCATTCTATTTTAGTGCAATAATCACTGGCAAAAGGGGGGTTGGTATATTACTAAATATCTCTAAAGCAAGACATACACAAATCAACTTTTGATGGATTGATTTACAATATGATCTAATTGTGCAATTTAAATATTGACAGTCAATCCAATACTGAGCAATGGTAAAGCTGATTGCTTAAGGCCCACATACACCTTACAATCTTACCATACAATTTCTGTACAATTAACTTTTGTTCTACCAAAACCATGTAATATGACGTCCTTTCTAAACCTTCCAATCACTATGTATTCTATCAGGGAGGACCCAGCACTACATAGTTGGTGGTAGATCTAAAGGAAATTGTATTGAGGGATCTTAAGGTGTATGTGGGGGCTTTACATTTGATTGATAAAGATGTGGGCATGCCCTGAGTTCCAATCAGATGCAAAATAATTGAAACATCTCAAAAACCCATCGGACACTTGTACAATAAAAGTTTTCAAACTTGACGATTTAATCAAAAAATAGGGTGTTAGATGAGTGGCGGGTCCCTGAGTGATTAGGGCCGGCCGTCCATCTAGTTTTTTCTCTCTGCCTGACGGCGGAGACAAGGGGACTTTCAAAGACGCAACCTCGGCTCTTACAAGTGACCCCAATAGGGGATTTAGGAACAACACAATCAATAAATAAAGTTCGTGAGGACTGGAGTCAAGCGTACTGAATCATAGTACAGACAGCATCATATTAAATCGAATGTCCCAATGTTGCATCAATGAGGTAAACCAGAGTCCATTGAAATAGAGCTAAAAGTCTTTAATATCCATTCAGAGCGGTGTGTTAGGCGGTCCGGCTGTCAATTAATCCACCGGGTTGGTTGCAATCAATCAGATACCCATTCACATATGAAAAATGTCTCCACGACCTCAACGTACGTTTCTAAGGAAATTTTTCTTCAGGAGGTGTGGTTAGGTCCTGTTAGTAAAGTTGTGGAATGTTGGCACACTTCACCCAAAGTGGGAAGCAGGAGGAACGGGGGGCCACTGCTATGGACTGTCAGGGTGAGCCCTGTGTAGTACAGGTGATCGTGGTAACATAGGTGGTCTGAGGTGTCAGGCTTTGAAATATTCAAAAGGTGGTAGCAGCTCCCTGGGGATCCTCCGTGCTCCGTTCAGAGCCACAACTCTACTAACAGGACCTAACCACACCTCCTGAAGAAAAATTTCCTTAGAAACGTACGTCGCGGTCGTGGAGACATTTTTCATATGTGAATGGGTATCTGATTGATTGCAACCAACCCGGATTAATTGACAGCCGGACCGCCTAACACACCGCTCTGAATGGATATTAAAGACTTTTAGCTCTATTTCAATGGACTCTGGTTTACCTCATTGATGCAACATTGGGACATTCGATTTAATATGATGCTGTCTGTACTATGATTCAGTACGCTTGACTCCAGTCCTCACGATTATGAACTTTATTTATTGATTGTTTTGTTCCTAAATCCCCTATTGGGGTCAATTGTAAGAGCCGGGGTGGCCTCTTTGAAAGTCCCCTTGTCTCCACCGTCAGGCAGAGAGAAAAAAACTAGATGGACGGCCGGCCCTAATCACTCTGGGAACCGCGGCTCATCTAACCCCCTATTTTTTGATTATAATTTGGGATGTTGGCCATGTTCCCATAAGGTGTTAGTGCTATTCTTTGCACAAACTTGGTGATTTATACGGACTGGCATAAAGCCCCTATACACCTTACAATCGTACCATACAATTTCTGTACAATCCACTCTTCTTCTACCAAAACCATGTAATATGAGGAGCTTTCTAATGCCTCCAATCACTATGTATTCTATCGGGGAGGACCCGGAACTGCATAGTTGTTGGAAGATATAAAGGAAATTGTATGGAGTGATCTAAAGGTGTGTGGAGAGCTTTAGGAATTGCATGAAAACACATGGCTGAACCTTAGTTAACCAGTCCCCCATGCTATGTCTACATTGTGTGTGAATGTCATCATGCCAATACGTCCATGCCACCCAATGGAAACGCCTGTAGTTTGCTCACAGTTTAGGGCACATTATTGCCACATTTTTGTGAAGCGCTGATGCGTCTATTGATATTAAATAGATGCATCACTCATCATTGACAGCTACCCCCAGCACTGCTTTGTTAACACAGTTGTGGATCCCTTCCCATTCAAATAAGTGGGGCAGGCTCTGTCTCTCTGTGACATTTAACAAAGCTGATCTGTTCATATGCATACACTGCTATGATTAATACATTTAGGGCCCTTTCACACTATATGTGTTTGTCATGCGTTTCTGCATATATACAAAAACGCATTTCACATGACCCAGGGATACCTGAGACCCTGTACCTTACCCACTAAACACCCTTATCACTAAAAATAAAGACAGAGGCCGAAATTTAGTTTAAAAGTTTATAAGAAGATTTTGGTTGGAAAATTTACAACTTTCGGCCACAGCCAATTCTCAACAATAAATACCATTTAAATACCATTTAACATTAAATAACCTTTATTAACAATAACCCCTGGAGAACTCGACAGTGCCCCCCGAAATTGGTCTTCTCACCAAACCGTACCGGCCACCAGCCCTCCAATACTGGCTCGATGGGTACCTCCTTCAATTCACTCCAGGGAGTGCCATAAATGGGGGCCTAAGCCCTGCCCAGTTTCACCATCTAAGTGGCTGCCCTCCAGTACTGGCACGCCACCTAGCTTCTTTCAGCTCCAACTATTCTTGCGGCACTGCCGAGTTTCCACCCTGCTGTGACAAAAAACAGTTAGAACAGAAACAAAACAAAATACAATGGGTCAAAACAGAGGGTGGGTGAGGTGACGTCCACCAGCCAAAGAGGCAGGACTTCCTGTCTGGCCGGCTTAAGTCAGCTCTGTGACTCCGCCCCCTCTCCGCCCACTTACCTCATCCGACGTCCCAGGCCAGCTCCCCTGGGTCAAGGCGCCCTCCACCTATCCTTCGTCCTGCTCCAGGCTAACATTACATCTGCATTTGCGTTTGAACAAATCAATGAAGAATTCATAAAAAATGCATACAGCAGGGCGTTTTAAAAAACACATGTGGAAACACTGCGCTTTTAAAAACGCAACGCATGCAGTGTGAATGGTAACATTGGTTGTCTATGTAAAAGCGCAATGTGAAAGGGCCCTGACATATATTGGGTAGTATGTTACCAGTCCATTTGGTGGGCTTCTTAATGTGTAAAATTATGCTCTTAGATGGTGCATTGGGGTCACAATTAATAGCACTGATCTGCTCAAAAAGGCTGTATACATACTACTGAATATTGCAGTAACACACATGGGTACCTGTGCATTGCTATGTCACATAAATTTGAATGGGGGCTCATTTTTATCAGTTTATAATCTGGCACTTCTTTTAACAAAATTTAGAAATTGCATGTGCTCAGTTTGCCAATGCTACAAATAAAATTATGCACTTGTTTTGCATCACAATAAAACCTAAAATACATAATAGTCTTTATTTAGGTGTATTCTGCCTAAACAAATTAGATGCTTTTGTCGTTCTTTTTGCAATACAGACATTGAAAACAATGGTTTGCACACAGAATGTTTTATATGCAGATGAATTAATAAATATCCCGACATAGTAGAGTGTTGTCATTCTTGCAGATGGATTGGCCCTGCCTCACTCAGTGCCACCATGTACCATTGTTTTCACTGTATCAAAGCTTGTCTATCACTGATGTCCATTTCCTCCTTCCTCAGATATTAAAGCAACAGACCTTTAGGAGAGCTACTGATGCATCAGTGTAACACACAAATAATGAAGTGGGGAACACTAAGGGTGATGACAATGCTAGGAGGGATATACATCTGAAAGGTAGCTGCAATAGTTTTGTTGGTCTCGATGTCTGTCATTTGTCAGTTAACAGGAAACTATGAGGATTCACTTGTAATTGATTCCTTGTAGTAGTTAAATTAAATTATGATCATCTCCCTATTATATTTTTGATTATGAAACTATTCATAGTAGTTTTTACTGTTTGAGAGCAGATCTTGGCAAGCTGCCAGCTTTCCAATTCTACTGTTTTTTCTTTCCTAGGCAGGCTAGGTTTCTACTGCATCAAAATCCCTCCGTTTGATGTACCTCAAATGGAAGGATGTTGATGTAGCCCGTTATAATGAATAAGCTGTATCCGTATGCATTGGTCTGCTATGTTCTAGCACTACGTTGATCTTGATGCATCGGAGACCAACACAAGGTATAGACTAAGCAAGGTGCTCAGAGCTACCTTTGGGTTTGCTTCCTCCATTTGGGACTGTTTCCCACTCTGGGCTTAGTTCGACGTGTGCAGCAGCAGCAGGTATCAGAGACATGGAGACCCATGCTCATATACAATTTTACTATTGATATGTGGTTTACTTAATTATTATGACATACTGGATATGGTTATAACCAATGTATACCATTTTCTTCTGCATGTTTCCTGTAGCTTTAACACAGCAGAATTTGCTGTTTAACATGACATAAATAAAAATGTACTTATAAAATTTTTTTTTTAAAAATAAATATGTAATTCTGTTTGTAACATATAAAACATTTTTTGCATTTTTGCTCATATCAACAGTAGACCTGCTACTAGGATGCAAGTTTTTTTGTTAAATTTTATTATAACATTTAAATTGTGTATTAGAGAAATGTTGCTAAGGATGGCAAGTCTTCCTGGGAGAAGTTTGCTTGCAAGAGAATAGTGTTGATCGCAAATATTCTAACTGCTCATTTTTATTTAAATATCGGCACTTGGAGAATTCATGAAGATCTTGCAAATACTGCTATATCTTCGTAATCGCAAATATTTAACATTTTGTAACATCAGTTCCAGGAACAACCATTTGTGCATGTACAAGTGCCGATTTGCGCAATAAAGTTAACAATGACTGGAGATCACAAATTTATTGAGAATATTAGGAGAAAAATTTGTGGCATTTTGCGAATACCATTATTGCCTATGCTGCTCATCACTATAAGAGAACTTATGGAGAAGTACATGATCAAGTCCATCAGCTGATTAAAGTGGTATTAAACTCAAAATAAAAAAAATACATTAAACAGACACAATACTCACCTGTCAGCAGTTCAGGTGCTGGGAAACTATTACACAAAAAAAAACCACACTATACTCCCTTCACTTGCTTGCAGTTCGCATGCTGGCATCTTAGATCCTGGAGATCTGCAGACTTCTGCCCACACTGCCCCCCCCCCTCTCCTCTCCCTCTCCTCTCCCCCTCCACCGTATAATGGAAACAAGCCCTAAGGATGTCAGCAATATCGGCTGAGCTGCAGCTGATAATGCTGAGTGAACTTTCCTTTCTTAGTAACATTGCTGTGATACAATGTTTCTGATACAAAATGATAATATTAACCGTGAGTTTTGTTGGAGGAAAGGTTGCAGGAGTTGGTAATGTATATTTACTACACCTTTAGATCATACAAATTCCTTTAGAACAACAAACAACTATGTAGTGCGGGTCCTCCCTGATAGAATACAAATTTTTGGAAGGTTCAAAAATGTTCTCATATTACATGGTTTTGGTAGAAGAAAAGTGGATTGTATAGAAATTGTAAAATAAGATTGTAAGGTGTATGGGGGCCTTTAAGGTAGCCATACACGGGTCGACTTTTGCATGAACGATCATAAGCTTACCATAAATTGTAACACCACACAGTGTGATCAATTTAATTATGATCAATTCCTTTACTTAGATTTGTGCACATGCTTCATAGTAATCCGAAAAAAAAAATCCATCAGATACTTGTACAATGGGCTAAAATTTACCGGCATGGTCAATCGCCATCTTGTTGGTTAGATTTTGATCACTTTGGGTTGATCGAACCAGGGTGGAAACTATTTCACTTGATCCACTTAAAAATCAATAATTTAAAGTTGATCAAATGAAAAATATTGAACTGTGTATGGGGGCCTTAACTATACAACCCACTAACAAACTTCAGCAACCTGGATCACTGTATTACTGCTGTACACTGTGGTCTTGGTAAAAGTTTGTTTGAGGTACAATGAGGGACAAATGTATGTATGTATGTATGCCGTGTGAATTCTGACCAGTAACAGACGCTCTATAATTAATTCTACCGCAGCTGCTTACTGTGTCCGTTACCCATGTAAACCCCACTGTTTTCAATGCACTGCGCTTTTGTTTACCATACAAGTGTATGGCAGATGCTTGCCCTGTTCCTTAAAAAATGCGTTAGCGTAAACACACGCGCCAGGCTAGTTTTTCCTAGGTAAACCTGTGTACCTTGTGCAACTGTACTACACCGTAGCGTGGCTAGTGTGAAAAAGCCCTCAAGCTTGAAAAAAAACCTCTAAAGCCGTCCATACACCTGTAGATCTCTGTCAGACATCCTTTAGATCTACCAACAACTATGTAGTATAGGGTCCTCTGTGATTGAACACAGATCGACTTGATGGTTTAGAAAGACCCTCATATTACATGGTTTTGGTAAAACAAAAGGAGATCTAAAGGAAATCTGACAGAGAAATCTTAAGGTGTATGGGGACCCTAATATTACACATTTTTGCCTTCCCATAGGATTGTATAATTTATTCTTAGGCCATACATAAGAATGACACTGTCATGGATTTGTGTAGCTCATATCATGCAAGGTATGACAATTTTGTGTGTGGGACATTTTTCATCGCAGTACATGTCCAGAAGATGACAGGAAATGACAAATGTAACACATGTCTGGATGCAACATAACGTAACAGCCTGATGTTATTACCGGGACAGCCTGGCACAAGTCACAGGAGATCAGACTGACCTGGTAATACAGTTACAGCATTTTATTTATAGATTCACCTTTATGACATCTCATACAAAGTTCCTACATGCTTGGTCTCTTTTAACTGATCTCTGACCTGACCTTTAACATTCTGCCCTTTTAATAATATTCTAATTAGAGAGGTCATCTGATATTTATCATTCCTTTACAACTAAACTTACAAGCAAAAATAAAATACATTGCAGTTTACTGTTTATGACATGTGCAAGTTTTTTCCTGTTGAAAAAGGGAAGGGAACTTACAGGAAGTGATGTTCTGGAGTGTCACTTACAAATACGACATTTATTTCCTAATTGCTGGCTGGCTAACTTCGGGGGCATTATTTCTCTCCTAAGTTTCCACCCCGCATGTGCAGATGATATGTGGGGTGGAAACTTAGAAGGAGAATAAGGCATCTCCCTCCTAAGTTACCCCAATTTAAAAATCCGGGAAATATCTGGAAGTTATTGAAATCGGGAACAGGAGGGTTGGGAGGTAGTGCTAACTGCAATTGTGTTCTTCTTTAGGTGGGTAGAGGCATGGGCAGAGAGCACAGAGCATGGGCTATTAGTTTCCAAAATTTACATACCTGACAGAACACTTAAATTGGCATATTTAAAAGGCCAGAGGGTCCAAAAAAGTTAATTGTTTTTGGGGGTTCTCATACATTTTAGAGTGAAAATATAAATACACATATTGTCCTAGGTTCTGCATTGATCTGTATTTTGCTGTTTTACTGTGAATGTTTGTTAGTGTCTATGTGCAACATCTTGAATACCAATATAATGTACAGTGCTGTGTAATATGTTGGCGCTTTATGAATAAAAGTTAATAAAAATCAAATTTGTGTTAAGGCAGCCCAATACATAAAGGATTATTTCAATCTTGGGATTGGGCGATAATGCGATGTAATTGTGCTGGAGGCCATTCCTTGAATTAGGCCAGGTGCTTCAGAAGGCAGGTTACGTTATCACAGTATTTAGGATAATTGAATACATTTGCTATGTTTATTTGCTAAAGCCCCCCATACACCTTAAGTTCGATCCATACAATTTCCATTAGATCTACCAACAACTGTAAAGTGGCCTGCCTGGTAGAATACATAGTGATTGGAAGATCCTCATATTGCATGGTTTTGGTAGAACAAAAGTTGATGGTACAGAAATGGTATGGAAAGATTGCAAGGTGTATGGGGGCCTTTAGTCAAAGTTTGTTTTGTTTTCTTACTAGCCATGTGTTTTTTAAACCAACGTTTTAGATGACTTCTGGCTGTTCACATGACATACTCTTACTACTTGGTCATCTATCAGCAGTTGGCATTTCTTGATGATTGAAAGAGACAGAGTTTTCCTATTGAATAAGGGAAACATGCCAGAAGTACGTTTCTGACATATCTATACCGTGGAACTTCCATACTCCAAATACAGGAAGTGATCTCACGAACATCACTTCCGGTATCAGGAGGTTTACCTCCCATCTGGTTAACTTTAGAGGGAGGGGGGCTTTTCTCTGCCTCCTAACCTACCATCCCACACATCATCTGCACAAGCGAGGTGGGAACTTAGGATGGACAGTAAGACTCCCTCCCTTCTAAATAACTCTGATTTCAAAATCCTGGGAAAAGATTCTGGATTTGGCCAGGAAAGTCACCTAAAAAACTTGACATTTAATTAATTTAATAAATGTGTATAAATGTTTTAGGCCAAGTCAGGTTCACTTTAGGTACCAGATGCTATTTTTAATTCTGCTTACGTTTGTGCCGGATCATTAGAGCATGTGCATATTAGGGTGAGTGGGAAAATCCTTCTGCGTGCCAACACCAAAAAGCAAATGGGATCTTTTTTATTAATGTACCAGATGACACATCCAGATTAAGCAGATCCAGAGAAGCAGCAAGCTTTTAACATTCACATCTGATTTTTTCTCCACTTGGAGTAACCCTTAAATAAAAAATAACTGTGCTTAAGTAACATTGCATAGTTAGAATGTAGGTTTGGCAAGTATTAGTGGAACTTTTACACTAGTCTGCCTGATTGTTTACGTTAACCCAGAGGTGATTCCTAACACATTCAAATCTAAACCAAACAGTCTACTTAACTACAGAGCATCAATATGGTGCCTGCATTCTTTATTTTTCAGGCTGTGATTTTTAAATGCTTTAAAGCCTAACTTGACATGGTTCAGTTTAATTAAGCAGCATGTCATAACGACTTGTGCTTTTCATTTAGAAAGTACTGTTCAAAAAAACCTCTAAGTCCATCCAATCTCCCTCAGCCCTTTGTCTACATGTACATACTCTGCAGGCAGCTACATGTTACTGTTCAGGTGGAACTTATTGATGGTGACAACTGTGGACTGTGGCCGAACGAGTATCCGCACAGCTGCCTAAAGTTTCCACCAAAATGTCATGTGACAACTTGGTAAAGTAGGTGACAAGGACAGAGCTGTGTTCTGTAACAGGAAGTGTTAGCAAGGACACTTGTAGCAGGGGTACCAGCTGCCAGCATTAACACAGGGTACCTTTAACATTGGCCACGCTTTTGAGTTTACAGTGGGACGCGATACATCACTTTACTGCAAATGTATTAATGGTGACATGGTGCAGCTAGTATGAAATGGCCCTACTAGATGTTTATTAAAATTTTTCAAATATTGCCACAGTCAACAACACATACAGAAACAACAGAATCAATAAGGCCTTATGTGGCACCCAATTCCTGAAATACAGGTATAGTGGAGTGGCAGAAAACATGAAAAAAATGTAAAGTAAATTTGACCATGACCAATCCTGCAGTAAATAGTAACATAAGTTATTATGCAAAAAGAGTGCCCATGAGCCCAACTTTGACAAAAAAAACACACAGACAAGCAGGGAGGGGAAGACAAAGGGACGACATATGAGGGGAGCAGAGGGAGGAAACGGATTTTACCCTCTCTTCCTTCACCCTCCTGTATTACTGTAGTGTAGTCACACCAGCCAAGTGCAATGCGTTCCCCTTTAAGGTTATACCCCAGAAGGCTGTGCAACCGGAGGAGTTAAAAGAGGAAATGCAGGAAATGGAAGCTCAGTCCAGAGCAGGGAGTCCTGATGAGGCAGCGGCGACCGGGCACACTAGCTGGCTCCAGGCTCCTCTTGCTCCCCCGTACAGGCAGGTGTGCGTGCAGCCCGCAGACAGAATAGCACGCGATCTTGGCCGACCCGGTTGCCAGACACTTTGCTTGATCCAGAGACGCCTGGAGTGGTCCCTTCTAGTGGGGTGGCGCGGATGCTATCCAGCAGGCCCAACCGCGTGGTTCCCGTGCTCCGTGAACCCAGCCCTGGTGAGGCGGTATTGCTGCGGATTCCCTGGATTCGGTAGGGACTCATCCCTGTTCTGCCTTTCGCCAGGACCTGTACCTGTATGCTATGGACAGGTCAAAGCTCTCATCCTGTGATTCAGAGACTGTTGAGTTGTTACAAGACGTTACCAGGAGTTGACATTGCCAGTTCTGTTAGTTGTGCCAATAAAGAGTTAAACGCAGTACGCTCGCCTCTGAGTCGTGGTCTGATCCTGAACCTGTGCATTACTATTCTGTTAACTCTGTCAGTAGCCTAAAAGGAAAGGGAGGCCCCAGACACTTTCGGTACCTTTCGGTTTTGGGAATGCGGAAGTCGTGGGAGCATTGTAATGCGATAATTATAATTCTTTTAATTTGTAAAACTTGACAGGTTTTACAAATTAACAAATTTGGGCAGTCTTGTGGGGTCAAGGTACTATCGAGACACCAGGGATTATTTTAATAAAAAACAGTTTTGCGTTAAATACAATTTAACATGTTTAAGATAAGCCATTTTAGTGATTGGCATTGCATATACCTCACATTATTGCCACTGGTACATCTTGTTCTATTTACATTTCTGTGTATTCTTATTGTGTAGAGTTTGCAAGGCAGAATAACTTTTCCATCATGACTGCTGCTGACAGCTTTCTCTGCTTTCATTATGCCTGGCCTCGTGCCACAATGAACTCAATGACTTCCTCTCCCATACTCATGAATTGAATAGCAAGTCCTTCTCTTTTTTCCTTTGTTTTTACAAAGATGTTCTGTTATTTCAGAGCTTGTCGAAGTTCAAAACACATTGCATTGCCACGTCTGAATAACAAGTGAAACATTTAAATAGAATGCAGCTTTGTTTAATCTTGTAAATGTTGGAAATGTATTGAGTTGAGAAATGTTTGATATGAAGTATGAACTTCAATTAACATTTACTTCATTCCTATTATAAATTGGTTGCAAATGTGTGATAATGTATACAAGGTGGAATATTCTGGGTAAAATGTTTGTAAATATCACACAAAATAAGTTCCTGGTATATGTTCTGTTATGTATTGCTTGAAGATGAATTAGGGATTCCCATGCTCTCCGCTCAAACACCATTACATACCTGTCAAGTTTTGCATTTGAAAGCAAGGGAAATTTTCCCTGAAGTGAAGCTGCAACACTCCTGTTGGAAAATCCCGGGCAGAAATCAAAGACTTGACAGCTATGCACCATTGATGGCAATACAGAAGATATTCTGGTGCTTTGCTTTGGTTTAAAAGAAGGTTAATGTGTACAGTAATGGGAATGGGTTGTTTATTGCAGCTTAGAGGACAACATGGTCTTGGGGCCCATAAATCCTACTTAGAGTGTTAATGGATGGCCCTTTATGGGGCTAATATTGTGCACAGACCTCATAAAGCCCCCAAACAATCAAATAATTATACACAATATATGAATCAATCAGTGTAGCAATACCTTACTATCTAATAAATTAAACTATCTAATAACTAAAAACACACAAAGAAGTGCTAATATAGTTTTGCGATGCATGGCCATACATTTGAAATGCGACTATTTACAGATATCAAATAAAATATTAGTAGAATTATTTGGGAAATATCACAAATTGTAATATTGCCTATGTCGCTCCTCACTGATACCCAACACTAAGACTGCCCTCTTCATAACATAAAAATACCAACTAGAGTGTATAAAGTCTTCAGCCATAGATACTTTGAAGGGTGCCCGCTTCCCTAAGTTAGGATGTAGCTACTGGCTGGATCAGCAGATACAAATTACCTAAAAACAGTGCAAGAAAAAAGTGAATTTTAACACACAACTATGATTAAGTTTTGGGGTTCAAATATATTAATGTGTATGATCTCCATCTCAACATCCTGAATAGAGATGTCAAGTTTTTTTTGACTAGCTGACTATAGTGAGCAAAGCCCCTGAACATTGCTCATCACCAAAATAGCTAGATACACTCAATAGAAAGACAGCATATACCGTATTTTGTCAGAACAAAGGATGCACTTTTTTACCCCAAAACTGGGGGGAAAAGTGCCTGCTTCTTAAGGTCCGAATGCATGACCCCAGCGGCCAATCTGTACTCAGAGCTCTGCTGGCATAAGCAATGAAGAGAGAGATAGATGAACTGCCATCTATCATCTATCCCATCTCTCCTGTCCGTGGAAACTGCAATCACTCTGCAGCTCCCACAGACACAGTAACAGCCAGCGAGGAGAGGGAGAGCAGAGGAGAGTAGTAGACTGTGTAGCCCGGCCCCCCTCCTCCCAATCAGTGTGGAGAATGACGTTGTGCTGTGTGTGTACTGCTGCTAGTGCTAGTGGTATCTACTGGCTGAATTTAATATTGCATTCAATAAATGCATTGCATTAACCCAATTGATGTGAAAACTTATTAAATCTTGTTTTTTCTGGTTTGCGTCTTATGATCCAGTGCGTCTTATACTGTATATATTTGCAGATTTCATCAATCATCCCCTCAGTTGTACTCAGGCACAGGAAACCAGGCCACAGTGCCCCCCAATGGACTGTTGCCAGCTGCTTGGAAGCCGTCTGCATGCTTCCTAACTGGGTGCTGCTCATTGGCAGGAAGGGAGTCAAAGTTTTGACTCCAGGTTCAGATATCAAAAGCAAAGCTTATGTATAGGTAATAGTTTTAAGCTTATCTTTGGCATTCAATTATACCCTTGTTCAAAAGCTTCCTGCACCATCATAGAGGGTTTTTTCCACATGACACCCCAACTCTTCTTCATGTGTGACTCCTGGCAATGAAAATAAATGTAAGCTTCTACCCTAACAAGTAAAACAACAACCCCCTCTCCTCTATATATATCATAAACCTTTGACCCCTATTCATCAGCTCAGGCAGACCCTGTGTCAATAGCATGCATTTCTTTTGAAGGTATTGCTCAGTGTTGGGACAAACACATAGAAGAAGAGTTTTTCTTTAATTTTGCATAAATGGGAAAGATAAAATGTTGTTATCTTTATATGTCAATATATGCCAATGTTTAATGTGTTGACATTGATCATTAAGGTTCACGAAAATTTGGATTTTCCAGTTACAACATTTGCAATATTATGTTTTATGCTTCTAACTGAATATGTAAATACAGACTTGTACACACAGAAACGACATACACAAAGGTTTGATAATGGATTGAATGATTCACAATTAACCACATAGATCAATAGGGGTGGAAAGTAGGTAAAGGGTGTAGGATTGATAACTACAAAATGCAACTTACAAAAGGAGTGGGCGTGTAAATATGGGTGGATATTGTTATCAGAACAGGTGAGAGTGGAAATGTATTACATGCGTTGTCATTTTTTTTAACTTATGGGGTTAAAATTCACTCCAATATGACATAAGCACTGATGCATGATATGTTAGACATTTCTAGCTAAAATCACATCTTTGTAAAACTGTTCTTTTAACTATAGTTCCATTTTCTGAAGTAGCAGTAATGAGGAGAGGTGAGAACTTTGACTTAAACAGTTCTGTGATATGTGATAAAAGGGGCGGTAGATTAAGAAAGTCACAGTCAAGGCTTTCTACTAAGCGAAAAAAAAAAAGTTTAAATGAGGTTCAGAAAATACAGAAAAGTAGCTGACCAGGAATAAAGTGATTCAAGGAAGAACCTCCAATGATGTTGAGGCAAGATTGGCAAGATTTTGTAAATATATATATCACTAAGCATAAGGAGCTGTTATCCATACACTGGAAAAGATTTCCACAATGCTTTATGCTTGGTTCATATGCACAACAAAATGATACAAGTAGCCCTGGGGGTCACCTCAACCTCTGACGGATTTTATCCCATCCCCATATAGAGGGATGGAACTCATTTCAGTTGGAATAGTTGGCTGGCACAGTGAGTGTGGGTCTCACCTTACTTTATAAGGAGTTCTTAGGTTTAAAACTAATATGAAAACAAACAAATAATATTTTCATAAAATTATTTTTATTTAACAAATAATGTGTCAAAGACAATATAAATGACGGTTGGTACAATACTACCGGGGAACAAATCAGTGGGTTGGCCTACTGTATAGATAGAAACATACAGGGTGAATGCAACTGACAGCCGTAACATAGTGTAAAGATGTTTTAAATCATCTAGTCAGCACTCCTACATCGTTCACCCTCGTGGGCTTCCTCAGGGAGAAGGCTCATACTGCCAACATCAACATAACAACACTGTCATAAAGATATAGAGTATCATAAAGTCATACCAAAAATTTGACAATTCGTTGTAAACATTAACACATGTCAATCTAGTTAGGAATATAGACATCTTCATAAGAGAAAAACTACAGTTGTCATGCAAATTAACTCACAATTACAAAGCTATGAAACAGTATATATGAGTGTCCCCATATGTAATAGATATATAGATCCCCATAGAATAAAGAACTGGTAAAGTAATCAAAATAATAATAATCATGTACCTGTATGTTATCTCCCATGCCTTCATCTGCCATCAATAGTGATCAGGACCCTGCAATCCTCCATTCCCAGATGTCCAAAGAGGAGGGATCAAGAGGGGAGTCGGCCTAGCAGTTTCAGCTCCCCATCGCCAAACCACCTGGATCTTAGGGGCCCGAGCAGAGCCCAACCCCAGGTGTAGATAGTTCCAAGGGATCTCAACCAGGGTATGTCTCATTAAAACTTTTAAAAATATCATAAGCCTGTTGTGGTCCTGCAGCCTGACGTATAGCAGTGGGTAGGAGTAGCCTTCTCTACATCTCCAGTAATTTTGGTGATGATACCATGTTCAGGGGCTTTGCAGTCAAAAAATCGACCATCTCTTTCTGCAGCTCAGTGAGCTCTTGTGAACTGACAGCCAGATATTGAACCATTCTTCCCATGTCATTGAAATGCTAAAATTATCTCTCCCTCCCTTTCCATCCCCCCTTAATTTGGGCACCTTTTGGGCACTTTTAGGTTCCAGCAATGTGTGCAGAAATGAAATTAGGTGTCCAGAGGGATCACCACCCTTACAAAAAGTTCAAAGGTCTCATATATGGAGTAAGGTCTCCCAGACTGGTAATCCAGTGGCTCAAATGAAGATAGACCCACCAGGGTATCTGATTGTGGCCGGTCAAGTCGCTAATTTTATCCCTAGCAAATTGTTGGTTTTCTGAAAGAAAGGAGGACGGGGACAGGGAGAACAGATCTTTCCAAAATTGTTGAAGCGTATGTGTGAAGCCAGGCTGAAGAGCAGGGTTCCTCCAGATCTGGGTTAATGGGCTTGGGAACAAAGTTAGTAAGGTTAGAAACATGTTGGAGAACCCAGGAAGTGGTTCCGATCAGTGGATGGATCTTAAGCTGTTTCAGGATAGACCTTGGGCCATATTGGAGGGGGAGTGTGTAAATTTGGTTTCCAACAAGGTTCACGCCTTCACCAGGGGTTCAGCGTGCTAAGGTCAGGTTAAGCCACACTTCCTCTGTCTTTAGCAATGTGTAAGAGAGAGTGGCTGATTCGGGGTATGCTACTATCCCAGATAAATTTGAAGATCTTTTGATTATATAGTTTGAAAAACTGCGAGGGTAGAAAGATGGGAATGGTCTGGATCAAATACAGAAGTCTATGAAACGGGTCCATAATGAAGGCATAGTTGCAGATCTTCCTCTGGCTTTGGAATGACCACAATTTCTGCTTCAAGGGTTTGCTTGGCTAGCTTGGCTGGAGAATTTATAGAGTTACCTTAAATTCCGTAGGGGAGATAGGCTGACCAAGCAATTCTATCGACTTTGCATGCAGCTCGGGCATACCTGATTTGCTTAGAAAAACGTGGATATTTGCTTCTGTATCCAGGCAGATGGAGGGGAATGTGGAGGTTGTGGAGATATTGTAGAGTTGGGCATGATACGTCCGGAAGCAATCAGCAATGTCCAGAAAGGCCCCTTGTGTCCCTGATATTTTAAATACTGGACCAAAGCCCTTGAAAAACTTTCAAATAGAGGATTGTTTAGGAAAATATGGGTTTATAGTTTAGTCAGTAAATGCACACACACACACACACACACACACACTACAAGCATTAAATGTGTATAATCCAAAATAACAATTTCAGGTAATATTTGGTTAGATTATGAAGAGTTCTCAGATAATATCAAGGCATGTGACTAGGTAGGTATTATGGGGTGGAGGAGGCCACAATTTAAAGAGGAACTCTATATCTAACAACTAATGTTTGCACACAGAGACAGATATAAAACATGTTACATCTATAATATATGATATAAAATTACATACAGTAGTAAAATACACTACTATGTTTCATATAATGATAGGAATAGTTGATTGTTGTACGGTGTTAGCCATCGATGACTACAGAAAGTTTGGAGTTCAAGTGATACCGTTTATAGGCTAACTGAGGTAACTGAAGTAACACTTCCCAGAGACCTCTATACACATTTTAAAGGTGGGGGAGCGAAAAGAAAGCTAGGCATACACAGGTCAATACCCGTTCTATTGACCCACAATCAACCAGAGCGTTACATCATTATCAACATCATGACATCACTACGCTGCTTTCTGTCGGTCCTCATCCAAAGTATTGGGATCGAACAAGGATTTACCAACATGTTGGGTGACTGTTCGATCCACCTGATCGATCCCACTCGAAGAAAGTTTTTGTTTTTTTTTGACAACTTAACGATTGTCGCAAACGTGCATGGTTATTGATTGTTCGGGAATCAAGCAAAAAATCTATCCATGTATGGCCAGCTAAAGTTTTAATAAACCTTCAGGGCATTCTTCCCGAGTTAACTCACAAAAAACTCACCTGTCCGCTGAATTCCCTCAGTGGTTCTGAGCATCCGCATGACGCCGAAGGGGCCATTGACTTCCATGTAATGATGGAATGTGATGATACCATGTTCAGGGGCTTTCCAATCCGCTCACCAAGTTAGCTAGCATCACATGCAAATTATTCTTATGTTTTTCGCATTAGAATTTTAAAATAGTTAATGCAATGCAAATATTTCAAATAATATTCGCTATCAATACCATAAGTTATTTTTAAGTCAAAATTTCAGGCCAGTTTTTTTCTTTTTGGAAAAGTCTAAATGCTCCCGTTGAAATTCGACTAAAAAGTAAACATTTCGACCATCCATACATGACAACTGCAACATCATCCTCTCTGGCCTTCCTCTATCTGGTCTGTTACCTCTTCAGTCCATAATGAATGGTGCTGCCAGACCTATTTACTCCTCTAACCGCTCCTCATCTGCAAATCTCTACACTGGCTTCCAATTGTCCAGAGGATTAAATTCAAAGTTCACAATGGCCAGCATTTAAATTACTCCACCCCTCCTATACCACTTACATCTCAAACCTGGTAAACTTAGCTGCCCCCTCCGCTTCTCCTGCAACCTACTAAAGCATTTGATCACTGCAATGTTTACTTTCTAAACCAACCTAATGCACTTTGTGTCCCTTGCTGGCCCACCCCCTAGTATTGGGACAAAAAAAAACTAAAAAACCCCATAAAAAATAGTGACCTGTAAGGAGATAATTGTGCATTCCCCTGTCACTCCTTCCCTCTGCTGGAAGCTACACAGGAATCAACATGGCAACTTCCACTGACTCAGCTCAGAGGTACTGTAGATGGATAAGTAGTAGATAAAATATTTATATTAAAAAATATATGGAATGCCTTCTGATTCTGGCCAAATATAGGTTTTAATAGTACCAGAAGCAATGCTGGCTAAACTAAAGCACAACCCAGTGTTGACTCACAATGTTTATTTTGAGATTATTGGGGTATAACGTGTAATGCTGCATGGAGATAGCTTGAGTTCATGTCAATCATCCAAAAAGATGCACCATTTCTTTCCAGTTCCCCATTACTCCAATTAAACTGCATTTATGTAGTTTTGGTAAATCAGTGTTTACTTCAAACATCCAATTACACCCAGAAGTAGTTCTTATTATTCACAGCTGTGCGTAATTAGATGATTGAAGTGAACACAGGTTTCCTTCACCTTTAGGAATTCATCCTGTGTCCCAAATTTCTTGCTTCTATCGCTCTCTCTCCTCTTTCATTTCTTGTTAGGAAGCTGTTGCTTAGGAGTGTTAAATGGTCCAAGCCTGGCACTAAAGCTAGGTTCACAGCTGGGAACTGGAACGTGTGTTTCATATAAGCAACAGCCCTTCTCATAGTCGTATCTACATCTTCGGCATAAAAGAAAACTGAGACATAACTCCAACTAAAGTTTCTTTTCCTCTAGATTATAAATAAAAAAATGCACTTAATTGTGTTGCTCTAACGTTGTTCTGTGTGAACACTATTGATGCTCATTCACAGGCCAACACTAAAGATTAAGATTTCTCCCCTCTGATGCTACTGGCTAGGACAGGGTGAAGAGGTAAAAGGAAAAAAGAGGGAAAAGGGATAGGCGTTTTGGGTAATTCTTGCTTGGATGTGCCTCATAAAAAATCCACCAAGCTCTCCAAGAGCATTGTTGTCATGATCTAGGATCGGGCTTGGAGTCCAATATCTAAACAAAGCAACTCAGATGCAGACAGAATCAATGCACAACCATGGGAAGTTGAGAGGGAGCAAGCAGAAGAGTAGTCAGGAACAAGCATAGGTCAATATCCAACGGTGTCAGGCAAGTAATGGAGCAAGAGCAAGCATAGTCGGATAATACAAGCCAAGGGTCAGTACACCGATGATGATATCAATAACACAAGAAGCAGCAAGGAGCAAGATATTGGCAGGAAGAACAATAATCTGGCAATGAAGTAGAGCAAGGACATGTTTTTTATAGGAAGTACATGGGAGAGGCCAAGGGTTCAGAAGAAATTGGTAACCAGGTGTCTTTGTACAAGGTATCCAACAAGGTTCTAAATCAGACAGAGCTGCAGCCAAACACCAAGCATCCCTGGGTTCTGATACTGACAATTGGTTTGTCTGGTTACCGATAGCAAGTGCCAACCTACCAGTGGCCCCAGTTAAGGCTGAATATTATAGAAGGAATAAAATGTTCCCTTTTTCTTACTTTCAATGCATTTGAAACATTAGATTTAGGCCCTGTTCACAAACACCCATGTTTGATGATATTTAGAAGTGTTGACATGTATTTTTTTTTAAGTAGCCCACTTGCCAAATGCAAGCTAAAACATTTAAATAGGTGAATAGGAGTTAACATTAACATGCACTTTTCCAGTAAACAACACTGTGTTTTTGCTTCCCTTACAAGTGATTCAGAAACGCTTGCGCTGTTGTGTGTGCTGCAGAGTATTGTGCACTGTGTTCCTCGTTAATATCTTCCTCGTTAATGCACAACGCAATGCACACAAGTATAAATAATAGAACAATTTTGGTTTCAGAAGCTTCGCCAGGATGGAGACATAGTGAGAACTGGCATTTCAGTGTGGTGATCGGCAGCTCTTTGACCTACATTGGTCTACATTTACCTCAAACTTTATAAAAAAGGGGCAAGTTCACAGTCTCTGAGATTGTTGGGGGCCAGACTTATATTATATTATACATATTATATTTGTAGTGCTAAAAAATGAGAGTACAATACAGTAATTTAAATAAAAAATTTAACCAACATGAACTTACAGTCGTCAATGGGAGGTGAGGGCCTGCTTTTGGCTGATGAGATTGTCTATGTCAGGTTCCATGTTTGAAAACTCACCTTGATTTTAGGTTCATGTGTAATGCTATGTGTATTGCATTGGCCTACAAGATGGCGCTGCCTCATGTTACATTTCACCAGCCGACAATAATGTACTGGAGGGAAACTGTTTGGAAAAGATAAAAAATGAATAATCAGTCAGCCAGGAGCACCAGCCTAACATTGGGAGCACAGGGGGCAGGCAGCAAAGAGATGGTCCCCACTTTGACGATCACCCGCGATTTTTATTGAGGCATGGTCTTAAAACCCATGCTTTTGAATGGGCTCATCCCCACAGCTGCAATCAGTCGCGATTTTTGATTTTGAAAAAACGCACCCCCATTCATTCTCTGAAATTTTGTGGGAGTGATAAAGATAATGGTGCTGTTGGAACTGAAATTGAAAAAAGGGAATTGCTTTTTCCATGGATGTTCCCTGAAGATCAGGTCATGGTTAGTTGCGTAGCAATTCTAATTTTGGTAATAAATCATACATGTTAACCAGCAAAAGTTTTAAATGCTGTAAAGTTGAAAATGAAACAAAAAAAATATGGTAGAAAATAAACATACTAAAGTAGAAAAATGAATGGCTGCAAATATATATAACGTATTTTCCATCATATAAAACGAATAAGACGACCCCCAACTTTTCCAGTTAAAATAAAGAGTTCTTTTCCAGCGCACACCAAATAAAGCATTTTATATCTAGCTAATAGAAACATTGCCCTTGTGATTACCAAACCACAGTCAGGTAGACTACCCAAGATTAGCCAAAACTGTTAAACCTGTATAGGTATTTGCGGATTGTTAAGATGATGACCCTATGACAGGTCTATTGGGCAAAAGCCCAAAAACCCACTGGAGGACATCTCATGTTGCTCATTTGCCGTGTAAATGAGCCCTTAGAAAAACGTACAAGCCACATAACTATTTCTCTGCAAACAAATGATGCTGCTATTTCAAGTTCTTCACTAATGAGGAACATAAATGGGCTGCACCCTACACTTCTACATCACAAATTACACACCACTGCAGCCAAACATAAGACCTTGGATGGACACCTAATTCAATCAATACAAGAATGGCTGTGTTTTTTTTGTGGGCAGGAGGGAAGAACTCCTCCACATTAACATTTTCATATTGAAAAATTGAATAACTATTTAGTTACTTGGAGGCTTTTGACATATTGATTTCTTGAATTTACAGTTCATAATTGATCTTATTAGAGCATTAGACTAGTTAGGGCACCCTCCACTTTTTTCCTCCCCTTGCCTTTTTTGTTGAAGACAAACATGGAGAAGCTGGGTACATAGACTTTTTTTTAAATATGGTTATATTTGTTACTTCTTTATGTTATTGTTATGATACACAATAGCTGTAAATTTCATTGTTGGCTTTATGTATCCTTTAAACTTTTAAAATATGGGCTCCACATAAAAGTTGCAAGAAAAATTTAAAGATGAAAAGACTTTATTGTGCCAACACTGCAACACATGCTTCATTGAATATGCTAAGGTGCAACCAGACGAGTCTGAAAACCTCAATATAAGACCAAATATCCTCCAATAATTAAAGCAAGAAAGACTACTGGAGTGGTCAGCCCAATATCACTATAATTGTGCTACTTTGGGGACATCTCAGAAGACAATTCAGACAAATTGGCCTCATCTACTACTGATCAGAAAAGAGCCATACTTGACACCAAAGGGATAATAACACAGAACTACGAATAAAGGGTATGAGACCTAGAGACGAGAGAGAGACGAGAGACAGAGACAGAGGGAGAGAGTGACAGATATATATAGATATGTATACACTCCATATGTATGAATGTTATTATGCATTTATGCCAAATTCTTTCACAAACATGTCTTCTCCTATTCTAAATACATACAGAAAGCTTTCTAATTTCCATGAAAATGAATATTTATAATCAAGCAATTCCCAAACTTGCAGCCGCAGCACATTTTTAAGGTGGTTAAAGTCACGTTTAAGTTTAAATGTTCGTTCTTGCTGAAGCATAATTTGCATCTTAGGAAAAATAAGAACATTAATAAGTGAGGAGAACCTACATAAACCTTGCAATTGTTTGCTTCATAAAGTATGATAGTAATGTGCATATTATATTAGGAGTTCCTAAATGGTGTATGGGGACCATCAGTAGTAGCTGTTTACCATCTTTTCTGGGCATTGCGGGAAATTAATTAGCGCTGTAACTTGTATATTTCACAGCTGAAAAACAGCTTATTCTATTCAGTAGTATACTTCTAGGTGTTTTCTATCATTTACAAAAGTAAACCGTCATCTAGGGGACTCATTAGTTTTGATGACACATATTGTTGTGACCCCAAGTTTTTAAAAATGCATGTTCAAAATGGGTCTTTCTATTGAGATGTCAGTAAGCAGCCATATATATATATATATATATATATTTGCAGACAGATACTGCATACCGTATTTTTTAGACCACAAGTGTTTATGCATTTTTTCAGTTGGGGAACGAGTACAGAGCAATATAATCTCTCCCCTTCAAGGCTGCCAGAAAGACTCCGCAGTACTGCCGCAGTACTGTGCGGCATCACATAGTGCCAGCAGGCCAATCAAGAGGCTGACTGGACAAATCCATGGAGGTGCATGAGACCCCCCAAAAAATATTATTTTAATCCACCTTCAGACCACAAGACAAATTTCCCTTTTTGAAGTGCGTCTTATGCGCGAATAGTGCGTCTTATGGTCTTGAAAATACGGTATATCTTTAATTGTGATACAGTACAGGTATCCTTCATTTTACTGATCTGGCAGGGAGATACCTTTAAGATTAATACTTTTAGGTCAATACAGACACTCAATTTCAATGCAGTTTATATATATTTATAGACACACACTATATGCGAACAGTGGACCATTGAATTACAAACTTTATTAGTTCCCAAGGGTTGGTTAGGAGTCAAGACTATTTTTCCCATAACAGATAATGAAAATCCTACAACTTGTTCTGAACCTAACCAATTATAAGAACATTAGGAATCCGGCTCTCTGGTGTCCTTTATCTCCTTGGAAGAGTCTGTAGACTTTTGCAGATTGGTGAGATGGTCCATTGTAAAAAGTGGGTCACCCCTTCCTGTACTAAGTGTGCTGCATGTACCAGAGTGAATCTGAGGGCATCTGTCCAACAACTTCTGGCCACTTCTCTATGATCTTACCCCTGGGCCACTGCAGACAATTGCAGAATAGTTGCCAAAATCCTGCAGACTCTCCATTAGGCCCTCCATCATAGCCGCACCTCCCAGCTGGTCAGAGAGGCCACTAGGAATAGTTCACTTACTGTTGCCTTACAGCCAGACATCCAGGTCCTCCATCACAGCATACACCCTCATTTTATCCAAGGGGGCAGCTAGGAACAGCAGAACTACTGCTTTGCAGCCAGGCCTAGAGCAGCTCTGCAACACAGTCTCTCACCAATAGCAGGGGCAGTGTTTTCCTTAGCAGGTTCTTGCTCATATGCCAAACACATGGTGGCTTTGGTGTAAGATATGGTAATCTTTTTATTGATGTCACAAGGTACAGATGCTAGCCATCTGGGAGCAGCCACTGCGAGTCTCTTAGTCTTTTCCTAGCCCTTCTCCAACCCGGTGACACTCCTCAGGCTAGGGTTGCGCTTGCCCTCAGCTGGGGGACAAGGGTGATGTCTGTAATCACATCTCTGCTAACTCAGTTCTCTGGATCCGCAGGCCTGGATCCAACAGAGCTTCACTCTCTTGAACTCTCTCCTGACTAAGAATAAGCTCCTCCCTTGTTTGGGCCATATAATACCTCTCCCACAGGCTAGTCACTCCCAAATGGCATGCCACAGTTACATCAGATGGAAGCTTCTGGCATGTTTCTTTGACCTTTAGAAACACATAGCAATGACTCATCCTGCAATAAGATCATATTACATCTTCTTTCAGTTTTTCAGTGAACACAGTTAACTTTTCACATTCCCAAACCCATACACATAATACACCACTACATTATCACATGCTGGACTTACTAGTGAGATTGGTCACTTTAGGTTTTATGTCAAGACCTTGGTTGTAAGTTTAGGTTGTAACTCAAGTTGGCCTTAGGTAAAGTAGGTTGTAACTGTATAAATAAACTATGAGAGAATTTTGTTGAATGGATGTTTTGCAACAGAAAAAAAGTCTTTAAACCCCAACAAAAACATGTGCATATAGGTATGCTTATCTTATCTATGATTATCTATAATTTTTTTATATATATCATCCGAATAAGATAACCAAATGACAGTTTAATTTTACCTTTTATGTTTGACTGGAGGCATCAAGTGGGCTGTGAGACTCTAAGCATCTGCAGAGTTCCCTTATGCCTCGGGCTGTCTTTGGTACCATAATCCTCTAATTAAGAAATATGTTTTCAGCTGCTGAGTAAGGTTGCATATCTAGTATAGTGTGACCTGATTTATCAAGCTGCAATAGAACACAGGGAGTACTAAATAGCACAAGAATTACATGTGATTGATTGAGAGATAACTTCAGTATGTGCTAAGAGCTATTGTAACTGTAATTTTCCATTTTCACAGATAAGTTCCATCTATTAATGTTACAAAACGATTTGTGGACTCTGGAATTTATGCAGAAAACTTTAAGGTCTGGCTTGTAAAGATAGCACAACCTTAGTTCTTTTTAAACATCATTGTAGTCATCTTGTACTATATGAATTATCTGTGTTACATTATGCAAAATAAGTGCCATCAACAATTGTGCAAAATCTGCCAGCAAATGAGTACAGCCGCCATACACGCATAGATCCAAGGGTGATATTGCAGCCGATCGTGCACATTGGTAGAAAATTTGCAGCCATAAAATCGTCCGCAGACTGCAGTGACTATGTGGCCCCATATTGCAAACGGACATGTCAGTTTTTCTCTGGCTGATCACATTACTTTGGATGGGGGCCAGGGTCCTCATCCAAAGTATAGGCTGGGTGCGCTCCAATTCTCTGAATGTAGCTCAATGTCATGACTTGATCACACTGCGATTGGCCGCTTAAGGATTGTGCAGGGGTCTATGCGTGTATGGTTGGCTTAACATATATGTGTGTGCCATAGGATAAAGCTTAAGAACGGTGGCAATATATGCCCTGTCCTCTAGAGGGCGTTTTATAAGTTAAATTGTTGTTTATACAAAACCTGTTGTTTTGATTTTCCTGAAAGAGCAGGTTCTAGTACCTGCTATAATCTTCTGTGTTTATAATGTTGCCAGCCACAGTCTATTAAAGTGTGCCTTTAAGCAGGGGGTGCCAGATTGGTGATCGCCTCATGGGACAGGCTGACTAAAACCTGGGGGTAGCGGACCTGTCCATGTGTACATCGATCTTTCCCCTAACCAAGGAGGGACTGTGTGTCTCCTAGCTCAGGACAGATTTGGAGGCTAGTGGGCTAAATCCAAATATGACAGTGCAACTCCCACAACAGCTGGCACAGCAAGTTACCTAGTTTGAAATGGACATTACCTAAGACTGTACCATCAGTCCCTTTGGGCTGCAGCAAAGCAATCATTCACCTTTATTTGTAATAAAGTTCCACAGTTATGTTGAAAATGAACTCTTGTAGTGGACATTTGTCTCTTGGTAGAGGGACCTGTGACACAAGAACCTGCAGAACATAATCAGTGGCTGGGCACAGGACCTGAGAGTGGTTAGCTCCATGAGGGGAATCCAGGACAGGGGAGATTACCATAGAGATGCAGTTTGTGGTGGGAATACTCTGAGGAAGGCATCCTTTGTCTTGATAGTCAAACTGTCTGCAAGACGAACAGTACTACCTAACAGTTCTACCTCCCCCATTCACCGGAGAGCAGAAGCTTATTATTCTTCCAACGGCAGGATCAGAAGCAGCAAGATCCTGCCGGAGGAAGAATCTTTTCACTAGAGATCAGGTAGAGAACACAGTCTTCTAGTAAAAAATCGTTTCATAAACCGGAAGTGACAGTGACATCACGTCTGGCAATCGTTCAATGTACGCATAACAGGGGGGTATGCAAAGGCGGGGAATTTGAATCTCCTCCCCGAATAGGCAGATGTCTGACTTTTTAAAAACTCTGATTCGTCTGTTCCCGAACGGACCTGACCGAAGTTTGGCCATCACTAGTCTTGAGTAGTGTTGAGCGAGAATGTTCGTAATTCAAATATATTCAATGAATATCCAAGATTCAAGAATTCACAATATTTTGCGAATGTGCACTTGAATATTCGCAATGGCGGATATTCATCTTATTATGCTTCAACCGGCATACATTGCACCTATTTGTGCGCATTGCGATTGGATATGCGCAATGCTCAGAGTGCTCATACTGGCTAAAGGCCCCCATACACGTGTCGGGGATTCCGGCATGATCGATTCCGGGCGCGTGCATGCGAAACGATCGTGCCGGAATCGCATGCAGCCCACCTGGTCCGATTGTTCGCCTCCGATTGATCAGGGGCTCAGAATCGGATCCGACGGAGAACCAACATGTTGGTCTTTCTCATTCGATTCTGTCCGGATCAGGGGGAGTTGCCAGTTGTGAGGTGGACAATCGGACACGGATCCGTCCCGGAATCCGTTGGACAAGGTGGTATGCTGCGATGGATACTCTTAATTGGCTGATTGATCACACCTGCGATTCCCAGCAGAATCGCCGGAATCGATCGGATGATGAATCGATTGGACATGGAATCCGACACGTGCATGGCTAGCTTAAGATCACAGGATGAAGAAGAGAAGCTTTAAAGCTGGTTTGCGAATAATTGCAAACAGCCACGTGCGATGTAAGGCAATAGAATACAGTTGAATCAAATTTTATGAATTTGCAATGTTCCTTTATATATTCGCAACATTATGCAAATTCGAATATACCATATGGCTCAACACTAGTCTTGAGTAGTGATGGCCGAACTGCCCACAAGGCGGACAGTTTAGACGCGAACATGGATGTTTGCCCTCCTTCTCCATTCGCAGGTGAGAAGGAGCTCTCTATTCTTCCTCCTGCGGGATCAGGAGCAGCGAGATCCCGCCGGAGGAAGAATCTTTTCACTAGAAGACCGGCGTGAAGCTGGTCGTCTAGTGAGCAAGCTGCTCGAGAACCCGAAGTGACATCAGTGACACCTCCTGAAAGGGCAGGTATTGGAGTGGCAGGTTGGGAACGGGGGGGGGGGGC
>CM070036.1:126179343-126190137 GCA_036250615.1 Ptychadena robeensis
CAAAACAAAACAAACAAATCAGTGACCAATATAGCCACCTTTCTTTGCAAGGAGGACTCAAAAGCCTGCCACCCTGGATTCTGTCAGTGTTTTTAGTCTGTTCACCATCAACTGGCGTGCATGCAGCAACCACATGCCCCCAGACACTGTTCAGAGAGGTGTACTGTTTCCCTCCTGTAAATCACACATTTGATGATGGAACCACAGGTTCTCAATGGGGTTCATGTCAGGTGAACAAGGAGCCATGTCATTAGTTTTCTTCTTTATACCCTTTCTTGCCAGCCACGCTGTGGAGTACTTGACGCGTGTGATGGACATTGTCCTGCATGAAATCATGTTTTTCTCGAAGAATGCAGACTCATCCTGTACACTGCTTAAAGAAGATGACTTCCAGAAACTGGCGTAGGACTGGGAGTTGAGCTTGGACTCCATCTTCACCCGAAAAGGCCCACAACACTCATCTTTGATGGATACCAGCCCAAACCAGTACTCCACCCCACCTTGCTGGGTCTGAGTCAGACTGGAGCTCTCTGCCCTTTACCAATCCAGCCACGTGCCCAATCCATCTGGCCCATCAAGACTCACTCTCATTTCATCATTCCATAAAACCTTAGAAAATCATTCTTGAGATATTTCTTGCTCAGTCTTGATGTTTCGCACTTGTGTGTCTTGTTCAGTGGTGGGCGTCTTCAGCCTTTCTGTCTCTGAGTATTGCCACACCTTGTGCTTTTGGGCACTCCAGTGATGTTGCAGCCTCTGAAATATGCCCAAACTGGTGGTAAGTGGCATCTTGGCAGCTGCACACGCTTGACTTTCTCAGTTCATGGGCAGTTATTTTGCGCCTTTGTTGTTCCACACACTCTTCTTGCGACCCATGTATGACTATTTTGAATGAAACGCTGATTGTTCGATGATCACGCTTCAGAAGCTTTGCAATTTAAGAATGATGCATCCCTCTGCAAGATATCTCACTATTTTTGACTTTTCTAAGTCTGTCAAGTCCTTCTTTTTTGACCCATTTTGCCAAAGGAAAGGATTTGCCTAATACTTATGCACACCTCATATAGGGTGTTGATGTCATTAGACCACACCCCTTCTCATTGACAGAGATGCCATCACCTAATATGCTTAATTGGTAGTATGCTTTCGAGCCTATACAGCTTGGATAAGAACACATGCATAAAAGAGGATGATGTGGTCAAAATACTCATTTGCCTAATAATTCTGCACTCCCTGCATATTGCAATTATTATTTAATCCACATGTCTAACATAATTTAAAACCTTATCACAGAAGTGCCTGTGAGTGATTATCATATAGCAATATTAATTTAAAGCAATGTCCTAGTTATTTGGAACAGCTAATCATTACTGAGTGAGACGAATCCTTCCTGCCAGGCTGGAAATCAATCTGTTCTTTTTATAGTTTCTACTCTGAAACATTTTAATTATATTGCCGTCATTTACTACAAGTTAATTTAAAGATCTTAAAGAACATCACAATAGAAAAGATGCCTCGAAGTAAACCCCTTTTATAGAATTGACAATTTGGTTTGCCAAATTGGAAAAGATTTATAAATATAAATGGGTCAGTTACTGTCTTTTATATTTAAATACTATATCAGTGCAAGGAAATGGCATATGAGAAGCAAAATTAGAACACAATACAGATGTTAGTTTCTGAGCTTATATTTGTATTGCTAAATTATGATGGGGTCAAGAGTACAGTAATTTTTTTTTAATTGTAGACCTCTCTAGATCTCTGTAAATTTTTAGGATTTTCATCCATCATATCAGAAGCTAAGTCTTTGGAGCTCTTTAATGGAGTTTCAATTATATATAATACAGGTGAATAGAGCTTGATGGATGAATTAATGAAGACACAGTGGCTGATGGAGCAGACTGTTTTGGGTATAGCGCAGCCTTTTGGGAATTACTCCTTAATATTTGCAAACCCTCTAATCATAATTTGAAGCTTATGTGCTTCCAGTGCTGGTACAGGATTTTAATTCTGTGTAACTGTAAAATCAAATATGTAAAAAAAATTCACCCACCCCCCCACGACCACTTGACAATCATGAGGATTGCCTTCACACCAGTTAATTCGACAATTTGTGATCTCCTGTCAATATTACCTTTTTTGAGAACATCTGCACTTGTACATGCGCATATTGCGAATGCAATGTGTGTTGTGTTGACATCTAGTGGCAGAATGTGAAAAAGCAGCTGCAGTGTAATCACCATATGAGAACACTCATAGCAATCATTTTTTGCCATTCATTGTGAAAATCTGCATTTGTACATGTGCATATTTCGAACGCAATGCATGGTACTTTTCCCAGAATCTTGAATATTTGTGATTAAGAAAATATAACACGATTTTCAAGATCTTTGCGAATTTTCGAAGTGCCGACATTCACAATAAATATTCAGGATTAAAATATTCTAGTGACGGTGCAGTCTGTGAATGCAGAGCGATTGTCTTATCTATTCCAGGTTTTTATAAGCACCTCCTCAAGGCACAGGTGGACTTTTTCAGATGCACTCACCTATTAGCTCACCTATATTCTGCACAACCCTGATATCAATGATAGCATGAACTTTACTGCTAAGCAGCGACTTATCTGATGTTTGTTTGTAACTGACCTGTGCTTGGAACTTTTACTACCAGTTTTCTGCTGGCTGTCTTGATCTTGCTTGATCCTGACCACGTTTCTGCCTGACCCCTTTGGAAACCTTGTTTGGATTGTTTTCTGTGTGACTTCTGGCTTCTTCTCCCTTAAATCCTGGGGGGAGGCTTAGTTGGGCTTGTATTTAGGTAAAGTGTGTAGTGTAGCAGATGTGCCCTTTGAAGTTAACCCTCCCTCCCCTGGTGTATTCATCACACCAGAGGAGAGAGGATGCCAAAGGGAATTGTACTGGATACAGTGATAATGAAATTCAAAGTGCAAAAAAACAGAAAAAACATTTCCAATTGTAATAAACATTTTATTATAAACAAAACATAAATATGAATACATACTGTTTTGTAATCTTTCATACCAAATAATTATTTTATCATTCAGATGATACCTTTTATTGATTTTTTTTAATGTATTTTTTTTACAGAATTGTGTGTTTCAAACATTATTATATTCAGGATGTCTATTAGACCCTTGTATGTACATATTTTAGGAAGTTACAGGCCTACAACATAAAAAAAAAATTCCATGGTGCACTTTTGGTATGGAAATCTGGACTTTGCAAGAGCGCTAGGGAGGTTAAAGATCTATGGAAAACAGACATACTTAATAAAGTGATTTAATATGTCTATGCTTGATGTGACACATAATGTTCTTGTATATGCTAGAAAATTTGGAAATATAAGAAGAATTGTTGTCGCATAAATTGTACTTACTTATTGTCATTATAGGTACCAAATCTGAATGTCTGCTTTTTGTTTCTACTCTACTTGCAGAGTTTAGCCAATGCTTGGATTTTCTGAAATGTTTGCAGTTAATTATTTAAATATCCATTTCTTAGTAACTAATGGATGAGTCTAAGGATATGTCTTCCTAATTATTCATTTAAATTTTTACCTTAAGGGATTTTCAACATTCAAAATTCTGGCAATAATAAACTGGTACTCAGGTAATCACACTTTTATAATAGAGTCAATTTACAAGTTTTATTTATTTGCTGCTTGGTTTACTTGCACATTCTGTTTAATAGAATATAGAACAAAAATACTTAATTTATAAGTACATTTCCAATTTGCTTTGAAATTTTCTCTGTTTTGGGGGAATTGCCCTATAAATCAAAATAAACACAACTTATTTAAAACTTAGAACACAATTTATCGTTTTGGCAAAATCATGAATATCCATGAGAACAGCCGTACTACATGTTCTGCCAAGTCCAATCAAACGCCATCTGTAAAATCTAATGCAATAGTGCCCCCAGTGGCTTAATTATAAAGAACACTGGAGAGATTTGACTGCAATTTAAAAGATATAAAAAAAACAATTTATATAAGTTATAAAATATGCAGCCCACATAATTAAGCCATTGAATGGGAAATACAGTGTGTTGAGTATGGGGGATGTTAAATAAGTACAGACAGAAAAATGTGTGATGCTCCTATCAACTACTACCACCGGCACAGTTTTTCCCAAGTTCCTAGGCATCATTTTCAGCCACTGGAGGGTGTAAAGTGCAGGGGAAAGGATCACCAGCGCAGCCAGGCGATAAACAAAAGGTAGGGTTATTTTCAGGAAAACATAAATCAAAACTTGCAGTACACTGGACAACCATTCACTGGTACTTAGTAAGACTTTGCAGCTGACAACTGATGCTCAGTCTGCCTGTATTTTCCAAAGCCCCTGCCAGCTCCCCTTGGCTCTCCACAGGAGTAGTCATCTCTAGAGTGAGTTGGCTCCCCACCTGACCACTACTCCCACACTCCACAGCCTCTCTGAGCACCTGAGCCTTTTTCAGACAGAGTTCCTGTCTACCTGAAAATTAGTAGCAAATCCGGAGTGTATGTCGGGTGGAGTGGGAAGGTCCACTCAGTTCCTTCCCTCCCACTCCAGAGTCCGGAACCCTAAAAAAACCTAGTAAGAGTCATCCCCCGGTTACCCCCATCTATCCCCGGCCCCAATACCCAGAATACACTGAGGACCACAGTCCATAATATGGGGCGACAAATCTGCCATCCAGCACCCATCACCAGGGTCCTCCACAGTGGTCACTGATTATGTCTAACCTGCACATGCTTTGATTAGATACATAATCCCTACAATCTGGTCTCTTGGTAAAATGAAGGAAGAGAGCCTAAAATATAGAGAAAATAAACAAGAATCCAAAAATGCCTTATTTGTTTATCCCCCTTTATTAAGCAAACATATATTTTTAAAAAATCATGACAAAACATTACAACAGGGGATGTGTAAAGAGCGAGGATCCAGGACATCATAACTAATGCCATTTTAATACTTGTATACATGCTTTGACATTTTGTATTCCCTCTGACTTATGAGACAGACACTTTACCTAGAACAACAAATAGCAGCCAATGGCATTACCCAACATTGGAAGCTTCAAATTTAAGTATTATGGTATGTAAGGACATTGAGCACCTATGCAGGGGAAGTAGGGTTCTGCAAAAAGGCATTTCAGTGACTTTTCTCCTTTTAAAATCACAGAAATTCCAGTATCAATTAGAGGAATTGAGATTTACATGACTGTCAGATCTCTGAGCAAATATTTCAGTTGAGGAATTTGATGTTGGCCTTGAATAGCAGAGGAACAAAAAATGGTTCTACCCTTCTAGAGAGAAAAGCAGATGAAAGCATTGCCTATGCAAATAGTATCATTTCTAGGTACAAAAGCACTTATCATTAAAAATAAATATATTAGTTGCCAAAAGCCACTTTTACTCAGTAAAAAAAAGTCAATATCTATTTTAAACAGCATTGTGAAGTAAGGTTAAGTACCCATATTTTATAAAAAAAAAAGACTGTAAGTACTCAAGCCTTTTCCCAGCCAGTGTTAGAATCAGCACTTGTTTCAGGAACAACAGATTACAATAACTCTGACTTAATTTAGAAACAAATATATGCCAACACTGGCGCCCCCTTCATCCAGATCCAAACCACCGGATGAGCTGCGGTCGACGGCTTCACCACTACTAGCACCCCCCTGTTTGACAGCATTGTACAGGCTTCCTCCTTGCCATGGGAGGGGGTCCCTAGGCAAAACTTTGCATAGGGTCCCCCACACGCTATAAACGGTCCTGTATGCAACAACAACAAAAAAGAGTTTTAATATTGGTTTTTACATCTGCCTATGTAGTCTATTTCCATTTTTTGTGAGCTATGCTGTTGAAGAACATTTCTGGTGTTTAACTACATCCCCTCACTCTGTGATTACATCCACTGGCCACTTCATTACCACAAATGTTAAATAGCACTGTAGTGGGGACCCCACAGGGGTGCTGGTTAAACTATTGACTCAGACCTTCTCTACTTGAGTGAGCCCAGCCAAAGAGAAGTGCATTCAGGAGAGGATGGGATCTGGTACATTTTGGGCCCTGTGTAAGCTCTGTTAGCTCTGCCTAGACTCTTTCCCTGATGAGAAAATGTTGGGTTAGGATGTTGTCCAGTACTCCAATGCATGGGCCCCACTACAGCACCTTGCAAATTAAACCACTTAGTGCATTAAGGAACAAAGCATCAATCACACAAGGCAGATGCAGAATATTGTTCTTTAGTACTTTGGTCTCTTAATCAGTGGCGTACGTGGCCAAATTAATAAATATTAAATATTCCAGCATTTGTTAGTATTTCAAAATTGTAAGATGTGTTTTTTTGTTGCAATAGTCAAGTTAAGCATCACTGCTATTTTCATTCCATGAATAAACTAGCGTTTATCTTAATTGTTTGCTGTTGCTTTTGAGAACCCAATGGGCTGTGACAGCTACACAAACAGCCTACAATGCAATGTAACCTAAATAACCCTTTTTATATATATATATATAAATAAATAAATATATATATATATATATATATATATATAAACAAAAAGAAATAAAAGAAAGCATTAAATGTAGTGAAATAGGCACTTTTCTGCACGTTACATAAAATGAACCAATACTTTCCCTACATTTTCATTAGCCATACACAACACACATCACTTCCTATCTCAACATAGCAGAAAGACTATAATTACTTGAGATACCTCTGCAAGAAAATGAATACAGTACAGGTAATTGGCATTGCTGTTTCAGTGCTAGTGCTATTCTGCAGGGTGATTTATTACTCCCCATTTTTGTAATGAACTTAATAACATTGCATATTCTGCTGCTTCTTTTGATAGGTAGGTGAACAATGGCATAATTAGGGCCTGGTAAAGAAAAAAAAGAAGAAAAATTCTAAATAGATTTTGGCAGGCACAGTGTTTATGTGACTAATGAAATGGTCTGAGAACTGACAGCCAAACCAAGAGGATGCTTGAAATTACGCATTTTATGATTTCAGTCTCAAATCATTGAAGCTTAAACACTTGTATTATGAATTGCTTGAAAACACTTCCTATTTTTGTTTCATATTTTTGTTATCATATTTTACAGCAGTAAACACATTCCAGAAACTATTTTCTTGCAAATAATTTATATACCTATTGATTTTAAAAATGTTTTTATTATACTGCAAATATTCTGAGATTTGAAAAATACTGATTGCTGCTGATGGTTATTGACTACCCCGCCCCAAAAATCAAGACAGGTGACTGCAGGGGCATGAGAGTGTGAGCACTTGTGAGACATATTAATAATTTTAATAGTAACTCTCATTACATATAATTTTACAGGCCAAAAAGTACAATGACTCCCAATCTAACATACCTATCAACCTATATATATACACACACACGCAAAGAGCATACAAACTCCTTTCTGTTAATACCCAGTACAACATTTTAACCAGTGACTCCAGTGATTCATAGCCAGAGTGCTTACCACTGAACCCCCATGGGGACATAGTTAGACATATAGAGATGGCCAAACAGTTCCCACGGTGTTTGGTTTGCCTCAAACTCCCCATGTTGGTGGTCCACCAACAGGGCCCACAGTTACGATGTTTGATCCGCCTCCCATACATAATTATGCAATGTGCAGCGAGGGAGGGGCGGCACCTTCCCATTGTTTATGGGTGGTGGCCCTATGACGGGGCGTCTCCTCCCCGTCCATGCTGGAGAGATCTTTCTCTTCAGCGTGGACTGGGGGGTGGAGTTCTAGCCGACCTGAGGGAGGGGAGGCGGCGCGCCTGCCTGCTCTGGCGGGCGCACTTGCCCCCGTTCCCCCGATGGGGAGCTATTTATGGAGCGGACACCCGACATAAAGGGGCGGTATTAGGGGCAGTCCTAAGGGTGGGTAGGGGCGTGGCCAGGGTGAGTTCCACCACCTTTTTTCTGAAAAAAAAGCCCTGCATAAGGCTTTTCTGATTACTGAACTGCTGCTGTTATCTCCTGAGACCCTAGGTAAGTGAGCCATCAGCTGATAGATGTGTTTGCAACTTAGCTTCTATTGCTTATATTCTATGCCCCATGCCTGCCCCATGCCTGCCATTGGGTATGGTGACCACTTGTATATATTATTCCTCTAGTAAAGACTTGTAAATATTCCCCTACCAGCTGCATGCACATTCTGTTTATTCCGTGTGTGTTATTAAGTGTCAGTCTAGAAGACAGGGGTACATCGAGCCTCCAAAGAACCTGGTCATAGTAGTTCACCAAAATGCACTACATAACACTTCAGACCTCTTACACTAGGAGAGAAAGTCAACCTTTTTTCAAATCTTTATTGAAAAGAGTTAACTAGGTTAAGTAAACAAGAAAGGACACACAGACCCTGATTTCATTTGGAACAGGTTCATGGAGTCCAGTCCAATATGATAAAAAGTAAATTGTTGTAAAAAAATTTATAAATCCACTTATGAAGTGGTAAGTGTGGAGTGTGCATTAATTTTCTTTTTTCAGACAGAAATAGGAATTATAAAAACTGTGGCAAAATTGTAATCCTTATTTGTATCTGCTTTTAGATAAAGTGCATTTTCCATCAAATTATTATTCAGCATCACAGATTAATAACTTGTCTCTTTACCTGGAAGGTTCTAGAGATGTAAACCGTAGGGATCTATTGACAAATTGCTAGCTGTCAGTTTTTTTTGGTTGTAGAGTGAAGTATATGACTCACTATCCTGGTGAGAGAAAATGTACTTAAAAGGTCCAGCAACCCACCTAACCTCTTCTATTCTGAGTCCATTTAATCTGCACTTACAGAATTTGATCAAGTCTTAGGGGATGTGTACATATGTCTTTGAATTATTTATGCCACAAAAGAGATTGTCTTCCAGTGAACCTGTGGCTCTGAAGGTATTCACTGTTGATAAAAAAATAATTAAAAGACAAAAGGAAAAAAAAAACAAAAAGAGAAAATAGGAGTCGTTCTGATTCACAAAATCTGCAATATACAAGTGTTCATGTACATTATTTTATTCAATATTTGCAATGCTTTCCTAGGTGTATGTATGTTTAAAACATATCAGCCTGGTTTATATTCTCTTATTTGTGAATGATAAAAGTTTTTTTATTGTAGATGTATATGCTTTTTATTGTTTTTAATGATTTGCATCATTGTTTTCACAGCTACAAATTACTTTACTGAAGCTTTTCATTGCACAAGTCTGAAAAACTCTGTATTCATGTAGGATTTTTGTAAACGGGAATGCTCATTCTGATTGATGGATAGTAATGAATAGTGATGGCCGAACTTCGGCCAGGTCTGTCCGCGAACGGGCGGATCAGACTATAAAGAAGAGGGAATTTGAATCAGTAAAACAGGAAGTGACATCAGTGGTGTCACATCCGGTACCTGGAATGCAAAGTTTCTGGTTCCAATTGCCGGATGTGACGTCACTGACGGTTTTCGGAGCCGGCTTTTCATTAGAAGACAGGCTTCTCTACCCGGTCTTCTAGTGAAAAGATTCTTTCTCCGGCGGGATCTTAATGGTTTTGATCCTGGCGGAGAAAAAATTGGGCTCCTTCTCGCTGGCGAACAGGGTGGGTCGAACACCGGTACTGCTCGCCGGCTAGAAGGAGTGCGTACATCCATGTTCTCAGCCGCCCTGCGGATGGTTCGGGCCTCACTAGTAATGAGCAGCATAGGCAATATTTGTATTCGTAAAATATAGCAAAGTTTTTGTTTAACCTCCCTAGCGGTTGAGACGAACCCTGTTCGTTCGGTAAACAGGGTCCTCTCAACCGCACGGAAAGCCGGCGGCGGGGAGACCCTATGCCTCCCCGGCTGCAGCATTTCTGGGTTGGTGGCACCACCCCGATCGCGTCACGATGACGCGGAAGGGGGCGGGGGGGGGCGGCGCCATAGACCTCCATGTTAATGGAGGAGCGCCGGCTTTCTCTCTCACGCAGCTGTTGTCAGTAATGACAACAGCTGTGTGTAGAGCTCCGGCGAGATACCGGAAATGACAGGCAGTGTACTCTGTACACTGCCTTGATCGCCCGTATCGCACCGTTGTAAATTCTCCGTATGATCGCCCGTATCGCGCCGTTCGAATTCCGAATATTAATCGCGAATATCGGCAAGAAATTCGCGAAGATGGTGAATATATTGTCGAATATTCGCCATTCCGGATATTCGGTATTTTTTTTCATTACACATGCCTCTCAATGCAAATGGACGAATGGGAAGGCTGCAACTAGAGCTTAGCAACACTCCCTGCGACCATCAACAGTTTTTAAATAGAATATTGGGGTGATGTGAATATTGCGAAAATCGTCACTTTTGAAAATTCGCGCCATGGTAAACATATATTGCGCGCGTGAAATGAGCAAAAAAACCTGCAGATTTTCGCAATAAACAAACCCCCTGAATATGGCCTAATTGCGAATATTTTCCGAATGTTTTCCCAAAAATTTGCGGCATGCCGCAAATACAAATTTTGCCTATGCCGCTCATCACTAATTATTACCTTCATTGCGCAAATCGGCACTCATATTGCGAGCACAATGCACTGTAGCTCCGGGTACTGATGTAAAAAATCTAAATATTCGCGATAACGATATATTCCTATCAAGATTCAAGATTTTTTTTAATTCTTGGAATTCGCAATAAAAATTTGCAATCAACACTGTTGATGGAACATTGTTGGGATCAAAGTTTCAGCTATTCACAAACTTTGACCAGTGTCATGTACAATCACTAACTTGCTTAGCTGAACCATCGACAATAGTGATGGCC
>CM070036.1:126190162-126201869 GCA_036250615.1 Ptychadena robeensis
ATTATAGAGTCAATAGTATTTGTACAGGTGTCACCTACATAAACAAAAGTGAAGTGTTTAAGACCATGATAAATGTGCCGTCAAACTAATACTCAGCCGGTTATATATAAGGTTACATTTCAAATCTTTAGCAAGAAAACATGATGATCACAATTTCAGATGTATAAAAGTCTGTATCAGATAGCACAAGTCCTTCTTAACAGTTAATGATAAATGCCTGTTTGATTCAAATTACATACCTTTAAACAAACATTACATAGGGGCTGCGAACTGTTTGAGGGCCATAGGATACATGCTGCGATGTGCCAAACAGCTAAAGAATTTCATTAATTGACCTTGTAGGTGGAACCCTTTGACATTTGACATGTCTATATTATCGAAACTTTTATGCCCGCTTCTGGGGAACCTTTGACATGTGGACATTTAATATCCGGCTGTGATGTATGCATCAAATCTTGAAATCTGTTTTGTGATTTTTGTTGTTTACACATTATTATATTTATAAAATATTTTTTGATTTTATGTTTTGTTTTTTAAATTGTTTTTGAAATTTTTGTTTTTTTCTGTGTTTATAAATTGTTTAGAAATTTTAATTTATTTGAAAGTGTGTATAATGGAAAATTGACATGGTATCGAGTTTGATTGAGATCATTAGACCTCTAACTGGTTGGCCAAACTAGTGATCAGGTGCCGTTTTAGCCATTACTGTTACTATCATGCGAGGAATTTAAAATTGTGAACCCTTGTTTTCCCACCTAGCTGTAAACTCGAATAACGAGAATAAAAAGAAATATATTAAAAAGTTTTTTTAAAAAACACAAAATTTATAAAAAATGATAAAAACCCACTTTGTCCACTTGCCTGATTCTATGAGCAAGGATATTTCATTCAGGGTCACACTAAACTCCAGCATTTGCCCGGGGCGAAGGCTACCCCATGTATGACTCTCAATTGATGCTGTAGGAGTCTTTAATAATAATATGTGTGCATGTAAGACTGGATGTCAGTGCACCCTTGAGCATATGGTAAGCCCATTCCATAGAAAACTATCTTTGGTTAATTGGGCTATATGTGCCATACAAAGTTTGCGAAGTCTGCTAAAGCTATATTAGCCTCTCTGTCAGAAAGTTTAAAAAGTTACTATGCATGTGCTATTTAGGGCATGCTGGCTCTTTGATTTTGGGCTTTCTGTTGTTCAAATGTTTACTTGTTTATAAGTACCACACATGGAGATGAGGCCCTAATACATAGTAAGCAAGCGAATTTTACCAAATACTTACATATATGCCGGGTGACATCAGATCCCTTGTCACTGTACTACACTGTAAACTTGCGAATTGATCGGCCGTAACATGTTCCGCGGCAATATGATAGGTGAAATTTCGCGCGGATCGAAGCTTTCCCCACTCCAAATCAGTGATCAGCCAACTATTTGCTCCATTGTTTACTAAGTATATTTCCCCAAGAACGATATGTCCGTTTTTTTCTTTAGTAATCGCCAGTACCAAGGTCCCTATCTAAAGTATTGTACAGCCTATCCAATGCGCATGTAGCAGAGCCGCTGGTGCTGACATCGGCCTCTCCGCTCAAGTTCCAAGGGGCTTACTGGGTCGGACAGGTATAACTGCTACAGGAAGCCACAGCATACGATATACACAATATCCATACAGGAAACTCCATCACTCTCCCAATACTGGATGACAGACAAGTATCAGCGTGCAGGAAACTAATCGTTATGTCACATCACCCTGCGCTTTTGATCCTTCTTCCCATGCAAAGCGAGACACACAAGAAGATGATGTATTGCTTCAATCATACACCTTAGTCATTGGCCTTGATGCAATCGCGGTCCCAGCTCCGACCCATCTACCCCTCACCGTCTGATGACATATACGTCATCACCAGTACCGGGGGACAGACTCACTAGTACCTATTGTGTACTGCTGAACCAGACGACTTGACTCAGCAGGGATACTGATGCTTTGCTCCTTCCATCACTTTAAGGCAATAAACTGATGACAGTCATCTAATCAACAGGTAAAAAAATAGTTATGGTAGTAGTCTTTGTTTCTACCCACCCCACTGTTACAGTTGTAACGACTGCTGTTCTTGCTCAGGGCTTAAGTGATCCTACTACATTGACCCAAATAATACTATAGTTATGGACAGCCACCATTAGATTAGGCCGGTGATTAGCTCAACGCCGCATTCCGCTCAGCGCCCCCACTAGGGTGTCACAGACGTTCGTGTCAGGATATCATTTCTGGACATTATCATGAGTTTCGAAACGCCACCGTACAATTGTCTACAGCTGCCAGCTTAAAGCTTATGCCTGATACACAAAGTTAATACTGGAATAGTAGGTATAGATGCAGAAGGTGTTGAGCCGTTGAAAGCCATGTAAGCATCCCTGCTGCCATACTTTCATCATTTAAGAATGAACACCAGGCATCTGACAGGACATTATTGTTCAGCAGTTGCCTCCAGCAAGAAACACCGGGCGCACCTTTCTTGTCTGATTGATAAAACTGCTACACATCTAAAATATTTCAGCCATCCCCCCCATTATACTTAACATTGTATATACAGACCGCCTTTAGCTTAACTTTCATTGCCCATTAATACATATTTTCACATGGAAGCACTCGTATACCTCCTGAGACACCTGTTTTTAATAGTTCTTGTCAACACAAAGCGCATTTATAGCGTGTCATTGCGTCTGCCAAGATAGACTATATATTAATTAGTTGACTCAGCTTTCAGTGGATTACTTACTATACTTAGAGTCTATGAGCCAGTTGCCCAAACTATTTTAAGGACTGAAATGTTCAGTCATAAATAATAAATCACTAACTGTATTAATAAATAACTCCAAAACATTAAACCTTCAAATTAGACGTCAGCAGCTAACATTCTATAATGTAGTGTACATAATACTCTGTGCCCTCATTGGTAGTGCCAAATTAGAATAATTTAATTCACAAACACTTTGGGCTTACCTATGACGGGGGAATAGTCTTCCAACATGTCTAGATTTTATAGCAACTAAATCTGTAAACCTCGTTGTTAAGTTTATTGCAATATACAACGCAATAAAGAAAAAGTTAATATCAACTCCAACTGATCAAGTAAGCCTGCCCATGCATATGAGTAGTTTTTTTTTTCTTTTTATTTTTTTTTTTTTTCTGGCGAGAGCATAGATGACTGCAATACATGATTACATTACTCCAGTATTTATCCTTAAAGAACTCTCTTGCTTCATTTCACCTGAAATCAAAGTTGATAATACTTGTGCTGAGTAGATAGGACGCTCATACCTATGGATAATCACAGCACTACCTTATGGATATGTGTTTTTCAATTGGTTGGCTAGAGTATTGATGCAAGGAGGTTTCGCACTTCCACTTGGAAATTATCTCCACGATCTTCCACCACTGATTGTCTTCTGCGGAAATCAATGGTCTCTGTGGAAATCCATGCTACCAAGCTTAGATTTATGTCAATTCGAATTCTGATCCAATATGCTAGAGCGACCTAATGCGATTTGCTATAAATCTCAGTGTTAGCCACTAGGCAATGACATATTAAATATCTTCTCACAGTACATGTGTGCAATTATATAGAATGTGCTTGGAAAGATATGCGGACGGGAAATGTCCTTTATGATTCCGCCTGGGAGAATCGCGGGAGATTACAGTCATAAATATCTGATAATAGGAATGCGGCATTGGCAAGTCTCACAGTTTTCGGTATCGATTAGCCTGCCATGAGAGCCCAGCACAGGACCCTTGCAAGGACTATCCCCTTGAAAACAGGCTTCGATATAGACTAAGGAGCCATAAGCTGACATGTGCATACCCTAAAGCCGGCCTTTTAGGGCTTGCTGAGAAAGCGACGATTTCCCTCTTTACAGCGCATTCAGTGTGCCAGAACTTATTAGGGCAAGAGATGAGCTATTTTTGAGGAAATAATCTTTAGTTATTGAACAACAACCATGCTTCTCAATGAACCCAAAAAACTAATTATATCAAAGCCTGATATATTTTTGGATAGTAGTTTTTAGTTGTTTTAGTTTATAAGCTATTTTCAGGGGGATATCTGTGCTGCTGCAGCGCCGACTATTACTTGTGATAATTATAGGCAACTTAACAAAAAACACATTATATAGCCATATCAATTATTTGTATTTTATACCAGTGAAACCAATTTATACATATTCCTCAACAATTTAACCAAATATACATTTCTGACATTCTCAAAAACAAAAAAACAACAGCTGACCAATTATAGCCACCTTTCTTTGCAAGGACAAGTCAGAAGCCCTCTGCCCCAATACCATGGATTCTGTCACGATGTTTGCAATCTGTTCCACCATCAAACATTTCCGTTGCAGCAGCAACACGCTCCAGACACTGTTCAGATGAAGTTTCTGCATACTGTTTTCCCTCTTGCTAAATCACACATTGTATGAATGCAGACCACAGGTCTCTGACAATGAGAGTTGTCAGATAAGTGAAACAAGCGATATGCCATTGCTCATTATTTCTTCTTTTCTACCTCTTGTTTGCCAGCCACGACTGTTGTTGTATGCGCAGTATTTAGGACGCGTGTGATGGAGCATTGGCCTGGCGATGAAATATAGTTTTTCTTGAAGGCATGCTAGACTTCTTCCATGTACCACTTGCCCTTGGAAAGAAGGTGTCTTCCAGGAAAGGAGAAACTGGCAGTTAGGAAGTGGCAGTTGCCTATGATTGACTCCATCCTCAACCGAAGAAAGATATGACGCCTCACAAGCTCATCTTGCATGATTACCAGCCCAAACCCATGTACTCCACCTCCACACTTGATGCGTCTGAGTCGGAAGGAGCTCTCTGCCCTTTAGCAAGCCAGCACTGTGACCCATACCATCACTGGACCCCATCTAAGCACTTCACTATCATTTATCTAGTACATAAAAACCTTAGATAAAATCAGTCTTGAGGATATTCTTAGGCCCAGATATCGACGTCCCCTTTCAGGCTTGAGTGTATTGTTCAAGTGATTCGTAGTGTGTCGTCTTTCAGACTCTTATTGTACACCCTATGAGTATTGCACACATTGTGTGCCTGTTGGGCACTCCAGTGACATGATGTTTGCCAGCTCTGCAAATATGCCAAAACTAGCCCGTGGCAAGTGGCATACTTGGCAGCCCTGCCACGCTTGTGAAACTATTTATCAGTTCTTGGATGGCCGACAGTTATGTCTTGCGCCCTTGGTTTTCCACACGCCGTTTTCTTGACGACCCTGTTGACTATTTTGAAGTGCAACGCTTGATGTTCTGATGAACAGCTCAGAGTATTTACCATTTTAAGAGTGATGCAATCCCTACATGCAAGATTATCTCCTATTTTTTTTTTGATCTTTCTAGAGCACTGTCATATAGTCCTTCTTTTGACCCCATTTTATAGCCAAAGGAAGGAAGTTTGACCCTATTAATATATTATGCACACCTTAATATAGAGCGTTGGTGATGTCATTAGAACCTACACCCCATTCTCAGTACAGAGCATGCACTCACCTAATTATGCTTAATGCGTAGTAGGGCCCTTTCAAGCCTATTACAGCTTGGAAAGTAGACAACATGCCATAAACGCGGAATGATGCTTGGTAAATACTAATTATGCCCAATAATCTGCACTCACCTGTAGATATAGCATGGCAGTGTAGACTGATTACTCCTCTCCCTGCCCTAACAATATGCACCTCCCCTATGGTGGTTTAGAGTCTCAGCTTCAGTTGGTTATTGAAAACCAATTACGAAGTGTCTACCCCATGACTTGCCTCACAGGTGAATTGGACCTGTAAATATATAATGCATATTAATAAGCTCAAACCCCCTCAAATTAAAGCTTGTGTGGCAAGTCTGTTTATTCATCCAAGATTGTGTGCTTAGTTGTTATCCATACAGTCTTAAGCAAGCAACAAGCTACTTAAAATATTGGTTAGATACAGCGGAGGAACTGCCGCATGGTTAGGAGAGAGCTAGTAAGTCAGCCCACAAAGTTTAGGATATTGAAAGAATGCATTGCTGTCAGCAACCCGTCTGCACCCCGGTCAACACTACAGACCAATTATCCTCTGTTCTCTGTGATTTTTTTTACTTTTTTTATGTTTGAAAGCTTATCGGCTCTATCGACTTGTTAATCTCTCCACACCTCAGTCTAGAATAAGTCAAGGGCACCATTACCTTGCGAGCCCCTGAAATTTCACCATCACTACAATAGAAACAGTCCTGGTAATACATAACAGACAAAGACTTGATGAAATAATGGAATGATGTGCCAGGGGCCTGGGATTAGCGGGATGGGATAGCTAAATTGATGCTGCTGCCCTATTACTGCCTAATTAGTGTTTTCAGGGGAGATGAACTATGCATTATATGGTGAGAATTCCAAAAGTTACTGGAACTAGATCAATACATGGCATTCAACAAAAAGAAACAGCAGCTGCGCGCTATTAGAACTACCTGATAAGAAACAGTACATTTGAATTTTTAATGTTACTGTGTTAGGCGCTTCCAAAGTTATGTCAACAGTTACTTTAAAATGTTATTGCTTAAGCTGGAAGGAGAGCTTTCGAGGGTCCCCATATGTGAGATTTAACCCAAATCTATGAAGCGTCTATTTGTGGTGAAAGGAACAAATTTCCTTGGTGGCAAATTAAAGCGACGTTGGTGCCCAAGCAAAAATGCATTAACTTTTTTTGGGAAAAAAAGATTTTATAATACAACATGGAAACACCTTACAGTTAGAACAGGTAGCTCTTGAAAGCGCGCACTACCACAAGGAATCTATGTTTTCATGAATAGTAGCATCCTGAAGTGCTCAATAATAGGGAGGAAGACACAGTGCAAAACCCTAACAACGCTATCCTGCTAATCAGACCAATTTAGTAATATAATCAGGCATCCTGTTCACTTCCTGGTTAAATGATGAGATACCAGGACCGGCCCAGCACGTACACCAACACGCGAGGATTTTTCATTGTGCAGTGCTTTGCCATAGAATATAACTGAACTGCCACCAGATGCGCCCCCACCGCGCAGATGAACCAACATGTCTTGATTTACACTTGAAAAATCACGTGCCGTGCTTGTGACGTTGTCTGACCGTCAGGCTCCTGCTTCTCCATTAACCAGGAAGTGAACATGGAATGCCTGATTAAATTATAAAGTTGGCCCTATACAAGTATCGTTCTTGCAGAGCGGGTGTTCTTTTTCACTGCAATTACTCTCCGATTATTTAGCGAAACTTCATAGTGATCATTATGAAAACAGAGATTCCTGGATTGGTAGTGTCCGCCTAAGATGCTGGCTCTTATTTTATTTTATCTGTGTTTTTTAACATTTGAAGATTTTATTAGAATTTTGTACCATACATGAGAACCAATACGTACATAGAAATCAAGAAACAAAAAAAACCCCACAAGAACACAAGGCAGAGAAATAACCGCAAAGTACAGTGGTAGATCCCCAGGCTGGCTATGTACCTCCAGCGCAGTCCCCTCTCGGCCCCCCCAGGGGCCCCCACCACAAAGCAGCAGCCCCCAGACGCGCTGCCGCAAGTGGGACCAGCGCCATGTGTCTATAAACATCTCAGCGCCCTGACGAGCAACCAACGTTGCCCAGGAAACCCATCCAACTATGTTGCAAACAAAAGAGAAAGGAGCTGAGAGGAACAGAAGAGATCAAGAAGCAAGGAAAAGGTAGAAGCCTCAAGAGAGAGAGAAGACTGGGAAAAACAAGGGTAGGGAAAGTGGGAGAGGAAGGAAAAGCTGCCCCCCCCCCGGGCCCCAACCCAGGAAGGCACACCACAATCCACATCTCACCTACACCTACCGAACTATCTAATCAAGGTTGAGATAACAGTTGCGCATATTCTGGGGTCGATTTAAAGTCAGACCAATAGTACCACACCTTTGTAAAACGCTCTCTCGTATCCTTCTCAGTGGCCGTAAGGTCTTCCATGATCATAATCTCATTAATTTTCGGGAACCAGAGCCCCACCGAGGGGGCACGCGTGCTCTTCCAGCACAGCGGTACGCACGCCCTAGCAGCATTCAGCAAATGCACCACCACTGACCTCTTGTGGACCCGGAGCGCTGTAGCGGAACAGTGCAGCAGGAAGAAAGCAGGGTCGTCCAGTACCTCCCTGTCCGTGAACCAGCTCCTGAAATTTGTTGCAAAATAAATGATGTTCTGTTTTTGAGAGTCTGTAAACGTCCTACCCAGCTCCCTCTCCCACTCGCAGATGTACGGCAATCCCTCGTCTGGCAGTGGATCATTAAGAAGGCGATAGACCATAGAAAGTGTGTGACGCACCGCCCCAGAGCCCGAACACAGGACTTTGAAGCTGGTACGATCCCTACCAAATGACGACGGTGCCGGGAGAGACCTCAGGAAGTGAGACACCTGGAGCGCCTGCAATGGAGGGAGACCAAAGGGCAGCTGGGGTGCAGCCAACTCCTCTGCCGAATACCACCTGTCGGAACACAGGAAGTGTCTGGCCTGAAACTGGGATTCACCAAGCTGCGCCGCCACCCGACCTGGGCCAAAGCCCGGCCGAAAGCCAGGGTTCCCCAGGACGGGGTACAGAGGGGATAGCGCCGGGGAAATATCCCGCAGAGGGAAATAGCGGCGACACACCCGCAAGGTAGGGCCTACCGTTGGGTGCGATACTGCCCCCCAGACAGCCAAGGCAACGACCGTAGGGGCGAGGCAGAGGAGTCCTGCTCCAGCTCCACCCAGCGCTTCTGGTCCACATGCCGGCACCAGTCCACCACCCGCACCAAATGCACTGCCCCATAATAGAGGGAAATGTTGGGTACCCCCACTCCCCCCAAAGGTTTCGGCCGACACAGCAGCGACCTACGGAGTCTAGGGTGCTTTCCCTGCCAGATAAAGCGGAACAGGTGGAAGTTGACCGACTGGAAAAAGGCCCGGGGCACAGAGACCGGAAGACACTGCAGCAGAATGCGCAGGAGGACATTCATTTTAACTATATTAACGCGGCCAAACCACGTAAACGACGAGGTGTCCCACCCCGAAGGTCCCCACTGATCCAAGTACCCAGGTAATGAATGGCTCCAGAAGACCAAGGAAAACTGAACACCTGCTGCAAGTGCGTCACCGCCGCCGAGGGCAGCGTGACGATCATAGCAGAGGACTTAGAGAGGTTGATCTTGAAGCCAGACAATTCCCCATAAATATCTAACAGACGCAGAAGGTTGGGCAGGGAAGTAACCGGGCTAGCTAGCGCAAAAAGCAAATCGTCCGCATATGCCGCAATTTTGTGAGTGCTGGATCCCACCGTCAGTCCCTGAATGTTGCGGTCAGCCCGGACCGCACACAGGAGCGGTTCCAATGACAGGATGAAAAGCAGGGGCGACAGGGGGCACCCCTGCCTCGTACCATTAGAGATGGAGAACGGATTGGACAACATGCCATTCACCTTAAGGGACGCCGACGTGGCGGTGTATAATGCTTCTATCCACCTGAGCATGTCAGCACCAAACCCCACATGACGTAAGGTCTGAAGCATGAAGGGCCAGCTCAACCGATCAAACGCCTTCTCTGCATCCGTAGAAAGCAGCATGAACGGCAAAGATTGGGTTCTGGCCAAGTGGATCCAATTGATCACCTTAATGGTGTTGTCCCGCGCCTCGCGTCCCGGTGTGAACCCCACCTGGTCCCAATGAATAACCCTGGGGAGAAGTGGCGCAACGCAGGAGGCCAAAGACTTCGTAAACAATTTAAGGTCCTGATTTAGCAGTGAGATGGGCCTATAGTTAGCACACTGGGTTGGGTCCTTGCCATCCTTGGGAATCAAGGCGACGTGAGCCCTAAGCGAATCCGGCGGGAACGAGCCCCCTTGCAGCAATGAATTGTACGCTGCCAGGAAATGTGGAATTAACACTGCTGAGAAAGTTTTGTAATACACCAGGGACAGGCCATCAGGGCCCGGCGATTTGCCCGGCTTCGTGGCCTTAATGGCCCACAGGAGCTCCTCCCCAGTCAGGGGGCCCTCCATAGATGCCCTCTCCTCCTCTGTGAGTTGCGGCATACCGGAGGCCTCCAGAAAACGCTGAGACCGCGTGTCCCGGTCCAGCGTCTCCTGGGCAGGGGCGTCTGGGCATAGATTGTATAAGCGGGAGTAGAAGTCCCGGAATGTACTCGCGATCGTCCTAGAGTCATGGTGCTTGGTGCCCCGCGCATCCGCGATACATGGAATGAAGGTGCGTTCCTGTCGCTTACGGAGTGCGTTCGCCAGCATACGGCCACACTTGTTGCCGAACTCGTAAAACGACCGGCGACAACGTGCCAATGCCGCTCTGGCACTAGCCAAGTTCAGAGACGCCAGCTGATCCCGCAACACTTGCAGCTCAGCAAAAAGGGAATCAGAAGGGGACTGCTTGTGACGTGCCTCCAGAACCTGAATGCCAGATAACAGCTCCAGAGTAGACTGTAAACGCTCCCTTTTCAACCGGGCCCCATGTTTAATGAGGAACCCCCGGATCACTGCTTTGTGGGCCTCCCAAACCGTCAAAGGGCTCACATCCTCAGTGACGTTCAAACTAAAGTATTGGTCTAGTTCCCGTTTCACGTCTGCGGCTACTACCGGGTCAGCGAGTAAGGAATCATTTAGACGCCACTGCCAGACTTTAGGAGCGTCAAACCCCAAGGATAAACGGAGGGAAACAGGGGCGTGATCGGAGTATGTAATATTGCCGATGTGACAATCCAGCACTCTCCCCATATCCCTGTGACGGATCCAGAAATGATCGATCCTCGAGTAAGTGTGGTGGGGTGGAGAGTAATATGTGTAATCCCGGGAGGTGGGATGCATCAAACGCCATATATCTACCAGCTGGTGACTATGCATAAGGCTCTGGATGCGCCGTGTGGAGGACACTGGGAGTCGAACCGCCCCTCTAGAAACATCGACATTAGGGTCAGGAGTAAAATTTAAGTCCCCCCCTAGTATGAGGACACCGGCACTAAACCCCTCCAACCGACTAAGAATGGACTCCAAATAGGAGGCCTGTGAGACATTGGGCAAATAAACCGAAGCCAACATTACCAAGCTGCCGTCCAGATGTCCTTTGAGGAACAAAAACCTGCCATCCTCCCCACTGCACCGCTCTACCTCGCTCCATGCCACCGACCTGGAAAAAAGAATCCACACCCTTAGATTTCGTATCAGGGGAGCAACTGTGGGCCACCACTGGGTACCTATGATCACCAAGCCTAGGGGTATCAGAGCCACGGAAGTGGGTCTCCTGGATAAAACGCCACCCGCACTCTCTGCCAGTGCAGATCACGCAGCAGGGTACTGCGCTTTTCGGGGGTGTTTAGTCCCTTAGCATTTATGGACAGGACATTCAACACGGACATCGTGCCCACCCGGTGGAGAGCCACCCAGGGACAATAGCACGCTGCCCAGCAGGGTCAGGGGACAGTAGAGGGGGGGGGGGGCTGGGGTGGGAAGGTAGAAACCGGACACAGATGTCCTAGAACAGGAAAAGGAAGAGTCTAGAAGACACAGAGACAGGGACAGAAAACCAGAAGAAATTCACACAGAACAACAGCTAAAGGAACTTGAAAAGTTCCACCTGCAAAAGCAGAAATATCAACCGACTCTCAAAAGAGACGGGATAGGCCTAATGTGGG
>CM070036.1:126207514-126218524 GCA_036250615.1 Ptychadena robeensis
TTGAGGGCTTTTTGATTCCTTTCATCCCTTCTCACCATAACCTTCACGGGTACTTCTAATTGAATGATATGAAATGCTTATCTTTCACAATGTTGCAACTGAGAACCTACCATACATTTTTATGGAACATTGTAGTTGTCAAGGACAGGGCAAGAGAACAGTTAGATTTTGGTAGACATAGTATATATATAGTATATTTAGTATAATAGTAAATAATAAATATCTAAACTTTACTGAAGATACAATATATCATCAGTTGCAGATGTGTTGTAGGGATCAAGTCTGCAGAATCCTTTACTTCCTGCTGTCCAGCCGTTTCTAACTCAGTTCTAAAAATACCTTTTACCAGGTTGGTGTGCCGATTCTTTTTGTGAATGTCAAATCAAAATGAATATGCAGCTCAGGTGTTCAGCTTATCCACGCAAGTTCTGCTGTTGGCTGCAAACTTTTTTTCCACAAGTAAAAAGATAAGTTGTATATGATCCAATTTGTATTTTTAGTTTTAGAGTTCAGCAATGGCAGATTTCAAGTTTAGAGAGCATAAGCCTACTTCAAGTTAAAGTAGCCTTTATAAATAGAGACTACCCTTTCTATTTGTACGTAAAAATGTGGTTTATCACGGCTTACCAGAGAATAGATAGGACCTAAATCGCAGCATCCAGGCTGGAGTATTGATGGCTATGATCCACCGTGCACAGACATTAACGTATTCACAGAATTCGAGAGGCAGCAAAGGAGGTCATCAAGGTGCATGCAAACATTTTAGCAGAGAACACAAGCTGCAACTGATTGATTCATTTTGCCATTCATTCAGCATAAGATCTGGCAGCTGTTCTGAGACATGGGCTCTGGAGAAGATTAAAGTGTCATATTATAGCAATGAGCCTAAACCTACTTCAATATATCCTCATAAACAAGTGTAAAATGATGACCATATTCATTATAATTTAGGTAAATGTAATAAAATTGTACATTTTATGTTAATGAAACTGTTTATGGGCCTATATTTATTTTATGGATGATAGGTCTGGTTTTAATTCACATGGAGTTATTTGTCCAGTAATAGTATTGATTGATGTCATGATTCTTCTCTAGGTGGTTACCCTTAGCTTAATTTGTTTAATGTTATTCTAACTTTTTGACTCAGCAAAGTAGCCACCTATGGGCTTGATTTTCTTCATTCTACTGCTTAGTTTTTACCCCAAACCATCTCAATGTTGGGTTAGTCTGGAGACTGTGTTGGTTTGGTTAAGGGTACCATTCACTCAATTGTACAATTTGCTGACCCTTGATCCAGCAAAATTACCCTAGACCATCACTCTTTATTCTCCATGTTTGACAGTTGATGTAAAAAACTGAGGAACCATCTATTGTAGATGGCATACAAAAATCTTGTGTGATGAACCGAAGATGTTACATTTTGATTTACCAGTTCATCTTTCAACACTTCCAACTTCTTCCAGTCTTCCAAGTCTATTTGCCATTTCCCAGTCCCATAGCACATTAAGAACTTGCTGTTGTCTCCTTTTGCTATTTGTGCAAGTGGCTTCAGCTGACATTTGACACTAGTAAATAACAAGGTAACTGACCATCTCTTGTATCATGTCTGCAGTAACTGAACATTGCCTGTAGTATTCCCACTTTAATTGACTAATAATCATTAGTAAATCTACATTCACTCATTATCTTCTGTAGCATGTTCACACTCTTTGACTATCTCCTGTATTGTCATTTATACAAGACACAGCATACAAATTTTACCCCCTCCCACAAAAAAAGGTACAAAACCTAATGACGTCACTGTGTTGGCTCTCAGAAAGTTGTCTTCTGATGCTGCAGTGGCTTGCCAGACGTCTTACTGTCAGGTTCCAGGACAGAGGATGCGACCAGGAAGGCAACACACACTAACAGAGTTGTGGGGGATCAAAAAACAGATTTAATAGAGACTTACTGGCAGGGTTTAGGGTTCAGGAACAAGAAGCCAGGGAAAGCATGAAGTCCAGCCAAGCAAACAGCAACAGCAACAATGAACAGCAAGCATGGTCTGGATAAAGCACACCTAAATAGCCCTAAGCTAACGAGGAAGGTGTGAGCTCCACCAAGCCCACGCTCGCAGGGAGCCTCAGCAGGCGGTGACCGGAACAGCCAGGGTCCTAACACTTACTGTCAGAGGTTCTCCCAGTAACTTTTGATGATGAGAGAGACTGTACTCACTGTCACCATCACTTTCTTTACAATTGACCTATAAGATCTACACTTTACGTGTTATCTTGTTCTGTATATCCTCCATTGCTGTTGGAACACATAATGTGTTCCAACACTACATTTTTGCAGACAAAGGGGGTTATCAGTTAAAGTTGAGCTACCTATACGAACTTATGGCTCCAACATTCAAGGCTTCATCCTTTTCCTGTTTTTTGAAAAGGAACTTATGTTTAGTTTAGTGTGGGAAACCACTGCCTGCAAGCGCCTGCAAACATTTTTATCTTGATAGACCCCATAGAAGACCTATTGTCATGCCGGGTGACACCAGAGCAGCAATGACACCGGTGAAACAAGGGTGTGGACCCACTGGACCAACTTGCACAATTGGCAGGGGTGCAATCCGGGGCGCAGAGTATAAGGGACTACCTGGTATTCACCAGAGCTCCACGCGAAGAGAGTTGGATTTGGCTGCAGGTAATCCCCAGGTTGCGGTCCCCTGAAAGCACTCCTGCAAGATGGCTGCTGAATCAATACACAGTACAAAACGTTCAGGAGTGAGGAAAGTCCAATAAACAAGCCTAGGGTCAGAAGCCGTGGAGTCAGGAGAGATACCAGGATGCAGTGCCAAGGATTAAGACGTAGGAGTAGCCCTAGGAACAAGCAGGGGGGTAGGATCCCGGGAAGTCAGGCAGGATATGAGAGAAGCTGAAAGTCAACACATAGGAGACCAAGCTCAGGTGATTTCCTGTCACCTGATATTTCCAGATAAAGACCAGGAGGGAGGAGCAACTGAGGAGTAATGCAGGACCACAGCATCCAGCAGAGGGAGCTCCAGAGCTGGAAACTAGAGTTCCTAGAGCAGGAAGCAGACACAGTTCCTCCAATCCTGCTGGGATCTGTGACACATATGGGGCAAAATCCTAATGTTATGTCCGATGGTTAAAAAACCGCCAGTGTAAATGAGACCTAAATCTGCCAGTCCAACATGCATCAAAGGCATAGTCCACACTCACCACAATCTTTTCACAGATTACCCTTCAGTGTAATAAGAATTTCATGGGTGCTGGTTGTGCCGACAATGCTCTTCCACTCCTACACTTATCAATGAAAAGGAAATTTACCATGAGGTGACCATCCCCCACCTCATTAGGAGCATGCCAGGCATTGTAGGCAGGTCACACAGACATGTGGAGGCCACACACACTACTGAGCCTTATTTTCACTTGTTTTAAGGACATTACATCAAAGTTGAACCAGCCTATAGTAATTTTTTTGAGTGTTACTCTGAATCCAGACCTCCATGGGTTGAAATATTTGACTCCATACCATTGATAATGTATGTGTGGTTTTGTTGTCAGCACATTCAACTATGTAAAGAACAAATTATTTAATAAGAATATTTAATTCATTCAGATCTCAGTTGTCTTGATTTTATGTTCCCTTTATTTTTTTAAGCAGCGGATTTCATGTTCAACTTTAGTCAAGATGAAACTTTCCGCACATTTCTTTCTTGGCTACACCTAAATCCAAAATCTTTACTCAAAAGACATATAGACATCAAAACACAACCTCCTGAGGCTGCTCCTCTCACATTTCACTCACAACCTACTATACTTTGTATGTATATATAGACTCGATGTTAAAAAGCCTAAATATATATAGGGACAGTCATATTTTCTTATCTAAAATGCTAGGTATCAAAAATAACTGCCAGTTATACACAATAAACTAGATCAATGTTTACATAATGCTACTTATTTACTTCCATTTTCCGCACATGTAAATTTCTGTTATTATTATACCCTCATTGGATAATTTGTTGAGTGAAATGTCTTAGCTATGTTAGGAAACTTTTTAGGCTAGCTTACAAATGAATGTAGCAATATGCAAATTTTAAAGCCAACGTTTAATTTGCAGAATAAATGTTGACTTAAATAATGAAATCATATGCAAGTAAAATAATGTGTTTATGTTCTCTTACCAGTGAGTCAGTATTCAAAGAGAGCACAACCCAAACTATTTACTAGAATAAATAAACTTACACAAGTCTTTATCTAAAGACTTTTTTAAATTTATAAATTTAAATATCATCAATTTTTACATCATGCTAGCCTATGAATAGCCAATTATTTGTATTGCATACATTTTTGGGATTAAAAAAAATTACAAAGTGCTATTAGATAAAACATGCTTTCTGCTTAATAATAATAGTTTTTTTTAATATGCCAACCAGAAATCAAGGGCAAAAAAGGTTGTTTCATATTTTGTGTAATTAAGGTGCATTTACCACCACTAGGGTGCATCTATGAATTAGTCATTATTTATTAGTGGAGCCTTATAATTGACCATAAATGGAGCAATGGGGGACTTTCTCAATGTCCTTTGATGTAATGCAATGTTATATTATTGCCCATTTTTGTCATCCACCTGTGTGAATAACTTTTATTGGGTGGGGTGGAATCATTTCAACAATATTTAATGGCCCTGTTTACATTGATACATATTTTTAACATCTTTACTTATCAACATGGCAGTGTACAGATATCATAGCATTACAGGTCAAGAGGTCATAGAGACAATAAAACAGCGAGCACATAAGGCATATATCAAAGGCATAGAAAGAGTATTGCAAGCAGAGCCAGACTGTGCAAGTTACTGCAAATAGGCTAGTTTGTACAGGGAGCCAACAGTGGCTCAGACACTTTTGTATAAACCAAACATCATCAAAGCAATACAACATTGATACATTTTAAGAAAGTTGCTTTTGCAATAACATTTCAATATTTTTGGTGAATTCAGGTGCACACATTGAAATTGATCAAATTTCAGAAAAAAAAATTGCAAACACTTGTGGAGAGAAGAACATTCTTTTTCATGTCATGTATAACTGGGACACTGGGAAGGAGCAGTGACTCAATCAAAATGTTTTTAAGTAACCTCCAAATTTTATTTATACTCATATATTGATTCCTCTTGCATCCTCTGTAGAGACGATTCTCTTTGGAAAACTGTCAGCTTTTATATTTTGGAGCTTGCCAACTGATCCTGTTGCTCTAGGAAAACTTCCAAGTGTGTCATTATGGTGAAAACAGTCTTGCTTATGGGTCTGTTGTTTTAACAGTTGTTAAGCAGACGGACAGCGTGCAGGCAATGAAAGCTACTTTAGTGATTATTATACTGTTCTACATATTGCTCACTAAAATATGAAAAGTATGCAAAAATGACTGTAATGTAAGCACTGCCAAAATAATTGGAATTATAGGCTCAGAAAACGAGTTCTCTTCAATAAAAAATACTTCTGTGGGATTGTCATCTGAACCTGACATGGAGTTGACTGTTCACTTGTTGATACACGTACAAGGTTTTCTAATAACTTTCTGCTGCAATATCTTTGGTTATGTAACATCTATCTATCTATCTATCTATCTATCTATCTATCTATCTATCTATCTATCTATCTATCTATCTATCTATCTATCTATCTATCTATCTATCTATCTATCTATCTATCTATCTATCTATCTATCTATCTATCTATCTATCTATCTATCTATCTATCTATCTATCTATCTATCTATCTATCTATCTATCTATCTATCTATCTATCTATCTATCTATATCTATCACACATTACTTGAAGAACCATTTATTTCATCAGACATAAATATAAAAGCACAAATGCCAAACAAAAACCAAAGACAAATGTGTCTGACGGTGAAGTCATCATGATTGTTTCTTTCAACAATAAATATTGATTTATATCCTCAAGTTTACAGTTCATAAAGTTTTTCTTTTCTTTTTCTTATTTGAGCAAGTATATTCTAAAAATATAGATGAAGTACGGTTTGCAGCCACATTTAAATGCTCTGATGAGTCTCATATCCTGCAATTATGCTTTGTCAGTTCTGCTATTATTTTTGTGTAACATTTTTTGACTCATTACTTGATTGTTCACATCTTTATTTCTGGGTCTGGCAGAGCTAGCAAGATATATTTTACTTTCAGCTTTAACTCTATTCAAAAATATTTGCAAAATGTTTTTAAATTCTGTGGTATTTAGAAGAGTTTTAAAGTGTAGAAGAGTGAGCCACCATGATTAAAGTGCAGCAATGGCCTTTGTCTCTATCTCTGATCAATAGGTAAGTCAAAGTAACTTCACATTAAAGTGTATGTAAACCTAGCTTTGTGTAAGTGAAGTTTCTATTTAAAACTAGTAGAAATGGTTAAAACCCATGTCAGTATACAATTTATACCATAAATAATACGATGTTATGGTGTGAACTGTCTAATAGAGATGGTCGAATTTTTAACTTGCTAACTTTGTGAGCTGATTGCAAAGCCTTTTCAGAACTTTGAACTTAATTTGTGCAAAACTATTTTTGTTAGAGACATACTTTTTTTGTAGTATACCCCCAACCATTTTGTACATCTCTACCAAGTTTGCAGATAATACAATGTTCAGGGGTTTGCAATTAACTCGAAATTGTCGAAATGGTTGAATTTTTGAAAAACAATTCGACCATCTCTACTGTCTAAGATTGGATCCACCAATCCTGACCCCCAGCCTTGGGGTCACCAACTCTACTTATAGGTTTTTATCTGGTATGAAAAGAAATGGGACATCTAGCCATCACTGCTGTCTGTTCTGTAACTGAGATGATTCACACTCTTATCTATTTTTCCTGCAATTCTATTTTTGCTTGGAAGCAAAGACTGTCATGGTAGGGGTTCTAAACCATTACATATTCAAGCTAAGGTTACCAATGACTTCAAACTGTTGTTGTTTATGACTTAGTTGACCTGGGTAAAGCCAATGAAAACCCTTAAGGCCTGTTCCGTTAACAACCGCCTGGTAAATGGTCAATTAGACATGAGGTATCTGACGGTCTATTATCTAAACGACCCCCAAGCGACAGCACACGTTTTCGTTGTCCTGCATCCATGAATATAAAATGGACATGTTGCTTGTCATTGGTAGCAACTCCATTTTCGTTGGAATGCGTTATTCCACGTTGAAAACAGCAGTGAATGGGACAGGGTGGCAGTCGAAACTTGTTCTAACTTCAGCAAAAAAAGAGAAAATACCAAATTGCCACCTAAATTGAAAAATGGCTAAAAGGGCAAATAAAAATGCAGTTTTTCCATCTAAATCAATTAACCTTTATTGCTAAAATTGATTAAATTACAAACTTAAAGTGGATGTATACTCCAAGTCTAAAAAATATATATGTAAAATAAAAGTTTAACTTACCTTTGAGCAGGTATGATGGTTCACAATCCTGAAAAAAATATACTTATCTGCTGTTCCCTGTATTAATATGAGAGATCCCATTTTTAACTCAGAATGCAATATCGTAAATGGCCACTGGGAATGTTTATAATGGTTTTTATGGGAAAATTAATCTGTATACATTTCAATGGAGAGCCGAGATTAGGGATTTACCTGGCTTTCACTATGCTCAAACAGGCCAGACTCTTACAGGGGTGCCGCGGCGTATCATCAGGTGACAAGAGTTTTAGAAATAAGTGACACATGGTAATTTAGGTCTGGTGTTATGCAGAGGTGTCCAAAAGGTAAACCACAATCTACCGGTAGCTCTCAGAGGCAATGGGAGTAGATCAAAAAGCCGTACTTTATTAACACAGTAAGGTAATACACAAACATTTACAGAATTGTCATAATACCAATGCAACTATTTAAAGGATATCTCTTGAAAATCACACTACCAGGGTTTTTTTTGGCACCTCATGCATCAAGACAAAACATAAAGTACAGTTAAAAGGTCTTTATAAATATCACAAAATGGACCAATCGGCATTAAAACCATAATATGAAACCACAAAATCTTATTGCACAAATATGGCTTGTCACATCTTTAGAATACCAAATATTCCATAAGGATATGATCTTGCATCCTTGATCCTCCTACATGTTTTGTCCCCTTGGGCTTCTTCAGGGAGGGTAGCTCTATAATACAAATCAAATAGATATTTTTGAGATTATTACACTGTACAGCGACAGGTGCCATTAATACATAGATCGTTCTAATTCATCATCCAGCATACACCTTAAGATATTACATTTCGTGAAGCTCAAAAAAACTTATAGCAAATCCAGGGCCCCCAGTCCCAGGGAGAGGTTCCTCATAGGTGTGGTAGCATCCAGGAATGTGTTTCCCTCATTGGGTCGGGGGCAGGAGAATTCAATTGTGCTGAACATGTTCATGATGTTAGGCAAGGTAAACTATATATATTCTAAACATAAAGTATACTTGATATATATATATATATATATATATATATATATATATATATATATATATAAAATATATGTTTAAATTGTTTTATGATTGGTAGATAATTATGACCTGTTCCATTTTGAAGTAGCTCGCAAGCCAAAAAGTGTGGCACTCCTAGTGAAAGGCAGCTAGCATTTTGACAGAATAAGGTCAATAATGGAAGATTATTCTTCTTTTATGTCATTGTCCCTTTATTTTTAAACAGTTTGATACAATTTAAATGTAAAATTGGTAATTGCCAAATGGTAATTATTTAAAAATTAATGTTATAATTATTTTAAAATGATATTTGTTGGACGTTGGATGTTTTTGTTGCCTTATACTGTACAGTATGATAAACATAGTCTGCCATTTGGGTCACATTTCTTAGTTAATCTTTTTCATCTTAAATCACTAAAACTGGCTTAACATCTTGTGAGTCTTGTTATTAGAAATGTTTCCACACAGTTGGTGTTGTGAAAGATTATGCTTTTCCAATGCAGAGTCTCTTATCTCTGCTTCCAGTAAGACAACTCTTTCTTTACACAACTATAGTCCAGTCATAGGTTGTAAAGGATTATTGATGGTTAATGAATAAAAGATTTTAGAAGATAAAATATAGAGGTATACCTCAGGACTGCGTTCTGTTGTTTTAGAATTCTATTGCCTTTACAAGCAGAATTTATTGAATTTCCTTCAGTTCAGCCAAGTCCAGTCTAAAGCTATTCTTGACTTGGAAGTTGATGTTTACTGACCAAAGGATAGAAAATACTTCACAGCATTTGTAGAAACACAATCCTTTTAACAAAAAGTGTTTTTTTTTTCAGGAAGTAAATTTAACTTCATTTTAAATACCATAAGTTAGTCATCATTACCAACCAGCAGCAATGAAATGTAATGAACTTAGACTGGAGCTTAGTCACATTGATTGTAAACTGCTATACTAAATATTTTAATTAACATAATGCAATAAATTGTATGATCATGCATTCAATGAAAATACCCAACATTCATCAAGATTCACACATTATTCAACACACCATGCTATCCAGGTGTTATTTATTATTTTATATCAGATAGAATCTTCAAGTGTGCTGTGCCTTGCTGGTACTTACTGTATATCTTCATCCTTAAAAAGCTCCATTTATTTTAAAGGCAAATATACCTGTGGGTTTGAACTTCTTCGTACCTTGTCACACAGTTATCAGTACCCATGGACAGGGGCGGTCCTAGAGAAATTGGCTCCCTGGGAGAGCACCCCCTCTAACGCCGACCCTCCCCTGGTAAAACATCTATGCCCACCCCCCTGGAAAGAACTCCACTGGTGTGCTGGGGAGTCTGCTCTTCTTTTTCTCTCTTCCCTGAAGGCTGCACAGATAGTCAGGCGCGCTGTAGGGGAGACATCTTGGCATCGGATGAAAATTTCCATGCTCAAGTGCCACCCTGGGCAACCAACTAAGTTAGCCATGCCTAAAACCACCACTGTCCATCAAGTATCACAACATAATACCTCTGTAGTGTATACACACCGATGTCCCAGATATCATGGAACTGTTCCCAACTAAACTATTCAGTTCCCAGCTATATTGTGATTTTAAGCAATGGACTGATCTAATGAATAGAGAGAAAGAGAGAGATACTGAGAATTTTAGAGCGCTACAAAGAAAGTATTTGTATGACTAACTGCTCACCCACTGCTTTCTCACTATACTTCTGTGTACCACTGCCAACCTTTACCTCATACTGCCCTCTATTGTTCTCCTTTTCACCCATTAGCTGCTATTTTACTCTAGCTGGGCACAATTGTTCTGCCGCCCTTTATTGGCACTGTTGTTGTGTTCATCATGACATGAAAATACATGGGAACTGATAAAATGAAGTACAGACCTTTTCTATATTTTTGCCATGCTCTACCAAGTTGTTCTGTGCTAATGTTCTCTGTCCAATGTCAAGGATATTACCTTTCCTTTTATTTCTCAGAAAATCGTTCTGTGTTATCACAATACAGCAAGAAATTTATCACTCTGACAAAAAGTCATTTGACCAATTGTTTTCATACTTATAATGACATAAGAAATTGGAATGTTAGGATAGATGCATTAATATTTCTTAGATCAATCAATGTGAATTTTGATTTGAGGAAAACATTCAAAAATAACCCAGTATGCTCTGGTTAGCTCTAGATTAAGAATTGTTCTACTCAAATATTCTATGTGGGATGATTTAATAGAAAACTAGAGCATTAATGCTAAAAATACGCTGTTTGACAAATGGGTCCTCTTGATATAAGTGTTTAATGTTATGATTTGCAAACATTATAAAGGCATTTACACAGGAAGATGGCTACTTATTTGGTTAGAAATCTTTTAACCTCCCTAGCGCACTGCTGAGGTCCAGATTTCTGTACCAAAAGTGTACCATAGACTTCAATGGTACTTTGTTGTAGGCCTGTAACTTCCCAAAATAAGTCCGTACAAGGGCCTAATAGACATCCTGAATATAATAATGTTTGAAACAAACAATTATG
>CM070036.1:126236886-126264876 GCA_036250615.1 Ptychadena robeensis
GATTGGGATGTGACTGCCCTGGATATGACATTTTAAATGTATGACCAATCTTACCATACCATATGTTATGACTGATATGCCATGACTGACTGACCACTGGAGTGGCACTAGCCTACCAGAATGCATGCATGTACCAGCCGTACATTGTTGACTTGGTATGAACCGGGGAGTACACATGACCAACCGTACTATGTGGACACGCTTTGAGGTGACCGTACTTCACGCCTCTACTCCGGCAAACGGACCTCTACCCTCTCACTTTATGACTTTATGACTAGGTGTGGCCAACCCCGGGGTGAACAGATGGTAACCCCCTAAGAGACGGTTATTGATGCAATCAGACCTGACACACTTCTCGCCCAGCCCAGTGGACGTAGTAGGGACAACACACATGACCACCAAAATTGATGACCCTTAGCTGATTATTGAATTATCTAGCCACACAGGTGGGACCCGACCGCTCCTCCCTAGGGGTAATACACCCTGGACCCCCCACAGACAGGGGAGGGTGAAGGAGGTGGGACCTAGCTGCAAAGATCCCCGGCGGAGGGCCCCCACGCATTGTCAGGATTGGACCATACAATCCATTTCTTCTGATTCGGACTCTTGACCCACATGACCGATATACTACAAAATTGGCATCTTGGTACTTCACCTTGGGATCACGCCACTCTTTTAACCTCAGGTATGCGATTGTGCGGGCGACCGCCACCTATGCTTGTGTTTTCTGACTTTGATATTTTATGTAACCGATTTAGCGAGAACACGAATTGATAAATAAATGGGAGATGTCTGTAATGGAATATGGGTGACCGCTTGGGTCGTCGGATCTTAGGATATTTACAGTCACTGAACAATGTGATTTATATGTGGACATCTTACATGGGACATGCACTGATGGTATTTATATGTTCCAGGAGACAATAGACATGTATTTTAAATATAAAGCTTCTAGAGGAACCACCTCACCTTCGATCAAACCCCTGATGAAGCCCATAGCAGGGCGAAACGCGTCGGGTAGGACCTACGGGTATGAGTTACCTCGGACCCGATCACGAAGCTTTAATTGTTTTATCTGTGTAACATTATAATTGATGGGAATTTTTATGCATTATGTGCGTGTCTCCGTGTCTATCAATAAATGATGCTGTTTATTTCTTTCACAATCGTGTTTGTAACCTTTGTGCCGTTAAAGTCTCGGGGGCTTGCCACCCAGAAATGTAGCGATCAGAGTTCACTCGATCCTATATGCTTTTTGAAGCTACCCTGAGTAGCTTGGGTATATTCTGGGTTACCAATATTGGTTAACAAATGTACGAGTGTAACCGCTAAGGTGGATAAACATGGAAATATAAACCAAAATATATAACAAAGCCAAATATTACTCATTTAGATAATGCATGTGTTCTATAATTCATTACTTTAATTTCCTGAATTATTTGTAATATATTGTGTTCTCTCCAATATCATGTATTGACTGAGACAGGTTATAATTTCATTTAAATAAATTGCCATTTTCTAAAACAGCATAAAACCATCTGTCTTCCACTGCACAGAAAACGTATCAATGACATGGGCAAGTAATATCAGCACAGCATGACATCCATTTCAAGGCTGATTAATGTCAACCTCTAAGATACACAAAATATTTGCCAATGTTTTAAAATAAAGGAGTTATTCATGACTGGAACTTACATTTTTTTTATATGAGGTTTATTTACTTTCACATAAGTCCATGGATTACAGAATTCTTTACATATTCTAAAGCATTGGTAAGGCTGGGGGTATTGTAAAGCTGAACATTTTAAATTGGACTGTAGAATTAACTTTTTATGCTTTTCTTTGACAATTCATCTGTCTGGTCATGTATCTAAACAGGTACAAAATTTAAAACAGAAACACAATTTGCACCCGGTTACCAGAAGTGCCAACACCTCGATAGCCATAGGGGACTGTAACTGGTGAAATAAAAAAATAAATAATGTCCAACCGATAATGTCATTAAGTGAGTGTACAACTATAGCTCCCCGTTCCCCATGGGAGCTGCCCAATTGGGCCTCGTTGACCCTAACACCATCCAGATTCCCGCTGAGGGCAGGGCAACCTTTATCTGGGAATGACCGTGATGACTTGAGGTATCGTATATTATATCTATAAATTAGCTTATTTTAAATTTTGTATATTTGGACTCTTAAGCAGTGTACAGGCATGTAGATGTTAAATAAAATCGATGTTCGATTAGATTTTTTAGTGCAATGAAAATATCGTATCTCAATTTGTTTATCTTGATTATATTTTAAAAATGTGTACGACGATAAGGCAATCGATGAATAGCATTAATCTTACGATTTTTTACTTCAATGGGAAGTGATGTAGTGTGGGGGTGATTTTTATTCCTATCTCGATCGAAGTATGTATCAAATCTATTATTAACAAAAGGAAGTGATGTATTAAGTGTCACTGATGTCGAAAAAATCGAGCAGAAGTAGCAATTTTAAATCTAATCGAGACTCGATTATTTTTTGAAACATAATCTATAAATTTTAAAACGACAGGAAGTAACAACATTAAAATTAGGTATTCGATAAAAAAAAATCGATTTTGAAAATGTAATGTCTCAATGACAATACAATCATTTAAAATTTACGGACATGTCCGATAAAATTCCAATCGAGAAACACGGCGATATCGATAATTTTTCTCGATCTTATTTAATAACAAAAATTTGATTAAAATTTAAATCGATGTAAATATCAATCTTTTCAATCGATTTGGCCTAAAAATCTACACGTCTGTACACTGCTTTAAGCTAGCCACACATGGTTCGATTTTAGCATTCAATAGATGATTTTCAAAAAAACGATCGTTTGTAAAAAAAATCTATGTTCTGCCCACATAGTACAATTGACGATCATTGATCAAATCGTCGATTGAAAAGTGATCGGACAGGTTGGAAAATTTTGGTCTCGATTTTTTTGGCTACTTCCCTTTAACTTCTGATTGAAACTAAATCGTAAGAGGAATTCAATCGACGGTTTTGGATTACTTCGATTAACTTTTCAGTCGAAATTGAACAATAATCGTACTTGATTTTCGATTTGTTTGATCGAACTACAAAATCTAATCGAACCTCGATTGCTCGCTTAATTGAACCATGTGTGGCTAGCTTAAGACATACCTCCTTTATCTTCAACCTAGTACCCTCAATCCATATGTTCTCCTGGAGAAGTGACTAAGGTCACGGAACGCTTTGAGACTCAACATTTGGACTGAAATTACTAAGCCAACAATTGATTGATTGATTGAAATTGATAATTTTTTTCAATAAATTGATCAAATATTTGGTTTTTTTAAACATTATCGGTTGGTCATTATTTTTAATTTTTTTTCACCAGTTACAGTCCCCTTATGGCTATTGAGGTGCACTTCTGATAACTGGGTGCAAATTGTGTTTCTGTCTTAAATTTGATATATGGGATGATAGTGTGTAAACAGGATTGAATTATAAATCATAACCAATTGGGCAATATACTTTTTTTATTTTTTTTATCTGAACAGGTATCTGAATGGACAAAAGACACAAACTGTTATTGTTCTCAAATTCTTATATACTAAGGTTTGTTATAGAAAACACGGCCATCAGGTTTAAAAGCACTAATTGGTTGAAACAAAAAATATCAAAATTGGTTGAAACAAAAAATTATGTTGACTTTCCCAGATCTAAACCCAAAACATTTGTTTTGAAGAGCTTTGCAATATTTTTATATTTCGGCGGTTAACTAAAACCTGTATAAACCTGTGTGGACTTGATGACAACCTGAATTAAATCTTCTATAAAGGAAATCTTCTTATTATTAAAAGTAATTCCGAGACCATGACAATTGCTGTAAAGCAGGTAATGCAATGCTGACTTTACCGATAGAATAAAAAATGAATTGATACAGAATTCTGTTGTCTTGTGTCTATTGTTTTTTTTTAGTTTCATGTTTTCTGATTTTGTTGTTACCTTAAGAGATATTTCATTGACGATGGCCACCATTATGGAAGAGTCACCTTGGCCATCTCCCAGCAATAGTTCAAACCCATTTATTTTGTTTCATGTTCAAGATGTCTCATCTGCATTACATTTTCATTTGCCATCTGTCAGCTCATTGCTACAACTTCCAAATTGTCTTCAATTTCCTTTGCTATTTGTTCTGTCTTGTTAACTTTCCATCAGATTGCATGTCAGCAACAAACCTGACATCTTCAAAATGAAATCTATATGGAATACATTCCTGGCATCCTATTATGAACAGTTCACCCATTTGATTTAATTTACATTGCAGTTAATGTTGAATGTAAACCCATGACCTTAGTCAGTATATCCAAACAGCTTCCTTACCTGCTGGAAAAAGATGGGATTATTGGTGGCCTCTATCATTTTTCATAGTGTGCATTTAATTAGTTTCTTCTTTATCTGATATATAAGTGTCTTATAACACATTTTGCCTGAAGCTTTCTGCAAATTCAGGTTATCTATCTTTCTATCATATTCTCTAGAGTCATTTTAACTTCCTTATGGTGTCCGCAGACAACCATAACATATCATAGTATTGATTTAATGTAGGACTGTGGGTTGTAAGCTGAACACTCAATGAAATACAATGAGATATAAATTTGGAAGAAACTTTACCCCCATTTGGGACAAATCCAAACCTCTTCATAAATAGATTGTGATATTATGCACACTGAAACAACAAAAGACCTTGGTCCACAGTGGAGATAAGGGTGTGTGTGTATAAATATATATCAATATACATATATATATATACATATACATATATATATATATATACAGTCAAGTCCATAATTATTTATACCCCTGCCAAATTTTGACAGGAAGTTACTTTTATTCAATAGCAAGTTATTTTGTGACGGGAAATGACATAGGTGTCTCCCAAAAGATAATACGACGATGTACAAGAGGCATTTTTTGTGGAAAAAACATAAAAATGTCATGTCCAAAATTATTCATACCCTTCACAAACTGTCACAGTCTCTGGGAAAATCCAAAGTTCTATACCATTCCAAATAGTCCAAACTGTTCTAAAGCATCCTAATTAACCTTATTAATTCGGAACAGCTGTTTTAATCAACTAAACAGGTGAAAAACAGCAACTTGGTTTGTGGACATTCATGGCTAAGACAGAGGAGCTCAGTGAAGACCTGTGGCTGCGCACTGTGACTAAGTCAGGCAACGGCTACAAGACCATATCTAAATGTTTTCAAGTTCCAGTGGCTAAAATGCAAAGTATTATTAAAAAATACAAGATGTTCCACACTGTGTAAAAACTCAGAGGACATGGTTGGAAGCCAAAAATGATACCTGTGCTGGCCAGGAAGATAGTGAGAGAGGTGAAAAACAGTCTAAGGATCACCACCAAGGCCACCCTGGTCAATCTGGGCTCTGCTGGTGGCAATGTCTCAAGGCAGACAATCCAATCGACACTGCACACTGCTGGGTCCATGGATGCAGACCAAGGAAGATACCACTTCTCCAGGTAAGGCACACAAAAACTCGCTTGGCTTTTGCAAATGCTCATCTGGACAAAGAAGAAGCCTTCTGGTCTTCTGTGTTATGGTCGGATGAAACAAAAATGTTATTGTTTGGTCACAATTATGTTTCCTGCATTTGGCGTAAAAAAGGAGAAGCCTTCAACCCAAAGAACACCATCCCTACTGTCAAACCTGGTGGTGGGAACCTAATGCTTTGGGGGTAGTTTTTCAGCCAATGGACCAGGGAACTTAATCACAGTAAACAGCAACATGAAAAAAGAGCAATACATGAGGATTCTTATTGATCAGGCAGTCTGCAGAGAAACTTGGCCTTGGGCACAAGTGAGGACTTCAGCATGACAATGACCCAAAACACATAGCAAAAGTGGTGAAGAAATTGTTAGCAGACAACAAAATATTGGAGTGGCCCAGCTAGAGTCCTGACTTAAATCCAATTAAGAATCTGTGGAGGGAGCTTAAGATCAGGATGATGGCAGAAGACCCTCCAAACAGAAAGATTTGGAGCTCATTGCTAAAGATGAATGGGCAAAAATACCTGTGGAGACATGCAAAAATCTGTAATAGGCCAAAAAAAAGGCTTTTCTATTGATTATTCAGAAGGGTATGAATAATTTTGTACATGACACATTTTGCTCAAATGTAAATACATGTACATAAAAGCTGAGAAATGTTTTTTTTCCACAAAAATGCCTCTTGTACATCATCTTATTTTTTGGGAGACACCTATGTCATTCCCATCAAAAATAACTTGCTGGTTGAATAAGTAAAAATTTGCCTGGGGTATGAATAATTATGGGCTCAACTGTATGTCACTCTGCCCTATTTAAACGCTGAGTTACCTTTCTTTAAAGTTGGGTATTACTGTAATACATAGGCATTTAATCATTGTATGAGCAGGGGATCAATATGTAAAACAAAGAGAAACATTGCTTTACTTCCCAATAAGTGTACAATGTAATAAATCTAATTTTAGTTTCGATAAATTACTATATATATATATATATATACTATATTGGGGTGCGGAGTATCATATTCTTGTAAGAAAACTGCATGATTGGGCCAAATTTGTAGAAAAAAAGAGGACAAATATCTTGTCTCATAATACAAGTGCATAGGAAGCATAAGTGGCCAGGTGGTCCCTAGGTGTGATCTTATTTTTTCTTTCAATGTTTAATAAAATGCAATTTTACAATTGTTTGCCAAACTATAAATAAGGGCCAAGTTATGGCTACTACTATAAAATGACAGAAAGATTGAGAAGTGCCAGATTGGAGAAAGGGTTATCCAGGAAGAGGAGTTATTGGGTAGAATGTGAGATCAGTTTACCCACATGTTTATCCACATCTGATCCCATGTTTTAGAACAATGAAGGTTAACATGATATAATTACAAAACGTTGGCATAATCATCATAGATTGTAAATAATTAATATAGAGCTTGGATAGTTTAGACACCTGATTTGTGGTTTAAGCTACATGCAAGGTTGGTAATAATTGGTTAAATTCTGCATACTTAGACCATTTCAGATAACAAAAATAAAAACATATTAATATGACAATTCCAGCTGTAATGGTGCCCTCACATAAATACGCAAAGTATTTGAGACAGGTAAAACAAAGGCTCTGTAAAAGAAAAGTTTGGATTTAAACAGATTTTTTTGTGGTAAAAGGAAAGGTCCAGGTGGTCCCAGAAGTAAATGTGTAGGGGAAAGATACATAATGGAAATAAATAAAGTAGCAAGTAATGACAGATGAAATATAAATGAAAAAAGCAGGGTCAACAAATGTAGTAAAAGAGAAGGAAGTGGCAGAGTAGGTGCCTGGGAGGACACAATACTAGTATAGAGAAAATGGATTGAAAGGTTTCACAAACCAGAAATTAGCCATGATCTAGAAATTAGCCTGGTCAATTTCCTGAAAGACCGACTAGTGTGCAAGTTCGTGGCCGAGTGGATGCCTGCGGTTGTCAGCGGCCGTGCCCAACCGCGAGGCACGCGGTTGCACGCGGTCTCATGCGGTTGTGTGTGTGGTTGCACGCGTTTTTTTGCGAAGCGTTTTTTTTCTTCTAATCTTCCTGCTGAATTGCATTATGGGAATTTCCACTTCATGCTGTATTCTCCTGATGGAAAATATCAAGATGGATGCCTCTGACTCTTCAGATGATTCAGTACTGACATAATTATTATTCTATTAATAAACACATGCATACACAGAATTGTACTAAAACAGCATGGCCAAAGAACTGCCCATCTACAGTAATCACTGTTCTTTTCCTATTTGGGGGTACATGGGGGGCCTAAATGTACAAATAAATGAGTACTTACAATTTCTGCAAGTCTGTGTCACCTCACTGCTTCTCCAACAACTTTTATTTTACCTTCTTTTTCTAAGAAAGTAGGGGGGAGTGGTTCTCAGGGTCTTCTTGTCTTCCTTTCCTCCAGTCCTCCTGACCGTGCCCAGCCGCGCCCAACCGCGCCCAACTGCGCCCATAGGGAAACAATGGATGCAGATGAAATCCGCGCCCTGTTCTCTGCACAACCGCTCCAATCTGTCAATGTGCACAGTTTGGCGCGGATTGGCGCGGATCGGCGCGGTATGCAGTTAAAAACTCGGTATGCTGCGTTCAAAACCACATCCGCGTCCGCGCCCGACCACAACCGCGCACATCCGCGCACAACCGCATACATGGAAACTTCCACATGCATTTCCAATGTATGCGGTTGTGGGCGGACGAAACTGCACTGAACCGCGAGGTTAGAACCGCACCTAACCGCTCAGTTCCGTGTTAGTGAAAACAAGCCCTTAAGATGAGATTTCTTTATATATGTTTTTAGTCTTTGGTTCAATGTACTTAGGTCTTACACTAAAATATTATATTTACAGGGGTTCCAGATTCCCACAATATAGAACCAGTAGATACTTATGGAAACATATAGAAAAATAACAAGAATCTATTTATTGCCTGCAGTGATGACTAATAACTTCAGCGTAGTATGTATTTTTAAAGAAGCCAAACAGTGATTTTCAAACTATAATGAAATAACCTTATACTTCTTTCCACCTCCTCATCAATGTAAAATGAATCGAAACATCAAACATAATAATTTACATTATTTGTATAAACCTTAACCGTGTTTTCAAAAGATATCTTTGGTTTTAAATATGATCTTGTCTTAATGAAAGATTTACTAGCTCAGAGCTTTGGTGTAGTTTAGTGTGCTTCAGGGAATTGAAATAACATTTCTGTAACTATTGGATACCAAATTATTGTACAGACGACTTTTAATAATGATTTGTTGCAAATAAACATGTTTTTGTTTTTTAAACAGCCATTGATAAATGCTGCTCTTTTCTTGAGCTGTACCCAATGGACTGCCACTGCAGTAAAATAAGTTTATAGCTAACTCGTATACAGTTTTCTGAAATGAGCACAGATTATTTCCATCACATTTCAGCAACAGCATGATTACTTTATAGATTTTTGGCTTGCTCTACTTTGGACCTTCACAGTTTCTTACTTTTACTGAAATTGCATACATTTTCAACTGGGTGACAATTAAAAGATGTTTGGCAGTTTGTGAAAAAAAATACATAGAAAAATACATGTAAACTACCTGTTGTCTATGGAATTCTAGCCTTTCAGGGCTTCCTGAGTAGTGTTGATAGCTAATATTCTAATTGCAAATTGTTATTGTGAATATCTGCACTTTGAGAATTCATGAAGTGCATATTATATCTTTGTTATTAAGATTTACATCGGTACCAGTATGGTATTGCATTACAGTTTGCAATATGCGCATGTACAAGTGCTGATTTGCGCAATGAAGGTAATGACTGGAGATCACAAATTCTCGTATTTACAAATTTATTGTGAATACTAGGCAATTTTTTTTTTTTTATATTTTGCAAATACGAATATTGCCTATGCTGCTCATCACTAATCCTGTGATGTGATCATGTGATGACTTCAATCCAGGGATGAATTTAAAACTGGGCCAACTGGGACAAGACTTAGGCCACCGAAGCTGATAATAGCAAAACCTTTCTGACCTGGCTATTTTTTCTCACAACAGGTTAAAACAAGGAAGCAATTTAATACCTATTAACCTACCCTATAGAGATATAAAAAAACACTATACATTTTGCTATGAATGTAGCTACAGTTGCAAGAAAAATATATAAACCCTTTGGGATTACATGGAGTTTTGCATGAATTGGTCATAGAATGTGCTCTGATCTTCATCTAAGTCAAACCAATAGAAAAACACAGTCTACTTAAAATAATACTACACAAACCTCCTGTTTTCATTGAATTTAACATAACATGTAAACATTCACAGTGCAGGGTGGAAAAATCCTGTGAACTTTTGGACTTAATTACTGGTTGACACTCCTTTGGCAGCAAGTACCTTCGATGACTGATTGGGGACCAGTTGATCCCTTGGCGGCCTATGATTCTCCATTATCTATGTAACTTTCAAACGCACGCTTTTGACAAAAAGTGTGCAAAAGACTTTTTGAAGTGTAATTATATGCTATCTATAGGTCAAGGATTTACAAATAGTGATGGACCGAACTGTTCGCCGGCGAACTATTTGCGGCGAACTTCGCATGTCGCGCGTCGCACGTAGTTCGCGAACATATGGCGAGTTCATCCCGACCCATCTTTTTACATGCACAAACTGACCCTGTGAGTAAGTCGCGAAATCAGCAATCAGCCCCCCACTCACGGACACCACCCCCTTAAATAGCAAGTAGAGGAGCAATTTCACATGCTGGAGAAGAGAGAGTTGAAAAGAGCTGCTGTGGCGCTCATAGGCAACATGCAGGAGGTTCTCTTCACAGTGTAATCTTCATTGTCTTAGTGCTGTCAGGACAGAGTCGAAAAGACCCAAAAGCCTTTTTAGGGTATTTTTTGTACCTGTTGCTGTGGCCGCATGCCAGGCTGTGCAGTGACCTGCAAGCCACATTGCAGTGATACGCCGTGTCATATCTGTGGCACTTGTTACCCTTGGGGTTTTCACCTATTGTAGGATAATAACTATGCACAGCTTCCGTCCATTTACAAGCGTTGTGCAACTGTGTGTGGCCCAGTGCCATACCACAGTTATCTGGTGGCAGGGTAATACCCAGAATTTTTTTCACCCATTAATTAAAGGGTATTATACATAGTGCAGGCTTCAATCCATGACCAGCCTTGTGCCAACCTTGTCATCTCAACAGGGTCTGCCATACTGACCATCACCACCAAGTTGTCCTCCAACTGACAATCACCACCAGTGTCCTCCATATGACAATCTCCCCCAGTGTCCTCCACACTGACCTTCTCACAAGTGTCGCCATACTGGGACAATCTCCCCCAGTGTCCTCCACACTGTCCATTCTGCACCAGGGTCCTCCACATGCACACCTCCCCCAGGTCTGTCACACTGACCATCTCCCCCAGTGTCCTCCACATGCCATCTCCACCAGTGTCCTCCATATGACCCATCTTCCCCAGGTCCTCCACACTGTCCATCTGCTACCAGTGTCCTCCACACTGACCCATCTCCCCCAGTGTTTGCCATACTGACCATCAAACACCAGTGTCCACCAAAATGACCATCTCCACCCAGTGTCGCCATACTGCAATCTCCCAGTGTCCTCCACACTGTCCTACTGCACAGTGTCCTTTCCCACACTGACCATCACCACAGGTCTGACACACTGACCATCCCCCCCAGTTGTCCTCCACACTGGCCATCTCTACCAGTGTCCTCCACACTGCCATCTCCCAGTGTCTGCCACACTGACTTCCCCCGTGTCTGCCACACTGACCATCTCACCCCAGTGTCCTCCACACTGACCATACACCACCAGTGTATGCCATACTGACCATGCACCACCAGTGTCCTCCACACTTGACCATCACCACCAGTGTCCTCCAAACTTGACAATCCACCACAGTGTCTCCAAACTGACGCTCTCCCCCAGTGGTCCAACCATGGTGTTAGTCGGTGCTCCGCCAGCTCAACGTCCCTTGACTATAATTGTCGAAATCCTGGTCGCGGATTGATGGTGTGAAAAGGAGTTTTTTGGGGGGAGTTTTGGCCAGGGATCCGGCCGTCTGGTCATGGTCCGTGGTGACCCAGGTTGTGGTAGACCCCGTGGAAAAACTTCCCAACACTATTGTGGCCAGAGGAAGGGTCCCTTTAAATCCGCCTCCCCATTTCAATGGCGGGTTTGCCGGTTCGCCGGGTTCGCGAACTTTTGCGGAAGTTCGCGTTCGCCTTTCGTGAACATCAAATTCCGGGTTTGCGCCATCACTATTTACAAATCAATAATTCAGTCAGAGAAGTTGGGCAGCCTATAATAATACATGGTTTGTGTATTGTATGATTTGTTTTAGTTGTTTTCAGTTGTTTATGATTCCTGTCCTTTGTTTAAGGTACAAATTCTAAGTACTTTTTTTAAACTAGGCATACACAGGTACCCGTGGGATTGACCAGCAATCATTCACAGTGCAGTGATGTACACCTACGGAAAATAACTTCCAACACCGGCTGTGAGCTGCTGAGAGCCGGACACAGGATGGCTGCAAGGAGGGGGTACACAGCGCAGCTTAGCTCTGTAGTGTACACAGCGCAGCTTAGCTCTGTCCCTTTTTCTTTCCGTGTCCCACTCGCAGCTGCCTGTAAGATTTAGGGACATGTCCGTTCCCAGTTCGACCAACCAGGCATACCAGGCTCAATTTTTAATAGATTAGAGTGCAATTGATCACCATAATTGCGCACGTGGCTCGATTGTGATTTGTACAAATTGAGCCATGTAAGTCATAAAACAACTAAAAAACTACAAGCTATGGAACAATAATCAGGTTTTTATTTGTACTTTGTTTGACAAATATGAACTTTTGTGTAAACCCAAAAATTCAAGAGAAGCGAGAGACAGGTGCTTAAACACATCAGTTCCTACACTACCCAGTTTGGAGACTAGGGACTCCAAGAGGGACTTTAAAGGCTCTAATTGTAGACATGATAGTGTATAATAAAATATACATTCCAGTACAAATAATTACATGATTACATGAATTCAACGCTATCCAATTTCACTCCGTGGGGGCTGCTGCGGGGATGGTCAGTTTATATGGCCTTCAGGATCCCACCCCACTGGAGGACAAGCTCTATATACACCCAACTTATCTACATAACATTTAGAATTTCTGTAACGTGTGAACACATTTATGTGCAACCATTTGATTTATCAGATTAAAATTTATTATGATTGTTTAGAACTTACCCCAGACTTTTTATCTGTTACTTTTAGTACTGGAAAACACTATAGTGCCCTGAAGAAGTCAGATGGTGAAACGTGTCGGAATAGTGTTTCTTCTCATTTCTACATCAACTCCTTCCCTTACATGGACATTGAACATTTGGGTGGAAAATATAGATCTGACTTTTTTGTAACTATGAACTGTAATCTTTGGACTGACAACATAATAATTTATAATGTTTGTCTCTCTTTTAAATTGTGTGTTTCCAATTCTGTTAAATTTATGTAATCATGTATTTATTTGTACTGAAACTATAAAGAATGTATATTTTATCATACGCTATCATGTCTACAATTGGTGCCTTTAAAGTCCCTCTCGGAGTCCCTAGTCTCCAAACTGGGTAGTGTAGGAACTGATGTGTTTAAGCACCTGTCCCTCGTTTCTCTTGAATTTTTGGGTTTAAATATATTTTATGGGATATGTCACATTTTTTCAAATCAGGGAATAGGGTTCTGGATATTTTTGGAATGGACTGCTATGAACTATTGTGTACCTTGCTTGGCAATGATAAATAGTGATGAGCGGCATAGGCAATATTAGAATTTGCGATATTTCGCTAATAATTTTACTAATATTCGATTCTATATTCGCGAATATTCGCAATCATAGATTGCACAATCTAGATCCGCAAATATAATCGCCTTGTAACTACCTTCAAAATGAATGGTCACATGTGCTATTTTCACATTGCGAATATATATTCGCAATCCATGCCCAAGGGCATCCCAATGCAAATATTCGAGATTGCGAATATCCATATTCGCGAATTTTGCGAATTCTTGAATAGCCGATATTCGCCGAATACATTTGAAATTCGAATATTTGAGCTCAACACTAATGATAAAACCATTGTCTACCTGACAAACAGAACTACAAAAGACAAGTACTGCATAAGTAGACTATTGGTTGTTGTGTTTCACATTGCAGCAGTCATTGTATTGACAGCTGATTTTTGACACCATCTATAATTGTATGTGTTAAGAAAACATGATTTAGGAATTGTTCTACGATGTATTACAGCATTACTGCATTATTCAGTACCCTAGTATTTATGATTGACATTATTAGTAAGTTATTACTATAAGCACACATTTATGTATCAAATACCATCGCAGAAACACTTGTGTTTCTCCTTTCCTTCTTTATTTCAGATAACCATCATCCAAAACATCAGTACACACTATTCCATCATCCATCATCTTCTGTACTCATATGCCATATGTGTTTTTGAAACCTGATAAATAGTTGTTCCTTCTTGTAATTTCAGAAATTGCTAAATAACTTTTTTTGGACATGTGCCTGCAGCTCTAGTATACCTACAGAGGCCAGGAAAGAACAGCTTCTATCTCCAGCTCAGCACTCCTGTAGGGAAAATGATATGGCAGGAAAGCTGCACAGAGAAAAAACGAAGCACCAACTGCTGAAGACAGAAATAAATTATTTTAATTAAGGAAGGTGCCATCGATGCCTATGTTTACATCTGCAGTTGTCATGATACAGGCCAAGTTATCAGCTATGACACCACCTGATTGTTGTACATGTGCCCATTGCTGCATGTCACAGTTATTAGAGTCACTGGTATGTCATAATTAAACTGTGATTTTTAGTTCCAATTAAACCATCAATCAGTTTTGCCAAAAGCAAGAAAGTGGAGATAATAACAAAGCTAGAAATTAGAAAGAAAGAATGCTTTTTTAATAAGAATTAGAAGTCAGAGGGAGAAAAAGCAATTTCTTAATCTTTGGTGTAGGGTCTATTGAATTTCTTAAAAAATTAACTAGCACTTGTTCACGCATTGCTTCTATAGGCAATATGCAAATTCGCCACATTCCGAATTCATGAATGATATGCAAATATTCTGATCAAAATGTCACACGACATTGAAATAGGATTCCTGAACGCAGGATCGGTTGAAACTAACGAACAATCGTTTGCCAATTGCACAGAAATGTGTCCCAAATATTCGAGATTACGAAGATATAACACTATTTACTATTTATGGAGAATGATTGACTATTACACACTACAACTTGACTTTTCTGAAACACATTAACTCAACTACAAGTCCAAAAAGAAAAAGAAAATTACTTGGCAGTGAATAATAGAATTACAACAGTTTGCATATGTGCCTCCCACTTGTTAATGGACCAAAAGTAATGGGACTAAATAGTAATTCAAACTTTCCCTTCTTAATACTTGGTTGCAAATCCGTTTTCAGTCAATTACAGCCTGAAGTCTGGAATGCATAGACATCAAAAGACACTGGGTTTCATCCCTGGTGATGCTCTGCCAGGCCTCCACTGCAACTATCTTCAGTTCCTGCTTGCTTGCATTTTGCCTTCAGTTTTGTCTTCATGCTCAATCAGATTCAGGTCAGGTGATTGACATGGTCATTGCATAACATTCCACTTCTTTCCCTTAAAAACTCTTTGGTTTCTTTTGAAGTATGCTTTGGGTCATTATCCATCTGCACTCAGAAGCACCATGAGTTCTGAAGCATTTGGCTGAATATGAGCAGATATTGTAAGCAGTCACATTATCAATAAATACAAGAGAACCAGTTGGCAGCCATACATGCCCATGCCATGACACTACCACCACCATGCTTCACTGATAAGGTGGTATGCTTAGGATCATGAGCAGTTCCTTTCATTCTCCATACTCTTCCCATCACTATGGTACAAGTTTATCTTGGTCTCATCTGTCCATAGGATGTTGTTCCAAAACTGTGAAGGCTTTTTAGATGTCGTTTGGCAAACTCTAATCTGGTCTTTCTGTTTTTGAGGCTCACCAATGGTTTACATATTGTGGTGAACCCCTTTGGTGAAGTCTTAACTTGATTGTTGACCAGTGATGGCCGAACTGTCCACTATGCAGACAGTTCAAGGTTAACATTTTCGTCTCACTGGGGAACAGTACAGGTGTTCGACCCACCCCCTTCGCCGGCGAGAAGAGGTCTATAATTCTTCCAGACCTTTATGTGCCTGGTCCGACTGAAGGAAGAATTTTTTTCACTAGAGGGTGGGTAGAGACACCCAATCTCTTCCGGTTTAGGAACAGGGAACTGTGCGTTCCATATATCGGTACAGCTCTGACGGACTTTTGTTCGCCTGTTCGTGGCCAGACACCGCCGTTGTTTGGCCATCACTATTGTTGACTTTGACACACATACACCTACCTCCTGAAGAGTGTCCTTGATCTGGCCAACTGTTGTGAAGGGTGTTGTTTTCACCAGGGAAAGAATTGTTTGGTCATCCACCATAGTTGTTTTCTGTGGTCTTCTGGGTCTTTTGGTGTTGCTGAGCTCACCCTGCTCACCATGGTCTTCCGTGGTCTTCTGGGTCTTTTGGTGTTGCTTAGCTCACCGTGCTCAACGTGCTTTTTAAAAATGTTCCAAACAGTTGTTATGGCCACGCCTAATGTTTTTGCTCTCTCTCTGGTGGGTTTGTTTTGTTTTTTTCAGTCTAATGATGGCTTGCTTCATTGATAGTGACAGCTCTTTGGATCTCATATTGAGAGTTAAGAGCAACAGATTCCAAATGCAAATATTGCACACTTAAAATTAACTCTATATAATATTTTATCTGCAAATTATAATTGGGATAATGAGGGAATATCCCACACTGGGCCATGGAACAACTGAGATGCCAATTGTCCCATTACTTTTGGTCCCTTAACAAGTGGGAGGCACACATGCAAACTTGTAATTCCTACACTGTTCACCTGATTTAGATCGAAATATCCTCAAATAAAGCTGATAGTCTACAGTAAAATTACAATGTGTTTGTTTCATTCCAAAGCCATTGTGGTGGTGTATAAAGCCCAAAATGTTGATATCCCAATATTTATGGACCTGACTGTATAAAGGCTTTTTTCTTCTGTATGCAGCATTTTATTCAGAAAAAAAGAGTTTCCACAGACACTGATACCATGATGAACTGCCAGCAATTTTAGGTGCTAAAACAAATGTAGTGATGGCCGAACATCGGCCAGGACTGTCCACGAACGGGCGGGTCGGACATCTAAAGACGTCCGCCGTCCGCCTGTTCACGGACAGATTCAAATTCCCCGCCTCTAGGCTGGGAATTTGAATCGGAAAAAACGGATGTGACGTCAGTGACGTCACATCCGGTCCCTGGAACGCATAGTTCCTGGTTTAGGGAGCCGGATGTGACGTCACTGATGTCACTTCCTGCTCCGACCGTTTTTTTTTCACTAGGAGACCGGCTTTATGCCCGGTCTTCTAGTAAAAAGATTCTTCCTCCTCTGCCGGAGGAAGAATAGAGATCATCTTCTCCCTGGCGAACGGAGTGGGTTGAACACCCGCACTGCTCGCCGGCGAGAAGATGGGCGAATATCCATGTTCGCCGCCGAACTGTCCACCTTGCGGACAGTTCCGCCATCACTAAACAAATGTTCTTCAAGCCATGAAGTAAGGAGTACACAGTGACATTTGGTATAATGTCCTAGTTAAAAGATGTGTACTAATTTTCTTCTGCATCAAATATAATACATAACATAACTCACTACATTAGATTTAATTCAACAGGCTAAGGGCTCAATAGGCAGGGAACATTGACATTGATTTTTGATGGCCCCTTGTGCAAATTTTGTACACGTGCCCTATGGCTTATAATTTTTCCTGTTACAGATAGTCTAATGCAGAATGTAATATTATATTACCAGTCTTTTCATGAAGCTGTATCTGAGCGGAATTTTCCTGATTTAAATACTTATCCTTGCAGGAGGAGTATCCATGAATACATAATGTACGTAAATGTATGCTTGCCTTTTGAAAATTAATTTAACTTTCTAAAGCCCTGTGAATTCATAGACAAGGAAATAGAATAGATGGTTATCCTCAGAGACATTCATTTTAATCAGTAAAGATGGTAAAAGATAATAATTATAAAATGTTAGCTATAACTAATATATAGGACATTTCGTTATTGAAATTAATTATGAATTGTATTTGTTGTTCTACAACATTTTTAAAGCAAATCATTAAATTGAAACTTAGAATATTTTTTTAAGCAAACCTTAAGGCAGTGGTTCCCAAACTTTCCTTGGCCCTTTTCAATTTAGGAACATTATCGAGCCCCCTCCCTATTCAAACAGGTAAAGAATGAGGACCTGCGCCCCCCTGGGATACCTTCGCACCCCCCCCCCAGGGGGGCCCGCCCCCCAGTTTGAGAACCATTGCTGTAAGGTATCCCTCATCTATCGAGGCAGAATCACCTCATGTATGGCTACCTTAATATCTGCTTTGATATTCATCTCTTGTGAGCATCTGTGGTAGAAACCTCTCACTACCTCTCCTGGAAGTCTTTTTGAAGAATCTATTAAATTTTTTTTAACCTCCTTGGTGGTCTGCCCGAACCCAGTACCTGCACAGTTTGTTCATAATACTAACTCTGCCCGGCCGGGATCAGGCATACATGCCAGTGCTGTGCAAGCTCGCTGCAGGCCCGTCAGTCGCTAACGGTGCCGCATCTTCACCCTCATCAGTGACAGCAAAGGTGTGAGCAACCATAGACCTTGCTTTTCCCAGCCCTCATCGAGATTCCGACGATGTTTGGAGAGGAGGGCTGAGAATCACGGCAGAGTAGTGTACAGTACAGTGAACTAGGCCGCGATCACCCATAATGCCCAGGAGGTTAATTAAGCCATGAGGCGCTGGTGACGATAGCGCAAAAATGCCATAACACCCAGTAGGTTCATTAAAATGCTGAATAAAATACTTTTTTCAACCGTCTTCTTATAATTGAAGGCTTAATTCATTTCCCCTCTTTGCTCAAGACTGTACATAGGTTTCTTCAGTCTCTGGTTTTTATCTTAAATCTTCATCATAATCTTTGCTTATCTATAAGCATGTTGTATTTGTATCTATATTTTTGTCAGTGATGATTCATAATGCAGTTTTGCTGCTAGTTAGAAATATAAAATGATATCCATAGTGTGGGCAGAGATTAAAGAAATCTTGTTAGCTACAATCAAGTTACACAAAAAAGGTACAATGGAAAAAAAAGAGCCCCAAAGCATGATTCTACAGTATTGTTTTTGCGCCAAACATATCTTTTGGAATTATGGCCAAAATATTCAACCTTGGTTTCATCAGACCATAACACCTTTTTCCGCATGCTTTTGGAAGACTTCAAATTGTTTTGCAAAATTTATCCTGGCTTGGATGTTTTTCTTTGTTAGTAAAGGCTTTCGTCTTGCCACTATAGTATACAATACTGCACATCACCAAAAGAACACCATCCCCACAGTATAGCAGGGTGGTGGCAGCATCATGCCTTAGGGTTGTTGTTTTTTCAATTAGAACTGGGGCCTTATTGTTAACTGTTAATAAGAAATTATTAACAGTTCTAAATACCAGTCAATATTGGCACAAAACTTTCAGGCTTCTGCTAGAAAGCTGAACATGAAGAGGAACTTCATCTTTCAGCATGATAATGACCCAAAGCATACATCCAAATCAACAAAGGAATGGCTTCACCAGAAGAAGATTAAAGTTTTGGAATGGCCCAGCCAGAGCCCCTGAATCCGATTGAAAATTTGTGGGGTGATCTGAAGAGGGCTATGCACAGGAGATGCCCTCACAATCTGACAGATTTGGAGTGTTTCTGCAAAGAAGAGTGGTCAAATCTTGAAAAAAATGTCAAAATGTGCCATGCTGATAGACTCATACCCAAAATGTGCCATGCTGATAGACTCATATCCAAAATGTGCCATGCTGATAGATTCATACCCAAAATGTGCCATGCTGATAGACTCATACCCAAAATGTGCCATACTGATAGACTCATACCCAAAATGTGCCATGCTGATAGACTCATACCCAAAATGTGTCATGCTGATAGACTCATACCCAAAATGTGCCATACTGATAGACTCATACCTAAAATGTGCCATGCTGAAAGACTCATACCCAAAATGTGTCATGCTGATAGACTCATACCCAAAATGTGCCATGCTGATAGACTCATACCCAAAAAGACTGAGTGCTGTAATAAAATCAAAAGGTGCTGCAACAAAGTATTAGTTTTAGGGTGTGTACACTTATGCATATTATTTTATTGTCATATGTTTTCTTCCCTCCACCTAAAAGATTTCAGTTTATTTTTTAATTGAGTGGTACAATTTATAGATCACATTAAAGGTGTAAAAAGTTCTGAAATGATTTATGTTTGTCTCATTTTTGTACAGCACAGGAACCTGACATTAACCAGGGGTGTGTAGACTCTTTATATCCACTGTATACAATACTTAGACATAGTGTGGTCATCACAAATATTATAATTAGGCATACCAGCTATACAACCTAATTTTTTTAGACATAAAACCATTTAAGAGTTTTGTTTACCAGGCTTTCAATGATCCAGGTCTTAGTTTATCCAAAGTAGTACGTCAAAAAAACTTGCTGAATTTTTGCTACACGTCTGATTGGATTTATTTATTCAGAATGGCTTTTACAAAGTAATTTCCAGGACATAAATACTATGGCATGGTGCTCCAATCAGCATAATCATTTAGCAATATAATTTTTTAAGGCATCTTATTTAATGCCTTTTAACAGGTACTGTAGGGGTAAATACATTCACACTTATGTACAAGTATAACTGTATCTTCACCCAAAGACACATACAGTCAAGACCATAATTATTCATACCCCTGGCATATTTTGACTTAAAGTTACTTTTATTCAACCAGCGAGTTATTTTTTGACGGGAAATGACATAGGTGTCTCCCAAAAGATAATAAGACAATGTACAAGAGGCAGCTTTTACTTGCATTTGAGCAAAAAGTGTCCAGTCCAAAATTATTCATACCCTTCTCAATAATCAATAGAAAAGCCTCTATTGGCTATTACAGCTTCCTAAAATTGCAGACAAGCTTTTTGCATGTCTCCACAGATATTTGGCCCATTCATCTTTAGAAATGAGCTCAAAATCTTTTAGGTTGGTGGGTCTTCTTTCCATCACACCCCTCCCTTCACAGATTTTCAATTGGATACAAGTCAGGCCTCTGGCTGGGCCACTCCAAAATGTTAATGTTGTTTACTAACCATTTCATCACCACTTTTGCTTAGTGTTTTGGGTCATTGTCATGCTGAAATGTCCACTGATGCCCAAGGCCAAGTTTCTCTGCAGACTGCCTGATGTTCTCATTGAGAATCCTTATGTATTGCTCTTTTTTCATGGTGCTGTTTACTGTGATTTGGGTTGAAGGCTTCTCCTTCTTTATGCCAAATGAAGGAAACATTATTTTGACCGAACAATAAAATGTTTGTTTCATCACCAAAAGTCTTCTTCTTTGTCCAAAGGAGCATTTGCAAAGGCCATGCAGTCTTTTATGTCCCTTATCTGGAGAAGTGGCGTCCTCCTTGGTCTGCATCCTTGGAACCAAGCAGTGCGCAGTGTCTGTTGGATTGTCTGCCTTGAGACATTGCCACCAGCAGAGCAGCTGTTCTCAATTAAACAGGGTAATTAGGATGCTTTACTGTAGAACAGCTTGGACTATTTGAAATGGTATAGAACTTTGGATTTTCCCAGAGACAGTGACAGTTTGTATAGGGTATGAATAATTTTGGACATGACACTTTTTGCTCAAATGTAAATATAATTTGAGAAATGTTTTTTTTCTACAAAAATTCCTCTTGTACATGGTCTTATTATCTTTTGGGAGACACCTATGGAATTTCCAGTCAAAAAAGAACTCGCTGGTTGAATAAAAGTAACTTTAAGTCAAAATTTGCCAGGGAGTATGAATAATTATGGATCCACTGTAGGTGGGTATGCTAGAAATAGGGCTTAGTAGGGCATACTGGAAGTAGGATTACTTGTAGGATTACTTTGCATTCACCCGGGAGCAAATAAGAAACAAGTGATCTTTAGTTCTGTATATCCCTTCAGATGTTTAAATGCTAATTTTGGAAGAGCAGTAATTATACGCGACAGAAAAGTCCCATTTGTCAAAAGAAAGTAATTCCCAAGCAGTAGAGATGAATAATTAAAACAATCTTTACTTTGTAATTTACTTTGTCATGTGTAGACATCAGATGTTTGCACCTGTACGCTTTTTTACTCTAGTAATTTCCTGCTCATGAGCCTCCATATGCTATTTTGATGATATTTTTCTTTGAGATTTAAAACTATATTATGCAAGCTCAGAAAGCACTAACTTATGCTCAGGTCTGCATGAGAGTCTACAGTACCCTGGCAGCAAGAAATGTGAAATGTATAATTTTTTTAAATGTATTTATCTGTTTTTAGCCAGAAAGTAAGATTACAGTGGGAATGTACATTGGTTCAGCTTTGATATGTCATAAAGCTTTGCGGTTTCTATGTAAGTTGTTAAAAGACAACATGCCTACTGGTAGTATGCAATCTGTACTATTATAATTATTACATTCATATAATTTTATATTTCTTTATCATACTTTTGTCTTTGATGCAATAAGGAATTCAGGGACCCGGATACACAATTTACATTTGTTGTTGGAGATTGAATTGATATGAACTCTTACGGCTCGATAAGGTAACAGATTAGAGGAACATCGGGTGGCGTGCGCGCTCACAGCTCCCGATTCTCCACTAATCTGTTACTTCATCTGAGCCATCCACGGTCCCTTTCCAGCAGGATCAATGCATCCTGCCCGAAAAACGTCAACCAAGCAGGTTTCCAACAATTGCACAGGAATCTATCCTTGTGTGGCCAGCTTTAGGAGAGTTATCAGTCGCCACGTACTTCCCGGTTGTTCCCCAGTGTACCTAGGCAACTGGACTGGCAACTTTGTTAATGGCTACACTGTGCCTGGCCAAATGTTAAGTAGCATTCATATGCGACACAAAGTGCGATCCTGTGTACACTGCCGCGATTGCCCGTACCGTGCTGTTAAAAACAGCACGATATGGGCAGTGCGCTAGGGAGGTTAAAGGTCGAGGGATATAAATGAAACTGACTAATTGATATTGGTACCAGGAGTGATGGTTAATGGGAGTTATATATAAAGTGCCACCCTTAGAAATTAACTATATTGACAGAGCCCTAACAGCAGATTTATGGTCCTGGGAGACCAACTATTTTGATAAGGTTTCCAGGCACAAGAAGAGGAGCAAGGGGTCTATAAAATGGTCTTTATTGAATTGGACCTATATTCATCATATAAATCAATAAAAATCAGCAGCTTCAATATCACCACTTCTTATCGTAGGAAGTTGATTACAAAACATCAAACATACAATATTGCGGTCTGCCATACAGGGTTTATACAAACATATTAATGACTGTTTGACATCAACAAAAACGATTTAGTGATTCACAGATGCTCCGACGCGTTTCATTCTACACTTAGGACTCGTCAGGGAGAATGTTTTACTAGGAGCTAAACAGACCAGAATTAATACATTTTGTCCAAGTTTAAAAACTTTTGTTAAAAATACACAATCTGTCTATATATAGCAGCACCTGGTCAGTGTTACATAATCATCATAAGGCAAAGACTGTGCAATACATATAAACAGTATGATTCCTGATAGATCTAGTCTCTACTTCAAATCTGTATTTGGCTGGTATCACATATACTCAATAAATCAACCTCCAACGATAAGGAGTGGTGATATTGAAGCTGCTGATTTTTATTGATTTATATGATAAATATAGGTCCAATTCAATAAAGACCATTTTATAGACCCCTTGCTCCTCTTCTTGTGCCTGGAAACCTTATCAAAATAGTTGGTCTCCCAGGACCATAAATCTGCTGTTAGGGCTCTCTCAATATACTTTAATGGTCGAGGGTCTAAAGGAGTAAAGGTCAGTATAGCATTACTCGCATCAGAGTCTGTCACTATGAAGTATGTATTCCATCCACTTCAGCAGTCAAAGCATAAGCAGTGTCCTCATATGGCAATACAATGAAGTACAGTGTAAAAATAGCAAAAATAATAATAATAAATCATATCTATTTAATGTAGAGCTATATCATGTGTGGTGTCTGTTCCCAGGTCTAATACTGTGGTAGGCTTACCCCATCTTGTCACCTCCAGTATTCCATATATTCCAGTATGTTCGGGTTTTGCCGGGAAAAATTGCCTGTCACGGGGGAACGGTGGACCGCCTTTGGGAGCAACGTGGCTGGGTCTCTGTATATGTCTAGAGTAGTCTGTGGTATCCACGGTATACTAAGGTGCCTAGTCTGGGATCAAAAGTGACATGTGCATCAACTTCCGATACCCTCAATTTTGATCTATAAAGTGCCAAGTGTGTGCTAGACAAGGTGCAATAGTGCATAGTTCTACTCCTGGAACTTTGCACTGGAACACCTTTTGTAATAGCCTTACACGTTGATCATTAGGATGGGGTACTTTCCTTATTGCCATTGCAATCTTCCTAATGTCCAGGACCACACAGTGCATGAACATGACACTGCTCTGAAAAAAAATTGGTGTATATATCTCATGCTGGCACCAGCATATTGTGGGGGGTCAGCTGAAAATAGTGCTACTAATAAGGTGAATTCAGACAGCAGGATTTTCTTTAGGGCTTCTGGTCGTGGAGTTGCAAGTAGCAACAAACATAAATTAGGCCCACAGCCTCCTGGCTTCCAAAACAAAACTTTCCAGAACCATTTTAAGGCCCCCATACACCTTACAATCTTTCCATACAATTTCTGTACAATCAACTTTTGTTCTAACAAAACCATGTAATATGAGGATCTTTCTAAACCTTCCAATCACTCTGTATTCTATCAGGGAGGCCACTTTACTACACAGTTGTTGGTAGATCTAATGGAAATTTTATGGATCGATCTTAAGGTGTATGGGGGGCTTTACACATAGCAACATTTGACATTCAGCACCAGGTGCTCTAAATGGACTTCTGAGTCTCTGGAAACACTGGACATCCAGCACTCTACCCAGTAATACAGGTGATCTTGGGGTCACTGTGTTACAATATACATAAGAACCCCCCCCCCCCCACACACACAGGCATTTAAAAAAACTACAACTTGGGTGCATGAAGATATAAAGTAAAGTTTTGTCTGACCCTCCTTATATATTATACAGGCTATGGGACTACCTTGTGTTTTATATGCAAATATCTTCTTTTATTGTTATTATTAGCTTTTATTTATAAAGCGCCAACATATTGCGTAGTGCCATACTTTAAATTTGAGTTGAGATGCAATACAAGATAACACACAGGTACAGGGTATGACACAGGAGGGGTTAAGGACCCGGCCTGGTCAGACTTACATTCTAATAGGTTGGGGAACAGAGTATACAATGGGTGGGGGGATGGCACTGCCATGGCAGTGATATTAGGAATGAGAAGATGGGCAGTCCAGACTAAAGAGGTGGGTTTTCAGGTTTTTTTTGAAAGGGTTGAAAGTAATGGGACAAGGGAGAGAGATCCAGAGAGTAGGAGTGGCCCTAGAGAAGACTTGAAGCCGCGCATGTGTGGGAATAGTAGGTCACTGGAGGAGCAGAGGGGGCAGATAGAGGTATATTTATGTACGAGGTTGAAAATGTACATGGCACAGGATGTGTGGGGTGATTTAAAATGATTATGTAACAATATTGTAAACATACATTTTCTAGAAAATATAAAATTCAATGTAATTCTACATATATTTTTTCTTTCTACAATTGCTACATATGTATTTTTTTTCACCAGCAAACATTTGAAAAATCCTGGGAAAAAATCCAGGATGACATTACTATAATTTGATCATTATTTGTTCAATGAAATATACCCTATCACATTCTTGTGCCTGTCAAAATCATTTATAGTCATTCAGTGTGCTTCAATAACCCATCATTTTGCTTAGAAGATTCTTTTGAAATTCTGAAGGCCCATTATTTCTTTAACATGAAAATAAAAAGGTACTCTTTATTGTTTTAGCTTCCTTCATATATCTTATATTGAAAGGATAAAATGGGCCAGTCAATGTTTTAACAACACAAATGGCAGCAAGTGGCATCCTTGGTTGGGTTTAAACTAATAATAAAGCTGCCATATACTTATTAGATCTAAACATATTATATGTGTTATTAGCTTCCACTGAAGCAACATTCTTCTCTGAGATATGGACATCAAATCCTTATTTGACAAATTTAGACATAACCCACAGGGTTTAACTAACCTTTCAGCTTCAGCTTGTGCAGAAATTTAAATCTGAATTGAAATAAGTAGTTGTGAACATAATACTTATTAAGAGGGATGTTGAGGGTAAAGATGGGAAAATCGTACACTATGTAACCTGATGGACCTACCTGATATTTTTTATTGAGTCAGAAGATCTATGAATCTCTCGGGTGTATTTCTTAAGATTTTTCTTAAAGAACAGTAAAGCAGATGTAAATCAAAAAAATACATATATAATTAAAGTTTGATTTACCTCTGAGCTGGTACAATGGTGGTGTGGTGCTTCAATATCACAAAGAAATATACTTACTTTCTGTTCCCTTGAATCATATGAGAGATTCAATTTGCCAGGCTTCTGGGGGCTAACTCAGGGTGCAATATCACGAGTGGCCACTAGGGGGTGTTTATAATGGTTTTCAAGGAGGAGATTGTCTAGAGCCTAGATTAGGGATTTACCCAGCTGTCACTGTGCTCAGATACATCTAGCTCTTTCGGGTCCTGTGGCATGCATCAATAAAGCCAGGGAGAGAAGAGCCTGATAGGGACCATCTTTATTTACTTATTACAGGTACGTTTTTTTTAAGCATTCCTCCTTATTTCTGCAAAAGTAATTTTAAACGACCCTACCACCAGATTTTCTTCTTTGAATGAATTTCACGTAAATTGCCCAAAAAAAAGGTTGCATGTATAACAAAAAAAGAAAAAAAAACACCTTAGCTATAATGAGTAAATTAAGAATGTCCCTCGGCAGGAAAGTACCTGATCTTGCCTGCAGGTATCGCGCCATAGATACTGGCAATCAAAGCAGAATACACCCTCCCTCCTCCCCTTTACACATCACATCTATGTGGGCCAGGAAAGCAACACCCTTTCATTAACATGGAGTTCTATTGCGCTGTATCCCCAATCCCAGCTGTTTACAAACAACCCCAGTTAAAGAGCCAGGGAGGTTAAAATACACATTGACATGCTTTTTTTCATTAAAAACCATTAAAAACGCCCCCAGTGGTCACTCACGATTGATCTCTGAATTGTAAGCCTGGCAGGAACCCTTGGAAGCCTGGCAGATAAAGATTGTGCTGTCACAACAGCCTGTCTTTGCATTTTGTATTAGTTATGGTATATTCCTTCTCCCCTGCTGTTTTTGTTACATAGTATTGCGCACCTGCTTGTTTCCCGCTCTTTTCTGTCCCAAGATTAGTTCAGTTCCTGTCAGATAGAGCTGCAAAATGATAGGTTCTTACCTATGAAACCTGTGACTGTTTTACAACTTTCTGCATCCAGTATCTACATGTACCTGTGCATTTTACCGGATTAAAGAATTACTGGAACATTTAGCAGTGTTTTATGGAGTAAACTCTCTGACCACCAACATATCTAAGCAAGGTTACGCCATCTAATGGAGCAGGGGCCTCAAGAAGGGTGACTTCTGCAAAAATTGTGTTGGGGACAGAACAGTAAGAACCTGTATCATCCAGAAGATCGATCATCCAATCTCTGCAATCGGATTACAATCTCTGGAGAAATTTGTGAGCTCATCTACAATCTACACTGAGGTAACTGGAACACCTCTCAGCCATGGGCCTGCAACACTGAAAACTGTAAGTACAGCAAAGCCTTTCACAGAACTGTATTGTGTGGTGAAGAATCAGCACTTACAGACAGTTCAGTGTGTGCCTGCTATCAAGTTTATTATCTCCTGCAAGCCTTGTGTGTGTGCATTGTGAGGAATAGCTGAGCTTCTAGCAAGTTGTATTGCTGTGATATCTGGGTTCATAGTGAAGGTCAGGATATTCTGCTATCAAGTTTACCTCAGGATTTACAAGTGTGTGTAACTGTACAGCCATTAAGCAGCACGTGTCAGTGTAACAGCATCATACACCTGCATGTCTGGACTTGTTCCACAGACTTCTCCAGCACAGAGGATGTTTACAAATATCTGCTAGCATCTTGTTGTTAACTGTT
>CM070036.1:126264976-126286805 GCA_036250615.1 Ptychadena robeensis
GCACTTCTAGTGCCATTCATGAAAACATAGATTCCTGGTGGTAGGTCCGCTTTAAGCAGCCAGATAATAAGGGTCAGAGCAGAAGCTGAGGCAGCCAAGGTCCAAGCTCAGTGCATCAAAAGAGAAGCAGCCCTCAAGGTACAAATACCAAACACCCAAGCAGAGGCCGCTTGCACTCAAGCACAATTAGAGGTTTTCCAAAAAGAAAGAGAAGAAGGAGCAGCCAGCGCAAAACTAAATGTCCTAGAGCAAGCCTTTGAATAGGAAGAGCTGGAAGTGTACCGTCCTTGTCTGACAACCCCAGCAGACCCAGTCATGAGAACTTTACAGTTTGTCTTGGATCAAGAAGTTGGAAAACTGACGATCCCTACCGTCTTAGATACTGCACACAGTTCGCCAGTGCACCAAACTGAAGATCCTGTCTTTTGCTCTAAAGAAGTTCAAGCAACTAAATTAATCAACCCACACACCTATCAACCCAAGGGACCAATTGAACCAGCTTATGCTGCAGTGCACACCCTAAAGTATGAATGGGAAGCCAAACTGACCCCTGGGTTCTCTACTAGTGATGAGGCAACATTCGTATTCGCGGCATGCCGCAAATTTTTGGGAAAACATTCGGAAAATATTCGCATTCGGCAATATTTTTCTTATTGCGAATATCGGCAGTTTTATTGGAATTTCGCAAATTTTATATATTCGCGAATATATGTTTAACTTGCATTGAGGGGCGTGTTGAAAAAAAATTGCGCATTTTGGACGCCATCTAAGTGATTTTCGGCAATATTCCGAATATTCGCATCACCCCAATATTGGATTTAAAAACTGTTGATGGTCGCAGGGAGTGTTGCTAAGCTCTTGTTGCAGCCTTCCCATTTGTCCACTTGCATTGAGAGGCGTGTGTAATGGAAAAAAAATACAGAATATCCGGAATTGCGAATATTCGGCAATATATTCACCATCTTCACGAATTTCCGAATTGCTGATATTCGTGATTAATATTCGGAACCCGAATATTCGTGATCATCACTATTTTCTACAAGACTGCCTTCATCTCCTCCTAACCCTATACCATTGTCTGGACTAAACCCATCAGCATTACCTTTTCCTCCTCCAAACCAGCAGTATGTGCTTGCTCCCGCTCCTAAGGTTGAAGTACCAGAAGTAACAACCAACATAAAAACTGAAAAGACTGATATGTCTGAATTTGCCAAATACATGATTCGACGTGAGCTCCTCAACACTGGACTCACAGAATTTGATGATCGTCCAGAACACTACAGAGGTTCTAGGGCCACGTTCAGGGCAGCAATAAAGAACCTGGACATCGAACCTATGGGAGAGCTTGATTTGCTAATCAAATGGCTTGGTCCTAAATCATCCGAACAAGCTTGGTTGCTCAAATCAGTCAATATTGAGGCACCAGCCAGAGGAATTATTCAGGTGTGGGAAAGACTAGAGCAAGACTATGGCAGCCCTGAAGTCATTGAACGGGGTTTGCTCAACAGATTCTACAACTTCCCAAGCCTTTCCAACAAAGATAACCGCAAGCTACAAGAACTAAGTGACTTTCATCGAAGACAAAGAAGTCATTAAAATTATGGACAAGGAATTTGTCAAGGATGACTCCAACAGTTGGACAGCCCCTCTGCCTTTCCGCAGTCCAAGAGTCACCCTTCCAAACAACAGAGTACAAGCTAGGTCTAGGTTTGAATCACTCAAAAGGACATTAGCTAACAAACCTACAACGAGAGAACACTTTGTCACATTCATGAAGAAGATCCTGGACAACAATCACGCAGAGCCAGCTCCACCTTTGAAGGCAGGTGAGGAGTGTTGGTATCTGCCATCCTTTGGTGTCTATCACCCACACAAACCAGGTCAAATTAGAGTCGTCTTTGACTCTAGCGCACAGTTTAAAGGCGTCTCTCTAAACAATGCACTGCTAACAGGCCCAAATTTGACAAACAGCCTCATAGGAGTATTGGCCCGGTTCAGGAAAGAACCTGTCGCATTTATGGCGGATATTCAGCAGATGTTCCACTGCTTCCTTGTACAAGAAGACCACAGGAATTACCTTCGGTTTCTCTGGCATCGTAACAATGATCTTGAGGACAACGTGATTGAATATCGAATGAGGGTTCATGTCTTCGGAAACAGCCCGTCCCCTGCAGTGGCCACGTATGGCCTGAGAAGGACAGCCAAGGAAGGCGAGACAGAATTTGGTCATGATGTTCGACAATTCATTGAGAGAGACTTTTATGTGGACGACTGCCTCAAGTCTCTGTCAACACCAGAGGAGGCTATCCACTTGTTGAAAAGAACTCAGCAGCTTTTATCCAGTGCTAACTTAAGACTACACAAGATTGTATCCAAAAACAGTGTATTGATGAAAGCCTTCAATCCCAAGGATCACGCATCAGATTTGAAGGATCTGGACCTAACAAAGGACCTGCTGCCCACCAAAAGAAGCCTTGGTCTCCATTGGGATGTAAATCAAGACACCTTCACATTTCAAGTCTCTACAGAAGAAAGGCCGTTTACAAGGTGAGGAGTGCTATCAACTGTAAACAGTCTATATGACCCATTGGGTTTTGTGGCACCGATCACTGTTCAAGGGAAGCTTATTCTTAGACAACTTACTCAGAATCGCGTTGATTGGGATGTTACACTGCCAGCAGACTTACAACCCAAGTGGGAAAAATGGAAACTCTCCCTAAAGACATTAGAGCCGCTTCAGATTCCACGCAACTACCTGTCTTGCTCCCTTAGCCTCGCTGAAGAAAAAAAAATCCATATCTTCTGTGATGCATCCAACGAAGCTGTTGCATCTGACTCCTCTAGAGAGCCAAGAGTTGGCTTTGTGTTAGGAAGGACTAAACTGGCTCCAAAGGTCAAGCAAACCATACCAAGACTTGAACTATGCGGAGCTGTCTTAGCAATAGAAATTGCAGACTTCCTACAAAGTGAAATGGACATTGACTTGAATAGTATAAAGTTCTACACAGACAGCAAGGTTGTTTTGGGCTATATAAATAACACTACTAGAAGATTTTACGTGTATGTGGCCAACAGAGTAGAACGCATAAGAAAGTCCAGCAAACCAGAACAATGGAATTATGCTCCCACCGACCTGAATTTAGATCAGACTGGCATCAGCAGTCAAGTTTGCAGACACAGGCTGGTTCTCTGGACTTGAACTTCTGCTACCACAGGCCTTTCCATCATTTGTCATGGACATGGACGCCAGAGATGGAGTTGTGAAGACCTTCTTCAGGCCTTTAACAGAGACTGTTCTATTTCTACCTCTAGAGCGTCTCAGATGACTTAACAGTTGCCAAGCTGACGTGGACACCTGGAAGAACTTTTGAAAAGACAAAGTTTAATGTTTTATTTTGTGTCTTTTCTTATTTCTTGTCTTTCAGGTCCTCAAGATGAGTCATCTTCTCAAGAATTCATGCTTAATTTGTTGTTGCATAAATTGCATTTATATTATATAGTGGTATCTACAGATACCAGACGGGGAGTGTGCTGTCACAACAGCCTGTCTTTGAATTTTGTATTAGTTATGGTATATTACTTCTCCCCTGCTGTTTTTGTTACATAGTATTTCCCACCTGCTTGTTTCCCACTCTTTTCTGTCCCAAGATTAGTTTAGTTCCTGTCAGATAGAGCTGCAAAATTATAGGTTCTTACCTATGAAACCTGTGACTGTTTTACAACTTTCTGCATCCAGTATCTACATGTACCTGTGCATTTTACTGAATTAAAGAATTACTGGAACATTTAGCAGTGTTTTATGGAGTAAACTCTCTGACCACCAACATATCTAAGCAAGGTTACTCCATCTAATGGAGCAGGGGCTTCAAGAAGGGTGACTTCTGCAAAAATCGTGTTGGGGACAGAACAAAGATGAAATCACTTATATATTGGGAACAGCAAGTAAGTATATTTTTCGGGACTGTGGAGTGCTATGCCACCATTGTACCAGCTTACAGGTAAGTAAAAATTTTATTTAATATCATACATACTCGAGTATAAGCCCAGTTTTTCATCCCACAAAATGTGCTGAAAAAGCCCCCCTCGGCTTATACTGAACTTAAGGTCAGAGTCAGGTGCCACTTTCCTGTCCCAGGTGTTTGCTGGCCACTGGTTTGCAGCCTTTGTGAATGATCCAATGCCTACTGAGATCAGCTGGTGAAATTTAAACATCACGGCAGCGCCATCTAATGGACTTTTTGTCAATTTATACTGGAAATGATAGATTTTAAATTAGAAAATGACATTACTTATGAGTCAAACATGAAAATATGTTCCCATTTCGATTCCATGTACTGGTCACAAAATAAAAAAAAATACTTTTTAAATGGAAACATATTTTAATATTTGAATCAAAAAGTGTCTTGAAAACCCATCCTGTAATGACAAAAAACCTGTGTTTGCTTATTTTTATTGAGATTAATTCCTAGGGGCAATGGTGCTTTCTCTATATTCTCCTCTATCTGACTTTCCCAGCTTATACTCGAGTCAATACGTTTTCCCATTTTTCTAGATAAAATTTGGTACCCCAGCTTATATTCAAGTATATAAATTTTTTTGTATTTCAGAATACATCCACTTCAAAACAACTGGGGGCAGTGGGTGTTCGGCGCCATACACCTTCATGTTAATGAACATCGGCTTTCCAGCCCTGACAGCCATTAATGATTCTGGCTGTGTGGACAGGGGCGGGGGGGATTGCAGACAGTGTACTTTGAACACTGCTGCAATTGCCTGTACCATGGTGTTAAAAACAGCGTGGTACGGGCGGTGCTTTATCACATCGTTTTGCATATATCAAGATGAAAGTCAAATCTAAATGTTATTAGTTAAAATTACCACAATCCTTTTCTACATCTCCAGCAATTGGGATTGGTGATAAAACTTTGATCAGGGAGTTTGCAATAAACTAGCTGTAATTTCTTGACCAACCAATCATAAATGATAATGGTGGTAGATGAAAATCTCTTTTAACAGATCTGTAAATAAAATTAATTTGTACAAAGATTATATGATAATAGCAACTACATTCTTCATTGACTCCAATAGAGAAATTCAAAACTCTATAAAAATGTGCAGTGCTCCTATACTACAAAATAGATCAGACTTAAATACTTAAAATTAACACTGAAATATTGCACTGAATAGAACATTCCCTGATAGGTTGTCAGGTGTTCCAATAACATACTTGGTATCCAATGAACAAATCCAAGCTCTAATTTTACCGACAACAGTTACAATTCATTACTGCTGACTTGTACACTAAATTGTAGTCAATATCTTATTGGCTGCTGGAATCACAGTGTTAAAATGCTAGTTCTGCCAGCCATAGTTTAGCTACTGTGTATAATATAGCCACTTACCCACCACATATTCATAATAATTAAAAAAATACATGAAAAAAACAATCAATACATATATATTGCATATTGCTCATTAATATTGTTATTGATCACAAATTAACACCCATATAATGTCTAGCAATTGCGCAAATGGCTGGTCAACGCGTTTTACCTTATCCAGGCTTTTTCAAGATCTTGCTTTAGTGTGCATATGTGTGATATTAATAGCCCTTTGTACAAAAAAAATCAAAATATGACACAATTATGACAATCTTCAAAAGAAATTGTTTTTCACATTATCTTTAAGGACACATGGACTGTCACGTACCATCCACATCTGTGGCCATACACATACAGAAGTCCGTTTTCCACCTAAGGATCGTCACCAGTATGTAACTTAGGAACTGGGAGCTGAAGTATTTAATGATCAATTACTAAGTGACATTTAAGGATTGGATTATATATATGCAGTGTAAATACAATATAGACAAGCTGTTAAAAAGCTCACCTATATGGCATAGTGAAGCAGTGTGTCACCTCAGAATATGTGGTACCCCCAATATTAGACCGGTCCTGTAAGTCTGTCTTATAAAGGAGAAAGTGGAAGCACCATCATGTACTTATATAGCTAAAAACACTCCATTCCACATAGAGAGAGTAGGATAAATACCTGAAGAAATCTGTGTTCCCTCTCACTCCGTTGCTCTATCTGCTTATGGGGCGGGGGGTCCCTTTCTTTCTCTCCCCTCTTCTGTTGCCCCTATGCCTTCCTCCCGTTTGTCTTGTTTTGCCTCCTTGGTGCGGTCGGTGCCACGTCATCACTGTTGGCATTTCTGCATATCAGGGGACACACAGATGATTTCACCCGATGAGGTCAGATATGACGCATTTTACTGTGATACGCCCCAATTGCATTTGGCACGCTTTTTAAAAAAGCGTGCCACGTTCATAACGCCCAGGAATTTAATCATAAAATGTACACTTTTAGACAAATATCACTGATGCTATATATAATGTCATGGTAAAAAGGCACTTATTCGGAAATGTAGGTAAGTGAAGGGTCTGATGTTCAAATAAACCCCATCTGACCTCAAATTTCTTTAAGGTAATAAGAGCAAAAGTGCCCTATATGCATTATAAAGTAGAAGCTTTAATCTTATATACTGTCTGATATTCCTGAATAGTGAATTGATTAGTCAAACCAACCATAAATCCATTCAATGTTCATTCTCTGATGAATATGGCCAGATAACTTGACAGGGAACTGTAAAGCTACTAAATATTTATTGCTTTCTTTTGCAACTAAAGTTAAAAGAGGTTGCCTTTCTGCCCAAGGAACTAATTTTCACATCACATTAATTTTGTGTTAAGTTAAACAACGCAGGTCTGGCTTTTGGATCCGCCAAGCAGTAGAAGCTTTAAGCAGAAGGCCAGGGGTCACATTACCCAATCACTGAGCTGTTTTGGAAGTTTAAAAACAGATTTTACATTGAAAATGCTAATGTCTCTCTTTCACTTAATGCTAAAATCACAGTGACATTTTAAATAACTTTTTCTTTCCCAAATAGAACATTGCCAAAAGCTAAATGTTCCACACTACTTCAGGTCCTTAATTATGCTTCATGGCCACATTATTGCCAGAAATTGAAGAATAATTACATAAGAAAAAATTCCACTTACATGGCAATTAACCTTCACGTTTAGCATTTTAACATTGGTCTAAAATATATAAGATGTAAAATGCAGCTGTGACTACTTACAGTTAATCGGTGTAGAATTCAGGTGATTGTTAAAGTGAATTACTACTTCTTAAAAAGGCAAACAGGATAAACCAGACTTTACAACCAAATGGGAATACAAATACATGACTCTACATGACTTTTTATGTAACTTCAACTAAAAACTGAAAACAAACAGAGGAATAATGTACAACACAAAAGTAAAGTCAGTACAGTAGTATTTTAAAATCTGCCATCACTCTTCGAAGTATGGATCTTGCACAACATTTAAATGTTAAACTAATCGTCATTATTACTGTGCAATTGGATAACATATATTACCTACATCAAGCCGGAAATGAAGATTTCCTTCAGATTAGATCAGATCTACCAACAACCATGTAGTATAGTGTCCTCCCTGATAGAATACATAGTGATTGGAAGGTGTAGAAAGGTCCTCATATTACATGGTTTTGGTAAAACAAAATCTGATCTGAAGTAAATCTGACAGAGAAATCTGAAGGTGTATGGCCAGCTTAACAAAAAATTGGTACATAGCAGTGATTTACCCTAGAGATGGTCAAATTTTGTTTAAAAAAATATGACTTTTTCAAAGATTTTGAGTTGTGACAATTTCAAAGATTTTGAGTTAATTGCAAAGCCCCTGATCATGGTTTCATCACCAAAAGTCAAGTCAAAATTTTTTTTCATTAACCAGCCTAGCGATCAGAGTATGCTGTACTCTGATTGAATTTCCCCTGGCTGGGAAACCGACGCCCCTTTATTATAATGGAGGTCTAAGGCGAACTCCCCCTGCTCCTTCGGTGTCACCGATGATGCCGAAGAGGTGGTCCCAGAATAGCTGTGGCTGGATAGAGAATTACCGCTGCTTTCCAGGGGATCGGTCGGTTTTTACGATCCTGGTTCCTTTGGAGTTTGTTTTTCAAACAAACGCCAAAAAAAAACTGGTTTAATCTCAACTGCTAGGGGGGTGGTTAGGAATACATAAACTATAATGCTTAATGGAATCTGATAAATGCTTCCCTACCCTCCCAAATGAGTATAAAGATTTCTCAAACCTCTTGACTGGAGATTGTCAAATTTTTCACAGTAGGGAGCCCCCCCAGAGCACACCAGACCCACTGTTGGCATAGAACCAAACAGCATGGGGTCCCCCAGGGCAAACCAGACCCCTTTTGCCAAGTCTGGAAGGACAGGAAGGGGGCACCCCCTGCCCTACCAAGCCCCTTATGTCGTTAAGATAAGTGAGTCTCTTCCCCACAACATGGGCCAGGAGTTTTGGGTGCACGGGTGGGAACTTACTGAGAATCCCCTTTAGCAAAAGGACCGCAGGAGTCTTCTCCCCACCATATTTATTGAGTACAGAGGTCGCAAGTACCTCTTATACATTCACAGAGAATGGTTTCATGTAAAGTCCTGGAAATAAGAGCCCAGACCACAAAAAAGCATTTTATTAAAATTTCTATCTGGCTATCTAAAGCCCCTCATTGACGGGCCGATTCCCGGCCATAGTTGTGGGTGACCAACCGCCATGCTTGCTCCCGCCGAACACATAAAGGTCAGTCGCCCGCAACTATAGGGGAGCCCACCTTGAGGATCCAACACACGGATCCATCCTGCTGGTTCTTTTTTGTCAGGCATTTTCATTGGGGTAACACATTTATATATACGACTAATTAAACATACTAATATTATGTATCTAATGGCGTATAGTTAAAAGCCATAGTTATAACATTACTCCATTTTGTATCACTTCTATAATAAGTATGTATAAAGGTCATCACTGAGTGAAACTAGGTGTGGTCCAGGACATCTTATACAAAGGGTGCCTGGCACAGCTTTGTACAAATGTTATCTTCACTTATAATGATAAATCATATCTCACATAGGATACCTATTGTTCTTCTATGAGGCATGAATACATCTTTGAGTAAAAGTGTCTGGAAGGCTCGTCTTAATGTCTGGTTTCTGATCATAAAAATGTCAGAGTGGACCTTTAGTTATGACCGTGAGGTCAAGGGTCAAGTCACATTTTGTAGGTATTCCTAAATTGGGCAATACTGCCATCCAGTGACAAGAAAACCGACTTTATGTTGCAATACATCTTGTCCCTCGAATGGTCAATTGTCCCACTAAGGGGGTATTTTCCTTGCAGCTCCAGCGATGTGTCTGTGTCCCACGAAGTCCAACAACTGAATGAAACTTTAAAGACCAGGCTGATTCATCACAATTTTGTGATTCCACTTTTTGATTGGACAATTTGCAGAAAGCCTTTTTTCGTTTCATCGTGTGTATGCCTCACTGCAGTTGGAATCAGTGTTATTCAAGCCCCAAATTCACATCACATTACATTCGATACCGAAGCCGAGCACAGGCACGGTGATTCTTGGCCATAGTTGCGGGAGATCAACCGGCGTACACACGACGTGCCCACCTTGGCGTATTTACCAGATAAGCCCCGCCAGACGGATCGCATTTCTGTCCGATCTTCTGATGGGGACCAGAACCGGTTAATGGCACACACAGGATTCCTGTCAGTTCTGCAGACGACGTCTTTAATGAGTCGCCTACAAGACGGTCGGGAATTGAGGTGTCTGTTGCCGGTTTTACTCTGCATCAAAACCTACAACCAATTAAAGCTTCAAAATAATATTGGATTATCTAGGCAAACATCATCTCCAATATCTGCAACTGAGCTTTTGGTCTGATTGCTTATCACACAATTTACGTGGAAGACTATCAACTAATGGCCATTGCGAGATATAATTAAATCAATGCATATGGTATGTTAATAGCTCTTAAAAACCAGCCAATCACTGTTACAAGTTCACAAAATTTTTCGGATGAATTTAAAGCTGGCAATAGAGGTATCGATCTATGGCCGGCTTTTAGCAGACTCCTCACAGCCTGGTGACGTCACCACGTTGCGAGAAGTCGACTACAGGACTGACAGGAATCCTATGTGCTCCACTAACACACGCGATTCCTGTCAGATTGTAGCCAATTTTCTTGGAGGGGGAGGAGACTCCCCCTCCAAGTTAACAGCCTGCAGCAGGATCGGGCAGAAAAAGAACCAGCAGAAAGGATCCGCGTGCGATCCGACTAGAGATGGTCAAATTTTTTTTCAAAAATTATTTTTTTAGTTGGATCGGATCCATGGATGGATCTGGTCCAATTCAAAAACAACTTTTTTTAAAGCTCCCGGTGATGTCAGAGAGACCGGAGGCGACGGGGGACATCGCTGGAAGAAGCAGTATGTGCAGGATCGCTCCCGCAGCGCAGTGTCAGTTTGCCCGAAGCCAGTTCAGGCATATCGATAGTTGCAGCGTCAGTTTGCCCGAACTGGCTTCGGGCATAGCGCTTGGGAGATTAACAATTATATTTTATGCAAATAAATTCAATATGCAAAACTTCCTTCTACAATAAGACATGTAAGACATGCTCACAACTCCTGGACAAAAGATTGTAGAATACTTGTAAATGCCCCATGACTATCGTACATAGCTTGCCAAAAAAAATCTGCATGGGTTATTTGTATTTTATTAAAGATGTACAATTATGCCTTTAAGATTTGCTTTTGTATTTGTTTTCTGAATGGGTTTCTTATGGGAATTAAATTGATATATAACCGGTTTAGTGTTTGGCTTAGCAATAACTTTCCATATCCATAATGAGTTGTGTTAAGTGGCAGAAAGCTGAAATTACTTTCTGTTAAGTTTTTACAACATTTATTGAAGCCAAAAAAAATATATGAATAAATTGCTTATTACAAATGTAGTTTAAAATCATGTGGAGTTAGAACAATTGTAAATTTGTTAGTATTGTCCAGAATTTCCTACGAATGAAAAAAGAAGTAATATTATTTGAAAACATTATTCTAAATTATTCTAAATACCCCAGTTTCTAGTCACTTACCTATATGTGATAAACTGTTTAGCTTGTGAAGCCCTTCTGTTTATTTTTTTAATTAACCCAAATGGTGTAGTGTGGTCTTTTGCTGCTGTAGCACATCTGCCTCAAGGTTCAACGTGTTATGCGTTCAGAGATGCTCTTCTGCATACCTTGGTTGTAACAAGTGGTTAATTTGAGTTACTGTTGCCTTTCTATCAGCTCGAACCACTCTGGCCATTCTCCTGTGACCGCTAACATCAACAAGGCATTCGCGCCCACAGAACTGCCGCTCAGTGGATGTTTTCCCTTTTTCAGGTCATTCTCTGTAAACCCTAGAGATGGTTGTGCATGACATTCCAAGAGGATCAACAGTTTCTGAAATACTCAGAGCCTAGCACCAACAACCATCACTTAAATCACCTTTCTTCCCCATTCGAAAGCTCGGTTTGAACTGCAATGGTTCGTAAGTAAAGGCTGAGAAGGTTTTATTTACTTGTAAATTTTGTTTAAGGTAACTAAATAATTGATATTTCGACCCACTTTACCTGTTTACTAAATGTCAAATCCAAGTGGAGCATACATTGATCAGTTTAGAAGGACCCATGGCTACCCGACCACTCTCTAGTGCTAAGTAACCTAAATTATTGCAGCAACACAACATGCATAAACATAGTGAATTCTTATATATAAAAACAAAGAAAAAAACAAATTTTGTTCTGCCGAGCCCTGCCCAAGTAGGTGCTTCGGAAGCTTGGGGATTTTTAAGACATTCAATATCACTCAGTAATGTGTATAAAGAATTTATACACTAAGTGATATTGAATGCCTAGGTAGGGCTCGGCAGAATAAAAAAATTTTTTCTTTGGTTCTATTTCAAGTTGGGATGTGGCATCAATTTTAGGACAATCGAGAGCCCAATTGTTGTATTCTTATATACAAGTTGTCAGAATTCACAGTTCTTCTCCTAAATAGTGACGGCCGAACTTCGGCCGTGTCCGTCCGCGAACGGGCGGAGCGGACTTTTAAAAAAGTCCGCCGTCCGCCCGTTTGCGGACACATTCAAATTCCCCGCCTCTAGGCGGGGAATTTGAATCAGAAAACCCGGATGTGACCTCAGTGACGTCACATCCGGGCAACTGGAACGCACAGTTCCTGGTTGTGCTAACCGGATGTGATGTCACTGACGTCACATCCGGGTTTCACAAGCCGGCTTTTCACTGAAAGACCGGGTTATCTACCCGGTCTTCAGTGAAATATTCTTCCTGCAGCGGGATCTCGCTGCTAATGATCCCACCGGAGGAAGAATAGAGGGTTCCTTCTCGCCGGTGGACAGGGCGGGTCGAACACCCGTACTGTCCGCCGGCAAGAAGGAGGGCGAACATGCTTGTTCGCGACCGAACTGTCCGCCTTGCAGGCAGTTCGGCCATCACTACTCCTAAACCCCTTCATTTTCAGTGTTCTTTGACAGTTTTACTTGTGTTTAAAAACATTAAATTCTGATGTTTATTCATCAACAAATCTTGTCATGCCAAAAATGTGGGATGCCCTAAAGGCCCCTTAACCCTAGTGCTTTGATAAAGTGCACATTGTTTCTATGTTCTGTAAAATGGTATTTTGATGTTGGCATCATTTATGTAATAATTTTCAATAACAAAATTTCATATGGCATGTAATGATAAAGCAAACCAGTATAATGTATACAAATCATAAAAAATTCACATCTATTTGGTGGGTTCTTTCCAAAAAAAACTTGATAGCCCACAACTTCTTGTGATTTACAGAAAAAATACTTTACTGGTATGGGAGCTTGAAACAGCAGTGACAAATTATAGTTTTGGCTAAAACAGGTTACTTAACAGATATGCCCCAATTGTGCTAACTATTATCAGTAAGGTTGGTGAATTACAGAATTATGTCATCTATTCTATAATGAATAGAAGGGTTGGTGGGGTTCTAACCTGGGCCATTTCTCCTGCTTTACAAAGTATGCATAGGGCCCTGGGACCCCCATTCCATAATCAAGCGCACATCGGATATGCCCCCGCACGCCTAGCCACCCCCAGCTCAATTTTTCTGGTAGCACAACAACAACCAGCTCACCCCCCAACAACATGTAGCTGACAGCACCAAACCCCCATGGAATAATTTTGCATTGCATTTTCTAGCATTTGGGGGGCCCTATGCAACAATTTTGCATAGGGCTCTAAATGCTAGAAACTGCCCTGGTTCTTACTGTTCTATCCTGATGTTCTCCTGAAACAGAAGGTTGAGTAATAGCTGTGATTTATATTACTGGCAGAATCACCTAGATAATGAACTCACATGTGCCACCACATATAAGGACTAAAGATTTGTGGGTTTAGGTACACTTTATTTTTAATAGGCTCTCAAAAAATCATCTGCACTATAATTGGCGATGAACTGCATTTCAGTTCACATATGTACATTATAGTGTGCTATAGCTGGGTGTGTTCTTTCTGCTGTTTCCCTATTTTATCATAGTGTGCTAAAGCTCGGGTGTGTTCTTTCTGCTGTTTCCCCATTTTATAATAGACTGATTACAAAGTCATTATCTAATATTTTTGTATAAAAAAATAAATAGAGAAAGCAAATTAAATGATGAATTCTTGTTTTCTGTATAATACCTACCCAGATCTGAACAGTTCACAGTTTTCAATTACTGATGTCCCAACCTGCTTGCCTTCATTTTGTTTTATTGTGACTATGTTTTATTTCTTAACATAAAACATCTAAGGTTTCAATTAAAACTGTGCAGGAAATAACATAACAGCCACAATTAAACATTTTAATTTATTTCAGATTCAGATTTTTAGAAACCGAAGATGACCATTTCTCACCTGTATTTATTCCCATGATCCGGCAGATGTGATCTGTAGACACCTCCGTGCATTATTTCCTGTCTTAAGATTTAATAAACAAAGGCATAGCAGAACAACACATGGCGTCACAGGTCACGATGTTCAGTAGTACATATGGTCTTGCAATATAAGTCTAATTATATTACGTTAAATTAGATTTTTGTTTATTTCCAAGAGTTGGTCAACATATGGTAAACTGCAAACCGATCAATGATGAGGTCAACCTAATCAAATTGAATTTCACATTGTTGCCAGAATGATGTTGTATCTCTCTAACTAAACAATCCTGCTGCTTAAAATAGTATTTAAAGATGACACGTTTTCCAACGAATAGATATTAACATGCAAAGCAATATAAACTCTGCAAAGTCACCTTTAGAGTAGAAATAAAAATAAAATCATACTATATAATCAAACACAAAGGCATCACCATGTTGAATTCTAATATTAGGAAAAATGTTCTATATTAATTTTTCATTTATTTTTTTTCTTTTCATGTGTGAATACTAGAACATTTTTAATACAATGCAAATACCAAGTGTTGCAATGGAGAGCTGAAACCAAAATGCCATTAGCACTGTTCTGCAATTTACCAGAACTCCTTTAAAAGTCTAACAAATTAATATCCGACTTTACTTTAGGTAAATACAATTAAAATCCTTAAAAGTTGTTAACATGAACATTATTTATTTCAAAAAAAGTTTAATAACAAAAATATATAGTAATTGGATAGGCTGGCTGTAATGCCTATAGGATCTTGTATGACATGAATACTAAATCTAAAAGCATTGGTACAATGTTGGTCTCCATAACAGCTTTTACATTAAGAGGAATTATTTTCACAAGATTCATACGTTTTCATAGGAACAGAACATTTTCCTGTCTGCAACTTTAAAGGTTCCAAAATCCATTAAGGCAAGGAATGTTGTCCTGACATTGGTCAATATGTTAGATATGTGGAGACGTTGGTACTAAACCAAGCTAACTGCATGTAAAATCTGTTTTTTGGTATGTACCCATTAATTTACCTATATTTGCGCTATCATACGTTGCGTTGATGTCAACACTTTGCTCAACGTTGATGCTCATGCAACTTAATGGATCACACCAATGTATAGCCGAATCAACTTGCACAAGGGATGACCTCTGGGAACAGAGATTGGCAGAAAACACACAGAGGGTCTGTGTTACACAGCACTAAAACCCAATGTGTCAAACACCCACCTAAGCTGAGACTATTGCCAGAGGAAGTTTAAAATGCAGTAGTCATTCAGTCAACAGAGCATTTGTAACTTTTGATCCACTAAGCAGCTAACAACGCATTGACACAGTTCAGTGACTTTACATGGTGGCCCACTTTGTTGCTTCTTTTCTTCATAATCACTTCCCCTTTGTAAAAAATCCCTTTTACAGTTGATAAAGGAATGTCTAGAATGGAGGGCATTCCACAAACTAGTCTTTTCCAAGGGTGTCATTTCATGAAATACACTGAGCTCTTTAGAAAAATTCATTCTTCTACAGTTGTATGATAAATAATATATATATATCAAATACAGCACTTTTTATGGCCTGGGAGGTGTCTTTTTTCAATACATTGACCTACTTTTATCACACACCACAATGTTAATGATTAACAAAATTTTATTTGCACAAAGACATATCAAAGTCAACATAAATAGTTCAGGGAGACAAATAGCAGGCAATTTCCCAGATGAGTATAGACTTTTTTGATGTTTGAGTTCACCATGGTTCATGTTGTCAACATGTTTCGCCCGTGCATTACTGGGCTTCCTCAGGACACATAACCATCTGATAATCCTGCTTGTAACTTGGACTTCCTAATTCCTGGTGGCAATGGTCTGCAAGCTGATCTTCCCTCTACAGCATGGACATTCATCTATACATAATCCAGTTTTGTCTCTGTGAGCTTATCAGAACAATCGACATGCAGCTTCTTGGTCCCATGCACAGTTCAGGGCTCCTCAGAGAAATGTAACCAATCACACAACTAGAGTGAAGTATATCCAGCCAGAGCTCTTCTCTCACAATAAGCTGAGCTCCTCTCCAGCCCTCAGCTGGCTCGTTAATGCACCTGTGCACCTGTTAGTGCACAGGTGCTGTAGAGGGAAGATCAGCTTGCAGACCATTGCCACCAGGAATAAGGAAGTCCAAGTTACAAGCAGGATTATCAGATGGTTATGTGTCCTGAGGAAGCCCAGTAATGCACGGGCGAAACATGTAGACAACATGAACCATGGTGAACTCAAACAAGTCTATACTCATCTGGGAAATTCCCTGCTATTTGTCTCCCTGACCTATTTATGTTGACTTTGATAAGGCTTTGTGCAAATAAAATTTGGTTAATCATTAACATTGTGGTGTGTGATAAAAATCCCAGTTAGGTAGGTCTGTTACTTAAAGTCCCCACCGAGGGTGCTTCCCACTTTCCCGATTGCATGCCCTTACATGTAGGTAGTGTTAGGTGTGTAGTGTCATGGAGGGCATTCTATTGCTCCGAATGACTAGATTCTTTGGAATGTTCAAACACACTGTCTTAGGCTCACACACTTCAATAAACTGAGTCACAGGCAGCTGGTAGGGGGATATTTACAGTCTATAGTTTATAGTAAATAGGGAATATATACAGTCCAACGCCAAACCCAAGCCTGGAAATGGGGCACACACTTTAGGAACTACTGTTACAAGTAAAGTTGCTACCAGCTGCAGGGAGAATAATGGCTTCACGTCCCAGTGAGAGGGGGTCAAGTACAGTCCAGTGATCAGGGCAATAGAGTATAGCGGGCAGGTGAGGTGGAGTAGGGAGGAATCCTGCGTCTGCCTAACTTTGGCACCTACCGGTAGCCGCAACCATCTGCAAGTTCGAGGGAAGGGAGTCTTGGTCCCAGGCACTGCTAGGGGACGGCCTGCGGGAGAACCCAGGAAAAGGTAGGAGATTGCTTCTTATCAGGTTGCACGGCACTGGCTGTAAGTGGTTCAGGAGCTAACCCAACTCTGGCTTAGGAGGGCCTAGGGAGGTATATTCATACCCTCTGCTTGGAGACAGACAGAAACCATAAGTTACATTGTATGGCCAGAAAAAGAGGGGGAAGCTAGAAGCCATTAGTCATCCCTGCACCTGTTAAAGAGGAATGCAAGGAATATTTAAAGCTATATACACAATTTTCACAGAAAACATGGTGACACAGGGCAGTATATACAATTCAATAGTTATATACATATGTGGTGTAACCCTGGTCACTAGAGGTGGTGCCTCTGCAGTTGCAAATATTCTAATCGTGAATTTTTATTGGAATAAGGGCACTTTAAGAATTCATAAAGGTCTCACATATAGTACTATAGCTAAGTAATCACAAATATTCAAGATTGTATTACATCAGTACCTAGAACTACCGTCCAATGCGTTTGTCTATGCGCATGTACTGACAATGGCTAACAGCAAGAAAGTCTAAATGATGATGCGTAAAACACGTGCTTCAATTTTCTTGTGCTAAATGGCCCTGCATCTCCCATTGGATGCCATGTATACGCCATGCTGACGCTTCCATGACACCAAATGGAGACAATGCCTCAATTGAATAGCCCTGATTAACCACCAACATTGCTGGGTGAATGGGATGTAAAGAAAGATTGCTCTAGCAAATTTCGTTTAGATAAATTTCAACTACACTTTGAACATAATCCCTCAATCTCTACATTTCTAGCAATTTGGTGATGGTATCATGTTCAGGGGCTTTGCAATTAACTCACAAAATCAGCTAGTCAAAAAAAAAAACCTCAACTATCTTTTGGGTGAACCAGTTGCTGCTTACTGTTGCTGGTTGGAAAGAAAACAGGGATGCAAATGTTCCATCTTAGGCCATGTCTCTACATATGCGTCTAAAAAATGCATGCTTTTTATAGGGTGCGTCTGGGGGCTTTTAGGTGTACTTTTTTGACATGTGGTCCTTGCAGTTGCAGGAGTTTTTCCCCAGCCATAGAGGAAAATTGGGACATGTTCCAAGCACATTGGGATACCTTTTTCAGACGCATCCATTTATTGTCTATTGGTGCTAAGCATTAAGCCACATATCTATACACACAGCGAGCCGCAACACAAGCACAATGCACCAATGGAGTCTTCAATCAATGGACACACACTAAGCGCACTGGTGGAGTCTAGCCCTTAGTTTTTCAGACATCCCCTCTACATACGGGATGGCCATGATCTTACCATAGCAGAAGATCCACATCAGTACAATGGTGGAGGTAAAGGAATGAATAACATCTCATAAAGGCCATAAAGAGGTTTGGCTTGAATGGCTAGATTACCACCATTTTTTTAATTGATAATCAATACTTAGACATATTGTTTACCAAAATTCTTTGTGTGAATAAATAGAGTAAATACACTGCCTGGCCCCCAAAAAAAGTCGCCACCAAAAAAAAGGTCACACGCTCTAATATTTTGTTGGACCACCTTTAGCTTTCATTACAGCACGCATTCGATGTGGCATTTTTTTGATAAGCTTCTGCAATGTCACAAGATTTATTGCCATTAAGTGTTGCATTCATTTTTCACCAAGATCTTGCATTGATGATGGTAGAGTCTGACCGCTGCACAAAGCCTTCTCCAGCACATCCCAAAGATTCTCAATGGGGTTAAGTTCTGGACTCTGTGGTGGCCAATCCATGTGTGAAAATGATATCTCATGCTCCCTGAACAACTCTTTCACAATTTAAGCCTGATGAATCCTGACATTGTCATCTTGGAATATGCCTGTGCCATCAGGGAAGAAATAATCCATTGATGGAATAACCTGGTCAATCAGTATATTCAGGTAGTCAGCTGAACTCATTCTTGGAGCACATACTGCTGCTAAACCTAGACCTGACCAACTGCTGCAATCCCAGATTTATCCAATAAGATTAATCTAGGTGTTGACCTTTTTTTGGCCAGGCAGTATACCTTTCCTCTATGGTAATAGAAACTTACAATAATTTAGTTACTAATATTTTGTTTTTATTATGTTCAAGGAACTTGTTTTCTTTTAGTCTGTATGTCTATTTAGCTTCTAATCTCTAAAAAATGTTTCCTGTCATTGCCCCATGAGCTCTTATGAGTAAGGTCTTACATTTCAAAATACAAACTAGATGTGTATATTTGGACAGTTTTAGCTGATTTTGCAATTCTGAAAGCACATTGCTCCAGGCACTCTTCGAAAGGTGACCTAAAGTCAGTATTGGCTAGGTGTACAAAATTGCCTTGAGGAAGCAGGTACAGATGCGAAGAAATCATTTTTTATTGATACAGATACACTATTTAGCCAGTAACAGACTGCTGGAACAGAAAAAGGCCTTCCCTTAAGGTAACAAGAATAGAATTGTCCAAAATGTATTGTAAAGAAAAATAATGTCTCTTCACTTTAACTTAAGTGCCTAACCCAACACCTTTACGAGGATTTATAGTTGGCAAAAAGAAGCAGCGATGTTAACTCTTTCCTGGCATCTGCCAATTCTAGACTAGTTTATCAGACTGCCAAACAAGAAGGACTTATCACTTTATGAAACACATTTTGAGTGCCTCAAAGTCCAGGGTTGTCACATGTTGAGATAATTATCAGAGAAAGGTTGGAACCTTTTAGGTAATCAGCAACTTTGTAGGCAATTATTAGAGAAGGATTAATTTTTTTCAAACATTTTACCACTTTTCGATTTTGTGAGTTTTAAAAGTTTTAAGCCCCTGAGCATGGTGTTAGCATCAAACTTGCTGGAGATGTAGTTAAGGGTTGGGGGTATACTACAAAAAAATATAAAAAGTTATAAATAGTGTTGAGCGAGAATATTCGCAATTCCAATATATTCTACGAATATCCAACTTCGAAAAAGATTTTCCCCCAAAAAAGTTCAGATATTGAAGATCAATACAGGGTTCGCTCCCTCCGATACATCGGGAGTGTGCCCTAAGCTGCAGGCAAAGTGCCTGCAAGCAGCGGGGAATATGCCCGGCAAATGTCTGGAAAGCATAGGGAATCTGCAATGGGCACATGCCCTTATGGTACAGAGACATTTATTTCAAACTACATACAGCCGTTGCAGGTTTCATGGCCATCATCAATGCAGTGCATTGAATTATTGTAAAAAGGCTGATCCTTTGCAAAATGTTGTCTATAGGGTTGTATAGTTTTTCTTTCTTTTTGTTTTCCCTCAATAAAAAAGGTAAACACATGTTTGACTGTGTATATAAGCTTATTTAAGTCTCCAAAAACTTTAACAAAAATCTGTTTGCCAGTAGAAGAAGTAACTATAGTATTTGGTGTTGGCAATTTGTAGCTTTTCAAAAAGTAGTTAAATGATAACTTAAGAAAATAAAATAAAAGCTACACACCTTTAACGTACATATTTAAACTGCATACACTGCAAAATGGTGTCAATGCAGAGAACTTAGCAACATCTCCTAATTGACTTGATGTCAAAGTGAACTACTTTCCTTTCTCAAGTAAATTAATTTTTAGAAAATTTATGACAGTGCTGCGAAGTTGAAAGCGTTTTATATCATATTTAGTAACTTTTGTCTGAATTTAGAAAACCCATTTATAGTATAATTTTCTGAGAGATGAAAAATCACTCTTATTATATTAGACTGTGAAGCAGTAGACAATTTATAGAATACAAAATATAATGCAAATCTGTTTCTTGAAAGAGTTCTATATTTATTCCAAAGATAACATATAAATAATATAACAAAATATATGACCAGCTTTTGTGAGATGTACATTTATCAAATGAGCATTTTTACTAGTTTTAGAACACATTTGTTTGCATATACAAGTATAAGGTCAAATGATAGCATGTTTTCTATAGAAAATGGTTTACCATTTGACAGAAGGAGTGTTACTATTTAAAAAAAACAAAAAACGATGACGGTAAAGAAGAAAGACTCTTAAAATTCACCTAATATATCAACTAGATGTGTAGACATCAAGAACATATATGTGTTGGGTTTTTTATGCCTAAGGAGAAGCTTAGGCATAAAAAAATAAGTATTTTTGGGGAATTTACCCATTGACCCCCCCCCCTGTGGCAATGGTATTCTGGCTACAAATTATGCCATTAAAGTGTAATTAAAGTGAATGCCATTCACTGGGAACATGCGAACTACATGTATTTGCAGAAAATTCTGATGTTCTTCCATCACTATTTTTTAGTGTGTAATTAAGTAGTCTCTGCACTAGGCTGGAAGGCAAAAGTGATGAGGATGCAATATACAGCATAGCATACAGTGAAAATCAGAAGTATTATACAGGACATTGTACAATACAACTGACAATGTGAATGCATGGTATAAATTGTGCAGCCAACATCACACATTCCTGATCCCCATACTGACTATGTATAATGCGTTATATGTTTCATATTTATGAATACTTTACTCTAAAACTTACATTTTTTAACAGCTGTAGGGTATCTGCAGTCTGTTCTCTGTTAGTTCTGTGTTCAGTGACCACATATACAGTATAGATTACATAGAAGACCATAATGTTTTTTTATTTTCTTTCCATTTTGAATGGAAAGAACAGTCTTATAAAATCTACATAATTAAAACCTAGCCATTTAAGGACCTTCCCAGCATTTGGATGTTAAACTGTTTAGCCCCACAGAACATCTATATAACTTTGGAGATATAGAGAAGTACACCCTCACCACAGCAATGAGCTACCAACATCCAAATTATTAAATATTGAGGACAAAGAATGTGGCACCCTACCGGAGACAGGGCAGAAAAGCTCTGATCCCGGTCACAGTGGATTTTAACGGTAGCTATCAAAAATAAGTATTCAAAAAACACAGTAACAGTAATTCGTACAAATCAATTCAAATTTATACAACGTATATAGAACGGTAGTGTAAATTGGTCAAATGACTCCATAAAGCCCATTCA
>CM070036.1:126286830-126297299 GCA_036250615.1 Ptychadena robeensis
CATTCAAATAATCGTTAAATGATCTGCGTTTCCACACAACCATGGATGGACAGCAAGGGGGCTGATCATGTGAGCCAGGGAGAGTCTAAGCCAATCCGAGAGGTATTTCTACCAGAGCCCCCCTAGCGAGTAAGAGATAGGCAGGAGGTCATTGCAAGAGGGAACCCTTGTGGTCTTTTCCAGCCACTCGCGGGTGGCTAGGTCACTGCTTCCCCTGATCATTTACTCCCCCCAGGTATGGTGTCAGGTGACAAGGTCCTCGAGCGGCAGTCCCTTTAACGGCCGCGAAGACGATAACAGAGTACGTCAGGGTCACCATAATCCCAATGGTTTCGACCGGCAAGGCCAAGAATTTTCACAGCGTTAAGTCGTTATCCAGGCGTTAGTGTCCAGGGCAGTGCAAAAAGTAGGACATCCTCCAGACGTAGTAGAATAGTCACAAAAACCAAGCAGATGTCGTCGGTTGCGGGTTCCAGAGACTCAGAACTTTGGTCAAATTTAGACCATATCCTAGCGAGATGTACCCACGTGTTAACTGAAGCGTGGTCCACTAGTCTTCAAAGATATACAACTTTGATTTCTCAAGCATGGGCTCATATACACAGCAAAGACTGCAATATCATCCATGTACGACTGCACTGTTTTGGACCTGCACCCAGGTTTATATTTCTTTAATATAGAAGTACACATCCCCACAGCAACACACCCCTCTGCGACTGAGGGCGCGCATCGCCGGGGACACACCTCCTGTCAGTCCACTAGTATTCCTGAGATTGTTCACGTATCGCGACTCTAGCGACTTCGACCGCCAATGCGCGCTGCGCGCACGCTACACGCATGAAGCAACGCCAGTACAGAAGCGCGTGCGCGCACACTTTCGCCTGCACACCACGCACAGCAATCCTGGGAAGCGGGACAAGGGATGGTCCTGGCCAGAGGGTCCTGATGAACAACCTGGATCCTCGATTGCCGGCTTCACACCATGCAAGGGACACGCCATCAAGTTGAGGACCCGTGTACTAAGGGGGGGGCACGACAGGGAACGCTGTCCGCCATGAGCGTGCTGGTCCTGACATTAAACCCCCCCCCCCCAAAAGCCTGGAACTCCGGACTGCAGCAGAACCAGATCAGCGACCAGGCAAGTCTACGGCCAGCGAGAATGGAACCTCTGGCAGTAGATGTCGCTACCCACAGCCTTTCTAATTCTGCTGCATCTGTGAGGACCTGTGTGACTGAGGGGGCGACAGGGAACGCTGCCGAGCGGGGTCCTGACAAATACATGTAATATCCAAATAAAATATCATAATCTTGACGCATTTTGCAAATTGACAGGTTAATTGGCGGCCATAATTGTCTGAATACCCCAGGACTCGAATAAACCCCCCGTTCCCCAGCATGGGCGTATTTGGACCTCCCCCCATTTGGTGGTGACCGTTCGGACCCTCATATGGGACATCCATAGGGTAAATATTCGCCCTCCAACACCAGATTTTCTATATACACAATAATTTTTGGGACATGGATTGATTGTGATTTTCCTTATCTTATAGCTGGGATAAACGTACTTTTCTTTTGCCGTTTGCAAATCATCTCCTGAAGAAGCGACAGGTGTCACGAAACGCGTCGAGATTATGATATTTTATTTGGATATTACATGTATTTGAATGGGCTTTATGGAGTCATTTGACCAATTTACACTACCGTTCTATATACGTTGTATACATTTGACTTGATTTGTACGAATTACTGTTACTGCGTTTTTTTTAATACTTATTTTTGATAGCTACCGTTAAAATCCACTGTGACCGGGATCAGAGCTTTTCTGCCCTGTCTCCGGTAGGGTGCCACGTTCTTATCTATATAACTTTGTGTGGGACTATTTACTTGGACAAAAGTTCCAGTTGTTGAGCTCTCTACATCCAGAGCTATGACTGAAACTTTGAGATAAAATCTGTGGCCAGTAAAAGAAAAATATTTGCAATGGACAGACAGATGGATATAGAGTCAGGTTCATAAATATTGGGACATCGACACAATTCTAACATCTATACACCACCACAATGGATTTGGAATGAAACAAACACAATGTGCTTTAACAGTTGTCCCATTACATTTGGTCCTTCAACAAGTGGGAGCCACATATGCAAACTGTTGTAATTCCTAAACCGTTTGCCTGATTTGGATGTAAATATTGCCAAATTAAAGCTGACAGTCTGCAGTTGAAGCACATTGTGTTTATTCCATTCCAAATCTATTGTGGTGATGTAACCCTCAAGGCTGTGAACCCTCAAGTCAAGTGACTGTTTATTGGAAAAACGTTTTAACTTTTCTTTCAGCCACAAAACATTGCAGCAGAAAACTATAAATTAGACATCTAGGTAAGATCAGTAGTTAAGGCTGCAAACCTCTTTCTTAATAAAAAAAAGTAATAATAAAAAGAGACAACGCTTGTTGCCTGATCTGGTCATTTTTAGCAAGATTGTCAAACATGAACATATATATATATATATATATATTTATTTGTAGATCCCTCTAGCCAACTGCTTCTAGGGGCAACGGTAATCAGATAGAATATAAAAATATCAAATTGGTTGGAGCTTTTTTACTTCTTTCCTTTCTTCTTTCTCTGAGTACCATTCACATTTACATTCCCTTAGATGACACAAGTGCCCATGTCTGTGATAAATTGTTATCAGCGGATAGCTTGATTTTGATGATATGTTCCTATACCTGTAAACGCATCTCTTTTTACATTGCAGGCCTGGCTCTCTTCTGCTTTGTTTTGTTTTAAAACTTAGACAAAAACCTATTACTTTGAAATGCTGGGTAAGTACAGATCACATATTTAGCCATTGCCTATATTTAATTTTATAATTTACACAGACATAACTTTCACACACACACAAACTTTTAACAAACCTGAATGCCTTCAGTCAGAAACATAATGCAAAACTGAGGCTTCTGGCTATACACATGGTCCGATTAATGCATACTGTTCCCCAAGGGGGGGGGGGCAGTGCTTGTGCTTTTCCATATCCAGCATTTAGAGTTTATTAATAGTGATAGTAACATATTTATTTATCTCAGCTTCAACTTAAAGTGAATGCATACTCGAAATCTAAAAAATGTATATGTAAAATTAAAGTTTGACTTACCTCTGAGCTGTTCACTGAAATTGTATGAAAGATCTTTATTTTCCAGGCTTTCGGTGGTCAACACAGGGTGCAATATTATGAGTGGCCACTGGGGGTGTTTATAATGTTTTTTTAAATAGAAAAATGTGTCTCATTCATTTTAATGCAGAGCTGGGATTAGTGATTTTCCCTTCTATCTTTGCGGTGAGTTCCAAGGGCACCTTGGTGCATGTCATCAGAGAGGAGGGACTGCGAGGGATCTTGTTAAATTACTTCTTACAGGTAAGCTTATTTTTTTATTTCCATTCATGTAATGATGAATTTATGGTGGTAGGTCTGCCAGGTTTACTATCCATGAGTACTACCTCTTTTCACATGTTTGTTTATAACACATGGGAAAAGAACAGAATCAGGTTCATTGATTCTTTTATTTTAAGTATCAACGGCTAATATCAGTAAATCTCTGAATTTATAGGACAAAACTATTACACTTACTCAACCATTACAATAGTCCATCCAGCTATTCTGTTATTTATAAAGCACTATTACTGCAGTGCAAAGCCCTGAGGAAGGGGGAATGTGGAGCACATCAGATAAATATTCTATTGTATTTGCACACTGATAAAATCTTGTACTGCACTTTATAAGCACTGTAGCTTGTACAGGGCCGCCGTCAGGGGAGGGGACTCCCGGACAGAGGGGACTCAACAAGTCCTGTCATGGGGCCCAGACATTTTTTCTGTACGGGGCCCCATGATTTATGACAGCTGCCCTGAGGTTCTATCTTCTTTACTGTATTAAGACTTTCAGGAAGTAACAAGACTGTCTTTCCTAAATAGACAGTAATATAGATGTGAAGCATTACAGGATTTTTCCCCACCACCCAGTTTCTACTACTGGCTACCCAGAACTATGTTTTGCCTACATAATACCTCACTAATTTATTATTAATGAGGTGTTACCTTACTTATATGCACACAACTAAAGGTGCCCATATACGCATAGATGGGCACTAGATTGATGGCTGCTTCGAGCTCTCACAGCACGCTCATCACCCAGCTAATGTGGCCACCCCTGTTTTCAAGTGGGATCAATTGATTCCGAAGACAGGTCGGTGAAGCAGGTATCGGACATGTCCAAAAATCCTGCTCGATCTGCATTGGACAGGAATCAAGCACCTAAAGTGGTAAACCTCGATTCCTTTCTGCGCTCGACTAGTATGTCTTTTAACCTGCAAAAAGCTAAATAAATATCTGAAGTTACTACCCTGGATTTTGACACTGCTGAGATAATAAATGATTTTACAAACCATTTAGACTTGATCTCAATAGGGATATAGTGTATAAAAATCCTTTTTGAACAGCAGATGCATGCTGTAGACTGCTCATGCAGTAAAATTGACCAACCAATAATAGATGATGCCTAATACTAACATGCATTCAACATAAACAAAAAAATATAAAGACTAGCAATACAACATATTGTATTGGTCAACGTGTTCTTCACAAAAAAAACAAAAAAATAAATAAATCACTTGTGTCTTTTATTATATGGAACCTTATAGGTAGCCATAGATGGGTTGATTCTTTTGCTATTGTCTCTCAATTAGATCAGAATATGTGATCACTTAACTGATGTTCGATCACAAGTGATTGAAGCGCACACCACCTTAGTTAATATATTTATCATTGACCTCCCAAAAATGGTTGATTCCTTAAATGAATTCAATCGAAAATGATGTCAGGGTGGGAGTATCTGAAGTGCTTGTATATAAGTGCCTGTGCCTTCTGTTAGAGGAAGTGTAGATGATAAATTAGCAGACATGGGTCGGTACACAACGTACAGTTACAACAGCGCGATATTACATTAGTTGCAAGATACTGGCACAAGCACAATATTCTGTCAAACAGGAAATGCAGAGGTACGCTTTATATAGAAGGTTTATGGGAGGGGCAAGAAGTTCAAGGTTTAACAAGAAACTGGGTATCAAGATATTATAAGTGATTAACATCTGGTTCTGGTGGCTCTACAGACAGGCACTGAAGGATCCAGATCCTGACACATGCTGACAATGTTATCAATGATATAGAAGATTCTATATAACAAAAACAAATACCCAACAGTGCTGCCACTTGCATATAATGGCAAAACTTCAAATCCCAAAATCAATGGACAGGATTAGGGCAGGCCAGCGGGATAGATTTCCATTACCTAGTGGCAACCTCAAGTGGCAACCTCAAGCTACAACTAAAGTAGCAACCCTGAGCAGCAAGCCTGTTGCTAGACCCACCTTCCAGATAATGACTGTGGGGAGTTGGTGCTATATGCCTGGCATCCAGTGTCAGTGAATGTATAAAGGGGATGGAGAGTGGGAGGGAAATACAATCCCAATACATGGTAATCAGTTTGTATTTTTTTTATAGCTTTAGGAACCATATTTTTTTTAAAAATGGGATCGCTATGAGAGTTAAAAGCAGGCACAGCCCAAATAAAAGTGACTAATCTGACTTAAATTCCTCTTGAAGTCTTTAGCATATCAACAACTCTTCCATAGCGTGGTACCTCTAAACTTGAGTGATATGCAAGTTCTACACGTGGGAACATTTACATTAGAAAGCTTGGCTACTGGGGCATAGATTGCAGATGAGCTGACTTTAAGAAACTATTCTGTTACAACAAGCAAATAAAAATATTAAATAGTTACATTTAGTGCAAACAGCTTCTCGTTTTACAAACAATTTTCCACTCTTAATTAGAACACAGTTCTGTTCTATGCGTTGTCCTAAATCAATATAGAATGAGTAAACAGGAAGAGAAAATGTGTATGTAAACATTTATGATAGCTCAGATCACTGGAAAATCTATCTATAAGTAACCTAATAGGAAAATACTTCTGAATTAAAATGAACACTGTTGTACAGCTTCGCCACTTGAGTCATATTTATCTGTCTTTTCCCTTGGCTGCCTCCATTTATCATGTCTTCATTCTTTTTTGCAATATCTCGGCAGATATTCCATTGTGTTCATCAAGCAGAGTCTCATCAGCATCACAATCTGCTCGACTTCTTAATGGTCTTTAGTGATTTTGTTTAAAGAAATTGAAGATTCTGCTTAACAAACAAAATGAAACCTTTCAAAGTGCAAGTGAAGGTGTGCTGTAATGCATTATACATAACAATGAGCTATGTGCTTTACTAGGTTTGTATGTTTCTTTCCTGAACAATAAATGTAATTATTAAGTTTTTTTTTTGTTTATCAAGTGAAAATGCATTGCCCATTAAAAAAGTATTTGAATATTAAAGAGAAGAAAGAACGCACAGAAGTAAGTAAAAAAAATCTTAAAAATATTGCTGAATTTTAGCATTTTATTGCTTAGTAATGGTGATTATTGCTTTTTTGATCTTTGTCCTATCGCTGTATCTACTAAACTCCATACTAAAGAGGACCAATTATCTACTTAGGGTATTTCTAATAATGGTTTATTTCTAGCTATCATCCTTTTTGGCCTTTTCTTTGTCTTAGCTTTGATTGATTATTTTGTGTAAAATATTTCATTGCCTTCTCCCTGTTAGAGCAGATTGCTAAACTGCTAGGTCATCCTACTCATTGAGGGTGATAGCAAAGTACCTCATAAAATAATAATCAGAGCCGGGGCGGTCCTAGGCAGATTGGTGCCTTGGATGAGCACCCCCTATATCTCTAAACCCCCCGCCCCTGGGTGAACATCTCTCATCACTGCCGGAGGGCTCTCCCGTGGGAGGTGGGGTTCTGGTAAATCATAGACTTAGGGACTTTGTGCCTCACCAGAACTCCTGCAGAAACATCTTTCCCCAGATGGCTGCATGCTTGATAGGTAGGCATGCTGGGGGGAGGCATCTGGCCATCAGAAGAAATTTTTCACCCTGCCCCCTAGCATGATGTCGCCATTTGGGAAACTGCCCATATTATCCTATTTAAAACCACCACTGGGTCAGAGCAACAAAGACTCTTTCTTTTTGCCCCAGGCCAATTTTACATCTAGAACTGCTGACAATATATTGAAAGTGTAGTAAGGACAGGAACTGTCCCTAAAAATGTTAAGGGATTTGTTATGCTTAAGTTGGTAGGTAGATTTCGTGCCTCATGCTATAGCACACACAAATGGGTCTTAAAACAATGAGGTCTCTATATATTGGTTCTTCCACTATGCTACAGCACCCACCCATCAAAAGCGATGGCATAGCTTCCTTGTTGTCTAAAAGTAAGATACATGTCAATGCTCCATTGTTCTGCCATGTTATTCAGTTTCCACGTTATACCCATATGCTACAGCACCTTCCATTCCATCAAAATGCATGGCTTAGCTTATTTGACTACTTAAATAAGCTACATGTAAGTGCTCCATGGTTCTGCCATATAGTTTCCAATTTTCACCCAGGCTTCTTCTACCATGCTACAGCACCTACCAATTCATCAAAATGTATGGCTCAGCTTCTTTGACTTCTAACAAATTATGTGCAAGTTATCCATTGTTCTGCAATGTTTTTCAATTTCCAAGTTGAACCAAAGCAACTTAGACTACTTTGTTGTATTGCTGTTTGCCTGTCTCTGACTTACACTAGGCTACAAAATTAAAACACTCAAGAGTGACAGAAAAAGTCCATATACATACTTGTTCTGCATCATTGACACATATATTGATTTAGGTCATCATTACAGTCAACGAATAGGTTTCCTTTTTAAGATGGAAAGGTCAGCAATGGCAGCGTCTTTGCTTCTTTCCTGACAGGTTTCTACCCAAAATTGGCAGTTACAGTGTCTATTTAGACATAAAGTCATTTTAAGATTTACATTTTTATGTTTTGTTCTGCCAAGTTAGAGGGTTCTGCAATATGTATTTACAGAATAACCCTTGGTTTATTACTACACTATTAAGATCACAGCTTTGTCATCAGAAGCAAGAAAAATCCTAATCATAATGTTTAAAAAGTGCACCTCTTAAACTGGCTATGAAGGAAGAGATCCATTAGTGATGAAAGGATGTTAACAGATTGCCACAGAAAGCTCTGCATGGAAAAAAGCAAAGGATTGAAACACAATTAGCATGTCATTTTTAGGCTAAAACAGATGGTTTAAGGGCTTGGCTTTGTAAGAATTTATAGTATGTGTCAGATGGAAAAAAATAAATTGTCATATGCTAGAATAGCAAAGATATTTGAAGCTAATACTTAGAAATAATATTTTTTGGAACATAACTCTATAGAACCAGATGTGATGACAAAAATCTGGACAAGAACTTGACTGTATCTTTTATCTTTTTTGGGATTAAAGAGTCATATACATAGGCACTATAAATAGCATCACATTGAACTTGCATTGTTCGTGATGAAGGTGTATTAGTACAATTTAAAGTACTATTTGCATGCTCACACTAATCATCTAACTAAAATTTTAAAATGCAATTGCACAGCTCTACTGAGAGAATTAATTGGGTTTCATTCATGAATACAGAAAAATATCTTGCATCTCACCTACGGTCTACAGTTCTCGGGTGGTTGTGAACTGTGGTCGACATTTGCCTTAAAAAACATACCGTAATTTTAGGACTATAAGATGCAGTTTTTCATCCCAAAAAATCAGGGGGGGGGGGCTATCTGCGTATTATGGTCCGAATGTATAACCACCGTGGCCACTGGGCAAGTGGTGGCTCCTTGGCCTACTGCCAGCTCTCCTGGCAAGGAGACAAGCTAGGGGAGATGCGGCCACATCCCCCATCTGAACTGTATTATTGCCAGTAGAGCCCAGAGCCTTGCTGAGATAAATAATGAAGAGAGAGATAGATGAACTTCCATCTATCTCTCTCTGTGTCTGTGGAAGCTGCAATCACCTTGCAGCTTCCACGGACAAAGGCACAGCCAGCTAGAGAAAGGAGATCTGCAGACATCAGCACGCAGCCCCCCTCCTTCCGATCAGTGAGGAAGATCAGTGAGGAGGATGACGTGATGTGCTGTGATAGTACTTCTGCTAGTGACATCTACTGGCTGAATTTGATATTGCATTAATTTAATCCATTGCATTAACCCAATTGATTTGAACACTATATTTTTTTCTGGTTTTACTGCTCTAAAAACTGGGTGCATCTTATTGTCCGGTGTGTCTCATAGTCCAAAAAATACGGGACATAAAAATAAATATAAGTCCATCTATACCATTAAAACTGTTATTTCCTGTGTTTCTTATTACCCCATAAATATTACCTGTTGATCTTGCCAGTAAGTCGTTTTCACTGTCTTTTAACTGATCAAGTAAAAGTGAAGGCAAGAGGGTTCAGACAAACTGTTTCTACTGGCCACTGTGCTTACAAGTATGGCAAAAATAAGAAAATTACAAAGTAATTTCAAAATAAGTTAGTTTGGTAATTTATGTTAGGGTAGCCATACATGGGTCGATATATTTTAAAGTTGATTGAATGGGAATCTATGCCTACCCACCTGGTTTGATCGACCAAAACTGATCAAACATAAAATCGATTGAAAAGTGATCAGACATGTGGGTAACATTCATTTAATTTTTACCTCTCCTCTTCAGTCTCACCTACCCATGTTCTGACTTTTAAGATCACCACCATGCCAGTCACATCCCCTTCAACCTATTGTATACTTTATTTCCCAATCTATTCGATTGTATGCCTGATCGGGCAGGGTCCTCTACTTCTCCTGTGTCATAACCTGTACCTATGTGTTATCATAATTTATTGTACAGTGCTTTGTTATATGTTGGCACTATATAAATAAATGATGATAATAATAATACCATGTTGGCTTGCAGACACCCTCTTGTGGCAGAAAGTGGTAATGATGCTTAAAAAAACAATCATATAAATCTGTAACAATGTGTGGCAGTGCAAACAATAAATGTTCAACTGACGATTGTTTTCTTATTGAGCAATATGATCAAATCGCTAAATAATTAACCCATCTATGGGTACCTTAAGGCCCATCTAAAGTCTCTTTCACACTAGTGAATTTTAAGGTAATGTCAAGGAAATTCATTTTTTTTATGTATTTGCATTTGAGTCTGCTAGATAATTAATTGAGAACAGAAATAAGCAAAATAAATATAAAAGATTGCACAAGATTGTATTACCAAAATAGGACGGCACATCACACAGTGTGAGCCCTATTTCTAAACAGCCATTAATAGAGTATTGTGAGAATGATTTAAACTGAGTGAGGAAATGGCTCTAATAATATCAAAGTCTGGCCTGTGTTTGGCCTTTGAAGACTAGAGTTGGACATCCTAATCTCAATCTACTGATTCAGCTGCCACTGCTGTTTGAACAGTTTAATAAAACTG
>CM070036.1:126307353-126324686 GCA_036250615.1 Ptychadena robeensis
TTTCGAACAATCGCACCAACAGTTGTCACCTTCTCTCCCAGCTTCTTGCTAATGGTTTTTGGTTGGTCTTTCCCATGTTGGAGAGTTTGGAGTCTGCTTGACTGATTGATTCTGTGGACAGGTGTCTTTTATACAGGTGACTAGTTAAGACAGGTGTCCTTAATGAGGGTGACTAATTGAGTAGAAGTGTCTAACCACTCTGTGGTTGCCAGAAGTCTTAATGGTTGGTAGGGGTTCAAATACTTATTTCACTCAATGAAATGCAAATCAGTTGCTATCTTTTATTTTCCTTTTGATGTGCTATCTGCCACTGTTACAATAAACCTACCATTGAAATGATACTGTTCTGAGACTTTTCATTTCTTTGTCATTGGACAAACTTACAAAATCAGTGAGGGGTCAAATAATTATTTCCTCCACTGTATATAATAATCAATGTAGAGCTCAGTTACAATTTTTTTCAAAAGATCAAAAGAAAGCGTGTTTAAGCCTTAAGGCCCCCACACAGGTAACAAGTAGGACCAAGAGATGAGCCATGGAGAGCAATGCGATGACTGCATCATGTTGCTCTCCATCACTCACATGCCTATACTAATGAAGAAGACTTCAAAAAACAACAACAAACAGAAGACTTTGCAGTCCTCTTAATGTGAAACACCTACATCTTGTTTTCTCATTTAAACTGGAAGTTCAGTTGGATTTTCAGTATCAATCAGTATTCAATATTTCTTTTTATCCTTTAGGTTACAGTGCTTTGCATTCATACAGTATTTCAGCTTTATATGCAGACGCTACTTCTTTGATTTGCCAACACAGTTATTAATTAAATACAAGAAGCAAAGAGCTGCAGCTAATATTGATTAGCGAATTAAGCGTACCATGGGATCTTTTGTATATTGTAATAAACCTTATCAATTGTGATCTGAAAGTTAAACAAAACACACATTTGCATTTGAACAAAACATTTTAAATGGATTTCTTCCAAATAAAAAGATAATTGATTGACTTTTTAAAGTTAAAATTTTAAGTAAATTATGCTTGCATGCTTGTAATAAATATCATAATTCTTTCTCTGAACTCTCTGTGTCTTTAGAACAAAAAAGTTATACATAAGTCTGAGCACACTTTGTCTAGTGTCAAGGCACAACATGCTCCAGGGTCAAAGGCACAATGAAGGGGTCAAATAAATTTATTTGCCTGCCTCTTTCTCCTCGCCTTTCTGGCAAATTGATACATTTGACACTAAACAATCATTAAAATATCTGTTGTTGAATCAACCAAGGAATGATCTGAAAAGTGTGGAAGTAAACGTTGAGATGGCCAGAGAGGGATGTTAGTCGAGTATATCGTACCTGGGAAGAATATCTCTCATGAGGAGGGGTATTTTACCTATGGCAGACTACAAATCAGTAATTCCTGGGACAGTGCTCCTGACTTATCCGTGAGGTAATTGTAGGTTTGTATCCCCATAAATTAGACAGATAGCTTACTCAGTCCCACTGGTACGATGAAAGATCCAAGAGGTTTATTTTCCTGTATGTAGATCTTGTACTGTACATCAATAATGACAGGTAAAAAGTAATTGAATTGCCCAGCTCTGCAGGAGATGATATGAGGTAAGAGATGATGAAGAAGAAATGGCTGCTAAGGAGACGAAGAGGGGAGAGGCTAAGCATCGCAAGACTTAGTATGGAAAGCTGGCTGGGACAATTCTCTCAACATGCAATTCTTAAAGGAACATAACACAGAAATAACTTATAATGGTCGTGAGACATAACAAGGGGGCAACTAATAGAGCTGAGTAAGGTAGGAAAGATGATTGCCAGTGTGGGATGTATGTGCCTATGGAAGGTAGAGAGAAAGCGGTACCACTTCTTCTCCTCCGGCTATGTAACACTTACAGAATCTGTCGTGACATAGCCAATTGTTATCTCACTGCAAAAGGTAATTGCATAGGGTTCCTAAGGACATAATGAAAACTGGTGTTTTTGTTTGTGTACTAAGAGAAAAAAAGAAAACCAACTGCTATGGAGCTATTTTAGAGCTTGTCTCATCTAACATTAGACTCCCATGGGAAATGTGATTTGTCCAACATATTTCAATGGACCTATACCACCAGAGACATCGGTGCTGTTTTGTCATGGGTCACATTATGATCAGTTTTTGTATAGCGCTTTTGACACATTTTTTGTCATGTTATTGCCAAAAAAGCGCAAGCTTTTGGTGGTGTTTAAAGGAATTTTAACAGCATCAAAACTGGTTTAAAAGAAGGCATTTATTGCTTAATAATAGTAGCAAGAATAAATCAAGAATAAAGATTTCACTGTCACAACATTGTCCAAACCATAGCCATATATATGTCACAAGACAAATTGTAAATCTAAGGAGGAATGAAAAATGAGGCAGCTATAAGAGATGAGAACTTATATACATACAATTGTCAACAGTATCTATAACCCATAACCGGGTTCCATTGTGTCAAAAAGAGGCAAGTCAATGATCCTACCTACTGTCGCACCATGCCATCATTCACATGAGGTCAGTGGGGTCGTCCCAGGGGAGATGTGTGTGGCAAAACCTTAGCACAGAGGAATGTCTTGAAGGTTAATCATTATTTTAATTTTTTATTGATAATGTACAAAACATGTCGATTCAACTATAACTAGATGTTTACATGTGCAAGTATATCTGATCGATGTAAATGATCTTGCAGTAAATTATTAAATGAATGGTCACAATGGCACTATGGTGGACTAATGTATTTTTTCTACTTACATTTATCAAACCCAATTTTGTTTATTCATGGTCCTAAATGTTGTTTAAATAAAGACTTTTTAAATGTAGGTTGCATGCTTCAATGATTAGTTACAACCAGGGAGTGTCACTTTCTGTATTTGGAACGCAGAAGTGACACTCTGCACCCACATTTTCGCATTCCAAATACTGGAAGTGACAATTTGTGACGTCACTTCCCGGGTTGCAGATCTAAAAAGGTTGAGATCCACTGCCTTAGAATATCTTTATCTCCACTGGTGTGTTAGGGCAATTTTGCATGACTAGTAGCTTTAGTAATATGCTCTTACAATATTTTTTGTAGCTTATTATGTAACTTTATTTTGATGATTTTGTATTGCAAGTTTTATGTAGAGCCATAAATTCACTTGTACATTAACAGTTAACACATCAGGCACCAACAGAAGTGTCTTATTGCTGACCCTGTATATTGAAACTCAACAGAATGTTAATATAGAATTACACACCATTTATCTTATGTAAAATGCACAGTGACACTTCTGTCATCAGATAGTGAAGTAATCTGCTCAACCATTTGGACATATGCATCTACAATTTAATATATCAGTGCTTGGAAACAATAAACATTTTTCAACAATGCATTTAACACAGCTGCCCAAAACCAGATTTCATCTTACTGATCTGACTACAGGAAATTAAAATTTGACTGATGAGCTGGTCATCTTCGATACGCTTTGAAGTTTTTTTTGTGTTGCATTTATATTTGTGAGGTGTATATGTATGTTTTTAAAAAAATAAAAGCAGGAAATTGCCATTTGTTGATAAATGGTCATATGCTTTTAACAAGTGCATTTGGTAATAATTACAAAGCTTGTGAGAAAGGTGTCACCACCAAACTTGTTGGGGATATAGAGAAGGGTAACATTATAAAAAAAAGCATTGCTATAGCATATGTTGTTTTAGCAAAAAAAAATAGGTTCTTGGCACATGCATTTTTAGGACTGGCAAAGCCAACTTCCTCCATTCTTCCTGTTTCTTTCCTTGGGATGCTGTAGCTGCAATTTCTCACATGGCCAACAGATGGAGTTGCTTTGAATACATCACAAACATACATACATACATACATGCACTGGGCCATCAACATAAAGGCCCCCTTTGCCCTGCCTTTCCCCTATGACAATTAACATTAAAAAACCCTTACCTGGTATGCTTATTTTGCAGCATAATTAAACATTTTGCAGCCACAGTAATTCTTCTTCTATTCTCCATCAAAAATGTTACCAAAGCCTCATGTGACAGCGTGACAGCAAAGTGACACTGACCTCACAATCTTGTGGTACTAGAAATTCGTAATTAGTGTTGAGCTCAAATATTCAAATGTCATGAATATCGGCAATTCCAGAATTTTGTGAATATCTAAAATATTTCAGGGGATATTCGAGATTTAGAATATTTGCGGTATGGCCATGTATTGCAAAAATAATATTTGCATTGCAAAAATAAATATAGCATGTGACCATTCATTTAGAAGATTTTCACAATGAGTGATATTTTAGCAATGCATGGCCATACTGTAAATACTAGAATTTCTAAATATCTAATCGAATATTAGTAGAATCATTTGCAAATTATCGCGAATTTGAATATTGCCTTTGCCGCTCATCACTATTTGTGATGAGTCCATCTAAAGTGTCCTCCCAGTGGATTTAATCAAAACAACTGCCGCAGCATGATGTCATCAAGCAGGAGGGGTGTTGCCGAAAATGTTGCCCCTACAGATAATAGTCACATGTTTTTTTTTGTTCAATAAATTTTTAATTGGGTTTTATCAAAGAAAAACAACAATACATAGTCAAGAGCATAATCAAAGGCATGGACCAGGTACATCAAAACAAAGAGCATTTGCACAATTACATAGCAGGGGTACATCTGTTCCCAAGTAAAGAAGGAAAAAAAGTAGAACAGTAACTGAACAACTTATGTAATTGGGGAAGGCGGCAGTCCAGGGAGTAGGGGGAGGGATTAGTTATGGTTGTACACGATCATCAATAGACAGGTATTAACACCATCCTAGTGAACCTTACACCAATCATGTGAGAGCCAGGGGTGCTATCTGGTGTTGAGAAAAGAAAACAAGTTATTTTTCCGCGCCATCATCAGTTCCATGGAGCCATGTAGGTTGACCTTATTGATAAATTCCCGGAATGAGGGGGAGAGCTATCTTTCCAGTTCCTAGCTAGCACCTGTTTGGCAGCCAGTTGAAGGTGGGAGAAGAGGTGTCTTTGTCTTACTGTCAGTTTGGAAAACCCAATGTGCAAGAGGGCCATATCACAGGTCAAGGGAACCTTGACCCCTAAGAAAGCAGAGGCCAACATACCTATCCTTCGCCACCAGGGACGTATATAGGAGCAGTACCACATGTGGTGGATTAGGGTACCTGTTTCGTCACCTCTCCAACATCCCGAGGATGTGGTGGGATCAAATTTGGCTAAAGATTCGGTGTATAATACCATCTGTGGAGGAGTTCTATAGAGAGCTCCCAGTGTGATGAGCATTTTGTGGACATATAATAACTAGCAATAGCTTATTCCCAATCCCAGGGTTTGGAAAGGTCTGGATAGGGCTTTCTCCCATTTGAGCATGGATGTGGTTTTCTGCATGACAGGGGGGTATGTGAGGATTTTATAAAATGAAGATATACCTCTCAGGGAGGATGTAATAGTATCTAGCACCCCAGAGATCTCCACAGGGAGGAATCCATATCCCCCCCCCCCTTAGTGTGGGTACAAAGAAAGTGCCTTAGCCTCACATAGTTAAAGAATTCTAAGGTCAGGATCTGGAATTCCTGTTGTATTTGGGTGAATGATTTGATGGTGGTACCCTGGAACAGCTGAGGGAGGAGACTTACGGAGTACTCCCTCCAGTGTTGGATGTTAAAATCCTTGATCAGTACGAACAGCACATCCACAGGCAGCGCAAATTTGTGACGCCCCTTGCCGCCTGGCACAAAATCGTCCACAGGAGACCAGCACTCCAGAATTGCAGTAATAATAGGCCTGCATATTGCGGTCCAGCTAATGTGAAAGTCAATAAAATGTGCTTCAGGGGGGCAGAGCAAAGGGCATGGCTCTCCATCTCCACCCATTGTTTCTCCTGGGAAGGGGACTACCAGTATCTGGCTTGATCTAACACAGTGGATATGTAGTAATGCCGTAGATGAGAAATTTGTAGGCCTCCATGCCTCTTTTGTCTGGTCAGGACCTGGTAGGTGCATTTATGAGCCTTACCCACCCACAAAAACTTGGTGAGAAGTCTAGTCGCAGTCATAAAAAAGGAGGCGGGGAGGGGGATCGGAAGGGTGCGGAACAGGCATAAAATATTAGGTCATATATACATTTTGTAGGCTGCAGAATTACCCAGGAGCGACAGATGATTTTTGTAGACCCAGTCTAGCTCTGCGGCCTATAGTTAAGGTCAGAGAGCCTCTCAAGGGATCACAACCCCTAAGTATGTTAACCCTTGCTGTTCCCACGGGAACTGGAAATGCCGTTGGATAGTGGTTCTTAGCGCACTAGGGATGTTAACCCCCAAGATATGGGATTTATAGTGGTTTACCTTATAGAACGCCACCTCCCCAAAGAGCACCACATTGTCCACAAAGAGTATAATTTTGTGTTCCCTTGTACCCACATGCACGCCCCGTATATCTGGGTGCTGTCGGATGGTCTAAATTTCTCGCTGAAGCATGCCCCATAGGTGTGCGACAGCCTTTGATCCTCAAACCTGTGAGCATCTTTCTCCAGGAAATTAGTCTCCTGGAGAAAGAGGATATCGCAGTGGGATTTGCGGAATTCCACCAGGGCGAGTCTGCGTTTGCAGGGGTGATTCAAGCCTTTAACATTTAGTGACAATATTTTAAACGACATAATCTAGAGAACACAAAAGCTGAATATTCCTATGGGCTAGGAAAACTTCAAAGAATTGAGCTTTAAGCTTGGCTCAGCTATGCAGGTGTTATGGTTATTTTAAAAAATATGCCTTAACTGTACTTTGTAGAGAACATTGTCATCGCTCAGTATATAAGAAAAGATAATTGCTACCCTCTGGTTACAATATTTTACTAGGTTGTGTCACAGACCAACAAGTGTGAACCCACTGTGCCAAGTCTCCTACCTCCTCTAAAGTCGTTGTTTAAGTGAACTCGTTCTTCACAATACCCCTGATGGTGGGTATAGACTTTCCAGAGGGGAACACCAGGTCTCTACCCCTTAAGGTAGGGTAGGCACACAAGGCAGCTGGTCCAGCATTGTGCCAGACCTGTCCATGCTTTAATGAAAGGTTAACAATATGTATTTTTAGTATAAAGTATTCTCAGATTTTTTTTGTGTTGGTAGATCTTGGCCAAGTAGCTCACAAGCCAGAAATGTGTGGGCACTCCTGCCCTAACCTAATTTCTGCTAAATACTGTGTATTGCTTGTATTGGATAAGACCATCAAAAGTTATACTTGACTGTTTGAAATAACTTGCACTTTGTTTGACTCTATAATTCTTTATTTTCCTTTAGGTACACATTATCTTTTTTATATTCATGCCAAAAAAGCATTTTTTATCTACATTTATTTTTCAGTAAGAAAACATGAATCTTAACAATGTGCACTGTATTTCCAAAAAGGTTCATAAGTAGCAAAATTAATTGTATAACTATACATGAAAGGTTAATTTGCATTTCATAGTTCTAAATAACCTCGCTAGCACTTTAATGCCATCTCAATTTCTTGTTAATTTCTGACAACGCAAAGACTTGTAAAATAAAATTGCATATAAACCAACTCTGATTAGGCTCCCTGCTAAGAAGCTGATGATTATAGGCTAGGCTATTAAGTGTCTTAAATCAAATACCATTCTGTACAACACTAAATGTTTGGTATTGGAAAAAAAAAGTTCTTACAATAAATTAAAAAAAGGATTATTAAACAAAAAGTAATACATGACCTACATTTTAAATTGAATAACTCATTATATCAAAAAATTCTATACAGATACACTGCTAACGCATTTTTATCCCCAGGATTTTAAGAAACTAAACATCGCCATTGAGCGGTGCAGAAATCTAGGAAAAAAATCGACCCGTGTATGCTGTTTTCCGAGCGAGATCAATAGATTTCGCTCGGCCGAACAGGTTACCAACATGTTGGTAAACCTTGTTCAATATTCTACACAGTTCCCGCAGTTCCCCATTCAAAGTGTAGACGGCCTGACAGCTGGGGGGAAGCCGGGCAGTAGCGTGATGACGTCATCATGCTACTGCCGAGATCTGTCTGTTGACTCAAATATAGAGCCATGTGTTCCAGCCTTTAGCTGCTTGGAAACATGTCTTGGTATTAAATATTGAGGGCATCAATGTTTTTGCTTTTTAAGGGGTTGACATTCTCTTCATTTCCTGTCCTGTGAGCAAAACAATGTGAGAATTACTTCTTAGACACCTGTCACCAGTCATCACTGGGAAATTTCCCCTCTGTTCCTTCACTTTTCCCTCATTGTACCATGGCACAGAGCGGGCAGGAATGGGCCTATATTGGATACACCTCCTATGCCCCCAAAAGTACTGTACTGTTTTGAACCCTAGACCCTATTCATCAATTATGGCACAACTGTAAAACATTTACAGTTAGTAATTCATGAAGTCATACATTTCAAACCTTGACCTTTGCATATGTATTCTCACACTCTTCTACTTTAGAATTGTATTACAAAGTATGGAATGCAGGCAGTATCATTGGTAAGTTACCGATCCGTAGACTTGTAGGATAGTATTACTAATGGTGTATGAGATCTTAGGGTTCAATGGTAAAATTGTTAAACAATAGGTTTTACTTTTACTGTTACGTAGGTGACACCTGTACAATACTATTAACTCTATATCTGACTTCCCATTATCCCCTCCTGATGAGGCCAAGGGGCCAAAACGCGTTGAGGGGCCAAGCATACATGTGGATGTGCCAACAGCTAAGAATTTCATTATTGACTTTTATGGTGGAACCTTTGACATGTGGACATTGAATACTGTGTGATGATGATCACAATGGGCATGGTCTGGTCTGATCTGATTTGAGATCATTAGACATCTAACTGGTTGGCAAACCAGTGATCAAGTTGCTTTTAGCCATATTGTACTATCATGGATGAATTAAAATTGTAACCCCCTTTCTTTTCCACCTAGTTTGTCTTGCTTATTCAATGGGTGATATTTCAGTTCAGGGTCACACTAACTCCCCGCATTTTGGGGGCAGGGCTACCTCAATGACTCTTAATGATTGCTGTAGGAGTCTTTATTAATAAGGTTTTACTTTTGTTTACTACATCCTCCCAGATGATAATGTTCTGTGTGGAGGTTCAGCTTCAAACGGCGTCTGTTAATGAGGTATATCCACAAGAACAGGATATACCTCTCAGGGGTTAATCTCAAACAAAAGAAAAAGTCCTTTAAAAATGCCAAGCCTCCTTGCTTGCAGACAGTCTCACAAATGTTTTTCCCTTCACCTGCAGGGAACCTCAATTGCCTTCCTCCTAGCAGTCACCAGCCTGGGTCACATACACATTCTGTGTGCCCTCTGTGTCTGCTACTCTAGCCAGCACCATGTTTCCAACTTCCATCAGGAGCCCTGGCACACAATGGCCTTTTTTGAAGAGACACACCCAGCAGTAAATATTGGTGTGTGTACCTGTAATGGAATGGGAAGGCCCATCCAGTTTCTTTCCTCCCATTCCTGAGTCTGAGAAACACATTCAGCAACCTACAGTTGCTGTCTAACAACCCAAACTCCTTGCCAGGACACACATTCTGGGACTCTTTGTCGGCCATGGTCCATTCACACAGTGACGGTCTGTCACAGCTGTCATAGCATCTGAGCAGTATCTAGCTTTTACTACCTCCGCTCCTGCCTCATGTCTTCTGAGGCCCCTAGCACACCAGTCACAGAATATGCCACTGATATTGGAAACCCAATCTTAGAGGTCACATGACTTTACCAGGTCATATGATTGCCCTTTCCTATTGGCCATGCCATTGCTTCCTAAATGGACCTTTAAGAGCACACACAATAATGGTTGAATGCTTTTCGTCACATTAATAGTATTTATGTTTTTTAGTTATCTTGGTAAAAATATTGCTGCTGAAACTTGGAAAGTTGTTTTAAAAAAAACACATTAAAAAAAGCTTTTTGTGAAAGCATGCCCTTCCATTGGTTATATATGATTATGTTTTTTTCAATTGCAGTAAGTTGTTTACATTTTATTACTTCTTGATTCTTGTTTGCACTGCAAACATTAATAACTTTTTGGCTGAAATAGTTTTAAATGTCATCTTATGTTTCCAACAAGGTAACCTAAGGCAAATTTTTCAGCTAGCGTGTTTTGGAGGACAGCAAATTGAAGAGAATTAATTTAAAACATGTTATTTGTCTAGCTGAGAAAATATAAATCAAAGGCTTTTACTTTTATGCCTGTGCTAATAAAGTTTAAAAATGAGGATTAGCAGAGGAGGTGAGGACAGTGTCAGTGTTCGGTGGTTATATGATGCATATGTATTTAATGAAATGTCTCTCAGAATGTATATTATAGATCTGTAAAACTCTTGCTATGAGTTTTATAAGGTATTTTCGTCTCCACTGCAATAATACTGTAATGGAGGGACGAGACAGAGAGCACAAAACAGCAGGGTGATCTTTTAGTGACTTTACTGAAGGAATATAGAATTTGGAACTAATTGACAGTACAAAAGCTAGAAGGTTGATATTATTAAGGAAAGCAGAACCATGTTACTGTTTGAAACAACCATTTTTTGTGGATGCTCATTAGTGATGACCAGGTTTGATTCAGTAAGAGTTAAACATTTTGCAAACCTGAAAGAAGTAGAGAATCCTATAAATGTCTGGGGTGCTTGTTGCTAAATTCTTGCCATTTGGGAGGCATTTATTAAACTATTTTCCCCAAAACTGCAGGGTAGTGCACTGCTGTGAATGTTTTAAAAAAAATTACATTAATATTAACATTAATAAGCTTCTTCTTGAGACAATCATTTTTTGTCTTGACCATGTGTTTTGGATCATTGTCATGCTGGAATACCCACCCATAACCCATTTCAATTCCCTGCATGAGAGAAGGAGGTTTTCACCCATTGACCCCATCCAGGGAGTGCAGTTGTCCTGTCTCCTAGGCAGAAAAATACCCCCAAAAGCATAATATTTCCACCTCCATGTTTTATGGTGGAAACTGTGTTTTGGGAGTTATGGGCAACATTCCTTTTTCTCCAAACACTGGAATTAATGCCAAAGCGGTGGATTCTGGTCTCATCTGACCACAAAAGTTTCACCAAGTCCCCCTCTGAATCATTTGGATGATGGGCCTGTCCCTGTGCTTTCAGTCCTTTATGGTATAGTGAAGATACCAACTATTTATGCATGTTCGCCCTCCTTCTCGCCAGCGTACAGTACGGGTGTTCGACCCGCCCTGTTTGCCGGCGTGAAGGAGCCCTCTATTCTTCCTCCGGTGGGATCATAAGCAGCGAGATCCCACCGCAGGAAGAATGTTTTCATTGAAGACCGGGTAGAGAACCCGGTCTTTCAGTGAAAACCCGTCTCACACACCCGGATGTGACGTCAGTGACGTCACATCCGGTTAGCACACCAGGAACTATGCCTAGAGGCGGGGAATTTGAATCTGTCCGCAAACGGGCGGACGGCCGACTTTTTTAAAAGTCCACTCCGTCCGTTCGTGGACGGACATGGCCGAAGTTCAGCCGTCACTAGTCCCAGGTGCCTTGAGATCAATGACATTATCATTGAAACTCCAGGAGGTAAGATGATACAGCAGCACAGGCAATGTTTGCATTTACAAAATATTGTGAGTTTTTCACATAATATTCTCAATAAATTCATAAAATTCAAGAATTTGTGATCTCCAGTCATTATTATGTTCATTGCGCAAATTAGCACTTGTACTTGTACATATTGCAAACTGAATGCATTCTACTTTCCTCGGAATCTCAAATAGTCACGATTACGAAGATATAACACTATTTTTTCACAATAAAAAGGGCAGATATGAAAACTAATAATTTATTACCTTCATTGCACAAATCGGCACTTGTACATGCGCATATTGTGAACATAATGCACAGTAGTTTCTGGTACTGATGTAAAAAATCTCGAATGTTTGCGATTAGGAAGATATCACACTATATTTGAAATCTTTGTAAATTTAGTGCTTATATATGCAATAAAAATTCATGATCCAAATATTTGTGATCAACACTAGTAAGATCATGTGAGGTGCTCCAGACTGTTATTACCCTGTCACAAAGCTGATAGTCTTGTAGGCCATTCCAGCCTTCTATGGGTCTACAAATGTCTTTTATATAGGTACAGAGTTGAAAAGGCTCCCTATATCAGCATTTTACCTGTACATAATATACATGTGAGAACAAAATCATGATTGATAGAGGATCAAATACTTGTTTAATTCATGAAAATGCTAATTAAAGTAAAGTTATTGTTCTGTCTCTCACTGTTTAAATAAACCTACCATTGGCTGAAATTTCTTTGTTAGTGGGTTAAATGTACAAAATGAGACATGATTCAAATAATTTGTTCCTTTGCTGTATATGGTCAGTTTTGAAATTATTTTAATAACAGTTTAAATGTAGTGATGTCGCAAACCCGAATTTTCGGGTTCGCGAACGGCGAACGCGAACTTTAAAAGTTCGCGAACACGCGAACACGAACCCGCGCATTGACTTCAATGTGCAGGCGAATTTTAAAAAACAAAGGGACCCCATTTCTGGCCACAATAGTGTTGGGAAAGTGTTTCAAGGGTCAAACACCTGAACAATGACATGCAAAAGGGGAATCCTGGCAAAACTCCCAAGAAATTTTTTTTTTTACAATACAAATAAATCCGCACCAAAGATTTCATGATAGTCAATGGATCGCGTCGCGTTGGCGGTTTTCGCGTCGCTCATGGCATTGAACACCTGGACAATGAATGACAAGGGGAATCCATGGCAAAACTCCCAGAAAAATTATTTTTTCACAAAATAATCCGCCCCAAAGATTCAAAATGATGTCAATGGATCGTGTCGCGTTGGCGGTTTTCGCGTCATCTTCGCTCGCGTTGGCAGGTTTTCGCGTCGTTTTTCGCGTCACTCTGGCATTGCCCGTGTCACCACACCTTTGCGTGTCACCACCCATTGCCTGTGTCACATATTGCCCGTGTCCTGACCTTTGTCCGTGTCCCACCATTGCCCGTGTCACTGACCTTTGTCCGTGTCTCACTCTCTCGCGCATGTAGGCATCTCTCTTGCTGTGTGATAGAGGGTAGGATGTCCGTGAGGTGTGGGTGCTGATGGCTGGATATGCTCTGACTGAGACTCACAGGGTCCAAGTTGTTCAATGTAAAAATAGGGGCCACTATTTTTGCCATGTTTCGGTATTCGCGCGAACGCGACATGCGATATCGCCCAACATTCGGCGGCGCCGTTCGGGACATCTCTATTAATGTAGTTGCTGATTTAGGTAAAACTAATCTTTTATAGAAAACATTTAATGAATTTTCTTGACAAAACAGAAATCTCACAAAGAATAGAAAATAACATTTATAGAGAAATGGTAAGATTGTTAAAATGTTTTAAAAAGGTTATTTAATTGTGTAGATATAAGCACTTTAATATATAAGGCTTCCAAAACTGCATTCAATAAAATGAGTCATCTACAGTATACAAAATTCCCGTAATATTCTTAAAATTTTCCAGTTCTTATTTTTTTTTTCTTTTTACTTTAGAATCACTTTAACAGAATTCATAATGATGTCTGAACTTTAATAAAAGGTAGTAATTGCATAGCTATAAAATCGAAAGGTTTTTAGCATTCTAAAATGGATTTCACTGCATAAAAATACCATATCCTTTATGTCCTTCCCCATTTAAATACACATTTCACTACTTCTGCACACCATGCCACAAGTCTTGAACTTTTTCAAAGGATCACAAATCTACATTTCCTTATTTTCCAAAATATTATATGCAGTGTACAATAAATATTGTTAGGAGATATAGTGTTTGGAGAGAATAAATATTTATAAATCTATGTGGTAATGGACAGAGCATGTGTTTATTGCTAATACTACATAAGCTAAATTATATTTTAACCCAAGAAAAAAAACTAAATAGTACTAAGGAATTAACAGAAAAGTCGGTGACTAGTCAACAGTGGCAGAGAACCACTCTTGAGAAAAGTCAACACATTGTTTAGTTTTTTTTTCTCTCTATGTATGCACACTTGTATACACAATGCAGTCTCTGCCTCTGTTTCTGGGTTACACTGGCACAAGTCATTTCATTTTATGTAAATGTATAAGAGTGATATTGAGAGAGTATCATTGAACATCAGTAATGATTATTATTATCATTGATGAACTCAGGTATACCCTGTAAGGAATGACATATATGCTTTATGCCCATTGTAAAAATCTAGAACAGCAATAGTGTTAATATCAGATGTAATGAGTATTTAGCACAAAGGTACTAGTGATGGACAAGCAGTTGGGTGACCCCGGGGTGGTTTCATGTGGGAAACCTTGTTAAGATAAGGGGGTCTTCCTTTCCAATAACATAGGGTAGGTATTGTGGGGGCATGGGTGGGGGTTCATTGAGTATCCGGGCTTCCCCTTTAACATGATGACCCCCTGATCCAGGTCCCCCTATTAAATGAGTACAGAGGTCCCAAGTGGAGATGATCAAATTTATTTTTGAAAATCTGGCCACTTCAACTTTGTGAGTTAATTGCAAAGCCCATAAACCAAGCTTGCTGGAGATGTAGAAAAGCATTGAGGCTCTGTAGTAGGATTTTACATGTATAATATTAAAAGCCAGATGAGAAGCCTCTAAAAGTAATAAATAAATAATTTTTCACTCCATAAGACACACTTTTTTGTGTCTGTGTCTTATGGTCGGACGGTGATACAGTGCAAGGCAGCTCTCACGTACAAAATTTTAAGGGGGAAAAATGCGTCTAATTAGGTATTTGAAAGCTATACCATATTGAATTCAGTTCATATTTAAATGGATATTAAGATAAAAAAGCTACTTAAATATTTTGCATAACATGATAATTGAACTCATACATAACATGTTTTGATGTCCTCTTTTTACCAGGAAAACATTTTTTAAAGTTGAACGCTAGGTCTAGAAATAATGATGCCTTACTATGGGGCTAGTCCCACACTGCAAGGTTTAAATGCTCTTTCTGCTCAACAATGGGCATGTAAATAATATTTTAATATATCATATTCCAAAACAAAGCATATTCCCATCCTCCACACAACCATCCTCTGCTGTCTCATAAATCTGCTGTTTCAGACATCATGCCCTTGATATGTAGAACTCATAGTCCTGCTTTGTGTTGGAGCCACCTGTAGACTGGAGATCTGGACCAATGAAATGAGTGTCAGCCTTCCAGGGACAAAATGGAAAGAAGAATGTACAAATACTATTTATATACCCCTAGACATAAAGAAGCACTCAACCAATTATTAAAATTAACACAATTTAGGTCAACTACAACTTAGCCAAAAGCAACGGTCAAGAGCAACAATATTTTCTTCAACATTATTTGATCTTGCTAAACTTTCTACTTGCTAGATTTCGATTACATTTGGTTGCTAGGTTTCAATAAAAAAAAGAGCCTTATATGCTTGTTTTAAATAAAGACTCCTTAACCTATAGTGCTATTTCTTTGCACAACAGATGTTAAGGAATGTAAATGTTGATTTATCCTGTATAAAAAGTAACAAACGCACTGCTGGATTATGAAAGGGTGGTACCTTGGAAAGTTGAATTCTTAGAATTCCTCCTGGTTATATGTGTGTATGTATATAGGTATAACATCCCGGTAGACTTTATATGTTTACAAATAGATATTTGTAGTCTGCTATTGTATACCTGTTTATAGATCAGTAGAATATATATGCTGCTTAGGCATAAGTCTCTGTGTACATGTATTAACCTTCTGGGTGTTCAGCCCGAGTTAACTCGGGCTAAATAAAGTTGCTTAAAATGGATCAGCCCGAATTAACTCGGGCTGCTGTTACCTGGACCCAGAAGGCTTGCAGGCAGCCCGGAGGTTTCCTGCTCTTCTTACTAATGTCCCCTGCTGTCTGATCTTCAGATCCTGGTGATCAGGATCGGGCCGGCGGGTGTGCGATAACGTCATTGGGAGGGGGAGGGAAGTTCAAAATGTGAAAAAAAAAAATTTGTTTTGCTCTTTATGGTTCTTTTTTCATTGTGACATTGATTGGGGTGATTTTTTTTCGCTCCAATTCAATTCAAAATGAAAAAAACACATAAAACCCTCCCCCATATATTTGCTTATTATGAGTTTTCTTTCATGTTGGATTTGATTGGATTGATTTTTCTGTATCCAATCAAGTTCAAAATTAAGGAAAAGGCATACAAAGTAAATACTTTGTATGGGCTTGTGTCCACTGGTCTTTTTCCCTGCGGTGGACGTATGTCCGCAGCGGGGAAAAAGATGCAGAGAGGACACTTCCCATTCTAATGAATGGCACAGTGTCTATTCTGTGCTATTTGAGTGCATGTATGAATGCAGTACGGACGCAGTTTTTCTGCATTTTGTCTCAGCTAAATCAACAGGGTGCACTCCCCCAATACGGCAGGAGCGAGCCCTAAGCCACGGGCAAGCTGTAGGTAATCCACCAGCCAGGGGCGTAGCTAGAAATGACTGGGCCCCATAGCAAATTTTTTTATGGCCCCCCCCGACGCAGCACACATAGTGTGAAAGGGCCGTAAAAAGTAAAGCACAGCTAGTGTGAAAGAGCCCTGAAATGTACACTGCATCAACGCTATCCATGCTGCATTGTGGTACTGTACCACAGCTACAGCACAGCTAGTGTGAAAGAGCCCTGAAATGTACACTGCATTATTGCTATGCGTGCTACAATGTGGTACTGCACCACAGCTACAGCACAGCTAGTGTGAAAGAGCGCTAAAGAAGTCAATCAGTTTCATTAAAAGAGTAGTCTGTCATCAATCCACATGTGTAATGAGGCAGGAAGTGATGTGGATGGGGATGTTTCCCATCCACTCACACAAGGCAAAAAAAACCGCCCTAAATCAGCACAGCACGTTTTCTGTGCGTTTTTGGTGCGTTTTTAGTGGGTTTTGGTGCGTTTTTGGAGCGGTGCGTCAAAACGCCTGGCTTGGCGGTTTCAAAAATGCACCGCGCCCAAAACGCTCCTAAACGCACCAATGTAGACAGTCCAATGCAGATACATGGGATTCGTTTTTGCCAGCGGTTTTTGGCGCGTTTTCCACACTGAAAGCGCTCCAAAAAACATTCCAAAAAACGTGGTGTAGTCTACATGCTTAAAACGCACCGAAAACGCACTGTGCTGATTTAGGGCGTTTTTGTTTTTTTTGCCTTGTGTGAGTGGATGGGAAACATATCCATCCACATCACTTCCTGCCTCATTACACATGTGGATTAATAACAGAGTGTGTAAGTAC
>CM070036.1:126324786-126341304 GCA_036250615.1 Ptychadena robeensis
GGGTTGCACTTCATGCCGATAATGGACGTGGTAGCGGTAATGCAACCGTGTTCGTTAACCATGTCATGTTACCGGGGGGGGAAAAACACATTTTGCAATGCGCTCCACTTGTGTCCACCATACACAGGGCCGGGACAGGGTCCGCCAACAACAGAGGCTGAGCTGCCCAAGTGCGCCCCTCTCCCAGCCCAATTTGAATATGAATGCCCCGCGCCCGGGGCGCGGGACATTCATATGCAAATTGGGCTGGGAGAGGGATGACATCGGCCAGCTTAGAGCTGATCTGAGCTTAGCTGGATGGCTCCATCTCGTCAACTGCAATACTGAGAAGAAAGTGCAGGACGAGATGGAGCCGTCAGAAGTTTAACCCCCTGAGCAGCGCCCCCAGACCTGAGCAGCGCCCAGAGGCTGGAGCCTCTTCAGCCTCTGTGTTGGCCCAGCCCTGCCCATACATGTGCTAGACCTGCAGAAATGCATGCAGCAAGGTGTTTTTGGTAACCTCGCCATTGCAGGTCACTAGAAATGCAAGCGCAGGAAAGATGTTTTTTGTAACCCTTACCGCGCTGTGTTGCGGTACTGTATGAAACCGCAGCAGCTGGGTGGCTACTGTAAACGCGCCCTTACACTAGTCTTGCATTTGCATTTTTGCCCTGCAGCATGCAGTTTTGCAGGCACAGCGCAAGCATGTCCCATACACTTGTATGGGACCCTCTAGCGGTACCACTAGCTCATCTGTCACCTTCTCAAAAATGCACATTGCGACACCTCTAGGTCTCTGGTGTATGTCATTTCTAGGCAAGGCAATCCGCATTGAGAAAATCAAGCACCAAAGACTCCATGTTCAGAACAAAGAGAGGCAATGAATAACACTATTGAATGCATTGAAAAACGCACCTAAAACACTGCATTGAAACGCACCCTAAGTGCACATTAAAACGCACCAAAACGCTCTCAAAAACGCACTTGCACTGATGCACAGATACTTTGCATTGATGATAATTGTTTGACAATTTTGTAATAGTCTAATGAAATAATGATTTGATTTAAAATATTCATTACTTATGTAATAAGATTTTTCTTTATTTCTCATGAACATAAAAGTGTTTACATTAATATGAATGAATACTGAAGAGATAAATGGTTTCTAAACTCTTCTCTGGCTCACATTCTGGAAAACTGCAGCAATCTAGGTTGCAGTCTAATTTATCATGGTCCACTTATTAATCTATTTTAGATTTATAGAATTTCATGAACACACTTTAATAATCTCCTCTCCACCTAGTTTATAAATATATGCTTTGGGTAAAATACTAATACATCCAACTCAGTCCAACTATCTCTAGAGACCAAAATTTTAAGCTGAAAGTCAGGCATAAAAGTATTCCACAATAGCCACAAAGAATATAAATCTGCTTGTATGCTTTAAATGCCTTAGCAAACACAGATATCAACATACATATATTAAAGTATCAGTGACATCACTCTACTGCAGAAAGAAGAGCTATACGTAGGACCAAACAGGACTTTCTACTGAAGGATTTCTTCAGAAAACCTTGGGGGATCGATACAAGACCAGTCACACTAAACAAGGAGAAGGTGCAGTATTGACTAATCGAAATTATTGAAAGCGCATGCATAGAGATTGGGTATCATAATGGTTTCAAGAGCAGTTCAAATGGAAAGTATTCACATGCCTGTTAAAATGGAAAGTTTGTGTCATATAAAAAAGCATGGCCACAATTAATAATTTCAAAACTTTTCCTGGTTCAAACTAAACCTCCTGAACATTTGTGCCGAGTGTAGCACGGGATAAGTTTGCTTAACCACTCACTTGGAACTATACAAGTATATACACACCTTTCCCCGGCGAGCGTTTGGCAATTCTGAATATCAGTGGACTCTCAAATCTGTCTCTTCAGCGTCATGGATGTTATGGAGGCATTATTTGTCTTTTTCCTCACAGGGGTGCTTTTCAGCTGTATCTGGGGCTTTTGGCAAGGTGGAGGAAATTATACATAGTTCTATTTCGGTCATTCAAGCCCAAAACCTTTATTTGCTAGAAAGCTGAAAATTTTTTCCACCTTGTTTTCTTGCCGCTTTTCCGCTTTTTGGCCATTAGTCCCAGAAAATTAACTTGGGGGTTTGAAAAATGTGATCAGAGAAGGGCTGTGCACAAGAGATGTCCTAACAAAGTAACAGATTTGAAGTACTTTTGCACATACGTGTCAAGTTTGGGCATTAAAAAACCGGGGGACGTACAGGAAATGACGTCAGTGATGTCACTTCTGGTGTATGGATCGTGGTTTTTCCGCGTTCCACGTACCGGAAGTGAGGTCACCGACGTCACTTCCTGCGTCCGCCGGCCTTTTAGCTGATCTAGCAGGGAGAGGGCATTACTCTCCCTGCTAATGTCCCACTTCGCTTGTGCTGATAATGTGCGGGGTGGGACATTAGCGTGAGAGTAACGCCATCTCCCTGCTAGATCAGCTCCATTTCAAGAATCCGGGAAAAATCCAGGATTTCTTGAAATCTTGATTTGGCCGGGAAAGCCACATAAAAACGGGACTTTCCCGGCCAAAACGGGAGGCTTGACAGGTCTGCTGTTGCAAGAAGCAAATATTGAGGGTAAGTAAACATGTGCCATACTGATAGACTGCTGTAATTGCATCAAAAGATGCTTCAACAAACTTAGTATTAGTTTAAGTATGGGCACACTTGTTCAACCACCTTTTTGTATATTGTATACACCCTAATTGACAGGTTTGTTATTTTATTAAATTGTACAAGTATAGGTCACATTAAAGGTGGGAAAGGTTTTGAAATAATTTATTGTGATCTAATTTTTATTACAGCACATAAACATAATTGCTTTTAGTAGAGGTTTGTAATTTCTATCTACTGTATCTGGATACTCATTGTGAGTTCAGGTTTATAAAGATGCCTGCCCTTTGTTGTGCCTGAATCTATGCCTGGAATAGAGGCATAGAGGTAGAGGCATAGAGGTAAAAAAAGTCAAGAATTAAACTAAAGTGAATCACAACTGTGACCTGTCAGAAAAGAACATTTTAATATTGTCATCATATTGTTTTTCAGCCAAAAACATCTGCTACCTCTTAAAAGGACAATTTTCTCTTCAATTTATTTAAGAATATATAAAATGTGATAATTATAACATAATGTTTTTCTATTGCATTGCATGATTCTTAAAAAAAACAGTGTATCCTCCTTGCTGCCCATGATACTGAGGGGATCCTAAATGGTTTCCTAAAGTTTACAAGGAAAATAAAACTTTTAAGAGTGTTGAGTTTGTAGAATTCACTGAATAAATATTCTGTGATGGAAAACCAACAGCCATAAATATTCATAAAAGCAGAATCTAATATAATTAACAGTTTAACACAGCTATAAGAATAAATAGAACTGTAGGTTTTAACACGGCACAATTTTATTTGTAAATGGTACACAATGACTAAAGCTGGTATATGTCCTATAGATTTAAAGTACAATTTCAATGGCACTCACATATTTTTCAAATATGAACTTTTTTTAATGCCCTTCTGACATTAAGTTAATGTCCTTGTGACATTAACTTTTTTGTGTTACTTCCTTTTGATCATGCTTAATCTCATAACCACTTCTTAGTTCTGCTACTCTTTGAAGTTCTATAGGCTACACGTGTGAACAAATCAGACTCCAAAGATCTCTTAAATTCATAATATTTTGTCCAGTTCTGTCCATAGACTAACTAACTTTTTAGCCATTATATAATTAGAAGTAACTTGTCACATGTCAGAGTACAACTCCAATGACCATGTGTAATTGCAATGATTCCTGGGTAGTATAGGTGGGGGTGGAAAATACTGTTTCATCTAAGGAACAATTGAAAATGACTGCACTATATCAGTTACTGGTGATAAGCAGCATAGGCAATACCTATTCATAAAATATCGCAATGTTTTCCTAATATTCATGACAAATTTGCAACAAATTTGGAAATTCAAGAATTTGTGATCCACAGTCATTGTTACCCTTATTCCAAAAAAAGATTTTCACCATAAAAAGTCTAGATATTTCGAGTTTCGCAGTCCATTCTACTGGTGTAAACATTTTGAATATTCACAATTAGGAAGATATAGCACTATACACTATACAAGATCTTATACAAGATCTTTGCAAATCCTCGTAATAAAAATTTGCAATTTGAATATTCACAATCAACACTATCAGTTACCTTCGAGTTGAGTTTTTATTTTAATTAAACTCTGCCAGAAAATTTGAAAAATTACATAAAGTACTCTCTTTTGAAAAATGTAAGAAAACCTATATACTAATATAGCTTATATACAAATGATTTAAAAATATGATTTTAAAACTGCATGCATAGAGATGTATGTTAGGCACTTCTTTTATTGTGCAACATAACGGAAACAATGCAAGATTGATGAGACTACTTTGTTATACCATTTCTAACTAAACACATTAAAGAAGCTTTTGTGATGTTGTAGTGTAACAGGATTTGTCCATGAAATGGTAAAGCTCTACTGACTAGAGCTGGTCAACATAGTTCAAATTTGTAGTTAGTTGCAAAGTCCCTGAACATGGTATAATCACTAAACTTGCTGGACATGTAGAGACATGTAGAGAAGGGTAGAGGGTACACTGCAAAAATATATATAGCAGTTTATAGCAACTTTTTGACTTGTGGATCACAATGGGTTTTTAAATGTGACATAGGGACCGGACCAAGAGCCTGCATTGGCTGCGCGGCATAGGGGTCCTATGTCCTCGTAGCTAGGACAGGATATTTAAAAAAAAACATATGTGAAAAAATTTATAAATAGAATCTTAAACATTCTTTTGCACGCAAACTATGGCCACTATAAAACAATTCAAACATTTATCCTGTAGGTGTTATCTTCACTTATTGCAAGGAATGAGGGTGGCCAGAGAGTCTTGACACCAAGGTGACAAAGGGTCAAATAAAAAGACTAAGCTAGCCACACATGGTTCGATTTTAGCGTTCTATCAAAGATTGAAAAGTGATCGGACAGGTTGGAAAATTTTGCTTCGATTTTTTTGGCTCGATTTGTGTGGCTACTTCCCTTTAACTTCAGATTGAAACTAAAATTGTAAGAGGAATTGAATTGACGATTTTGGATTACTTTGATTACTTTTCAATCGAAATTGAACAATAATCGTACTCCCCATGTGGTGTACATCGATTAAATTAAAATCGATTTTCGGTTTTTTTGAACTACAAAATCTAATCGAACATCGATTGAACACTAAATTGAATCATGTGTGGCTAGCTTAAAGGGCTGGAAACTTGCCCATGTCTGTGCTAGAGCAATACATCTTTTTCACATGTTCTTAATACCCTTTTCTACATCTTCGGCAATTTGGCAATCTCTAGTACTGAGATTTACTTCAGCATACCTGGTTTCTAAGATAAAGTACAATAGCTGTCCCAATAGTTTTCTTTGCACAGGTTTCCTTTCTTTCTATAGAATATATCAAATCAACAGGATTTCTTACACTGCTGAGTGTTGAACTAAATCAGATTAAAGTTAATCCGTTTATATTCAGATCTAGGCAGCTGCTGCAACTTTATCTTATGTAGTGAAATATTGCAAAGGACACACTCAGTATTTATTTTTGTCTCATACAAGCTAAAAATGATTTGTTTGTACTGTAATTGAAAAGTGACTTTTGGATGAATGTTTGCTGCAATTGTGACATGCAGAATTGGTAGCATATGCATTCAGCTTCAACATGCCATTTGAGCACATGGGAAAGCTTCTGATCTAAGTGAACAGGAAGAATGTGGGTCTCCTATCTCCAGAAGGACTTTGAATGGAGATTTCGTACACTAGTCTTTTTAAACAAAGGTTTCAAATAAGTGTCTGAATAATTCCATTTAAAATGTCCAGATATGGGACAAAAAGCTGTAGGATTGGTATTTCATACCAATAATTTTTTTGTTAATAATTGTTAGCATGCTCTGGCTGCAGATTGTAAATGAAACTCTGGAAAATCTGCAATGTGTATTGAAATCAGAGTGAGCAATTTCAGTAGTTTAGGTGCAGCTCTGAAGGTAAACAGGAGTTAAATTTTATGTTCAAAAAGTCAATTAAGTAAATATTCAAGGGGTATTTTGGTGGTGATGGATGGATCTCATCTGCTGTCTAATATTCATTATTATATTACTTTACAATTTTAGGGTTAATGTTGTTATTCTCTTATTGATAGTAATACTTATAATCCAAAAATAAGAAAAATGTTTTTTTATTTTGCCATGACATAAAATAATTAAGATCTCTCTTCTAAATGCTGCCCCCTACTATTTCGGTAACATGTTTTGTAAGGGTTTTAACATTTTGTAAGGGTTTCTGGGAGATCACAATTTTCATTTTAGGTCTAATACCCTAATCGTCACTGTGGTCTTCACCTATAGTCAAGACCCCAATTGAATACAGAAAAACATGCCTGCCCAACTCTTGTTGTCCCCAGGTCCCTTAAGCCGGGGAGACTAATGGAAGACCAGATAACCCCAAGTAGCAAGTCAAAGATTGTAGCCAAAATCAAATATAACATAAGCATACAATTGCATCAGCCAGAGTGTAAGAACGAATAGTGATCAAAGAAGAGACCAGTACAGACTGTCTGCAATAAAGGTCAAAACAATCCAAGTCAAAGACAAGCAATGAATCAGAGTTAGCTCAGATAGATGCTATCACAGGTACTGATCCAAACAAGCTATGGACTTCTTTGTGGAAACTGGGCCAATCCTGAGACATCACTGTGTTCAAAAAATTCCTGATTGGAAACACATTCCTGTGCATAGCTCCTACCTTTCCATCTGGTCTTTGTGAGCTGATTTCAAAGCCTCTTAAAAAGGTATCATCACCAAAATTGGTAGAGATATAGAGAAGGGTTGGAGGAACATTTGAAAAAAATGTTTTGCTTTAGCACATGTAGTTTTTGCATAAATTAAGTTCAAAATTAAAGTCAAAATTCAGATTTTTGAAAATTTTGACTTGACTTTGAACTTAATTTGTGCAAAAACTGTTTGTGTTAGAGACATACTTTCCTTTTTGTGTAACCCCGATCCTTCTCTACATTTCCAGCAAGGTCGGTGATGATACCATGTTCAGGGGCTTTGCAATTAACTCAAAATTTTCAAAATTGTCTATTTAAAAAAAAAAAAATTTGACCATCTCTAATTGGGACCTATGGCTGTGGCTGGCCTATGGCTGTGTAGCTGTGCCTGCAGATCAAGGCTATTCTGGTGACCACTTACAGTTCACGTTGAAGCATACAGACGACTACCAGCCCACAACGCGGGGCTTAGTTGTGGGACTCAGGCAGCTTTTCTATTTCTAAAATTGTATTATTGGTCAATATAATTGACTTCAACAAATCTAATGACATGCATAATTTCTATGTTATTAGGGTAATAAAAACATAAAATAGTGTATAATTGACATATGGTACTTATATAACATAATGTAGAACAAGAAAAAACCTTAATATCTAACTGGGGTGGCTATTAAGGCTATCCTTATTTATAAATAAAATTCAAATAGAATACATAAGCTACATTAATGCTTCAAAAAAAATTATATTGAGGTCCTTGATGCATTTCTTTCCTATGTGGGGCTTCGTCAGGCTTAATTCTGTAGTCAAGAGTCATATTAGAAGCAGAAAAAGTTAGTGCCATTTCCTGTAAAGGGAAAATATTCATCAATCACCTCCTAATACCAGGTGAGGGACCCACTAGGGTGCTCCAAGGTATCAAAACCATCAGAATAATAAATAATGTCCGCATCATAGTTCTTTACATCCACAATATCACATACATAATGATGCACTCATGTCTAAAGCCAGTGTGTTATTCGTTGATTCGTTGAAGGGGTCAAGTCCAACTTATAGCCACAATAGGTCAGGAACAAGTTCAACAACTTACCAAGATCCCATGGTAATCCAGTATATGAGGGCCAACCAGCTCCATAGTCAATCAGGTGGTTACTGTTCACAATGGGGCGTAAATCACCCAATTGTAAAAATAATTTTTACATTCTAGCCATCTAACTTCCAGTTAGATATCAAGAATTTTAATCTACATTATATGTATATATTAGCACAGATCCTACATAGTGATATATCCCAACCTATAATTGTTAATTATGACGTATGGTACTCTTTCCCTCTGCATGTTAATATGGAGATGTCTATAATATAAACTAAACTCTGTTGTATAGTTTTTAGAGATGGTCGGATTTTTTTTCAAAAATTTGACCATTTCGACGGTTTCGACTTAAATAAATTAATTGATCCTTTGTAAATCTTTGCAAAGCCCCTGAACATGGTATCATCATTAAACTTGCTAGAAATGTAGAGAAGGTTTAGGGGTATACTACACAAAAGAAAGTATGTCTCTAACATACATAGTTTTTTCACAAATTAAGTAAAAATCAAGTTCAAAATCAAGTAAAAATTTCGAAAATCGGAATTTCAACTTTAACTTTTAACTTAATTTATGCAAAAATTACATGTGCTAGAGCAAAACTTTTTTTTTCAAATGTTCCTACAACCCTTCTCTACATCTCCAGCAATGGTGATGATACCATTTTCAGGGGCTTGGCAATCAGCTCACAAAGTTAGCAAGTCGAAAAATTCGACCATCTCTAATAGTTTTCTATGTTAGACTCACTTATTATCTTTCACCAGGTTTGAAAGTAAAGTTTCATAGATAACCTGAAGATGGAAAACCCAAATGAAGTTAGGCCTTCATCAGGGCACCCCACACAAGACATTGTGTGCCAAACTCCTGGCACTTAGTGATCACTCCTCTGAGTATGGATTACCATTGACTTAAAGCAATGACTAAGATATCAATACAAAAGTGAAGAAAGTGATTGAGTCAGAAGTGGCATTTTACTTAAATGGCCATGGCTTTTGTTCAGCCACTCAAATCCAGAAGCCACTTCTGAAACTTCCTGTTTGTCTCCTCATATACTTTTATTTTGTTCCCTAGCACAATCAAGCCTTCTTAAAACAGAAGGTATTTACACGGCCCAATCCAGCACAAATCCCAAAAGTTTAGGTAGAAGCCTTTGTTTTGGGACAGTGGGAGGAGCCATGCAAATTATTCCTTTTCGCCCCATCAGCCAAATGCACATCCAGAAACCGCTGGTGTACATTGCAAATATTGCCTTTATAGTACATAGCCATTTTTTCCAAACTGCTATGCACTGCTCGAGTTCAGGGCTTTTTGATTCCTTTTATCCCTTCTCACCAAACCCTTCATGGGTACTTCATTTTATTCCCTAGATAGACATTCTCTAGTGTTCATACTACTTTCTTGTAACTTCCTAGGTGGACCTATAGACTATTTGTCTAAATCCATAATGAAATGTTCAACTTGAGAAAAATGCCTTAGTGAATAGGTTTGCCAGTATTACTATACCATGGTTTTCACTCTGTGTCCTGAACCCAATGACACTCCCAATGAGTAATGAATATGCTGTTTCAGCAATCTGTCCTTGGCAGCACCATCCCAGTACTATCATGGCAACAATCATTCATTGTACAATGTGATGACAGCAAAAAAGAAATAAAACAGAACCTTGGCTGTCAGGGGTGTGGTTCCTAAAGACAAATGAGAATCATAGATAGATAGATAGATAGATAGATAGATAGATAGATAGATAGATAGATAGATAGATAGATAGATAGATAGATAGATAGATAGATAGATAGATAGATAGATAGATAGATAGATAGATAGATAGATAGATAGATAGATTGATAGATAGAGTGCAAAATATTTTGCAACCACTATATCCCAGGAAAATACACACAGACTCTGAGCCACAGAAACTTTTAAGCTGAATTATTACATTAATTTTCAAAGATCATAAACAGGCTGGAGCTAGCAACAAAGTGAAAATCAATAGACAGAGTGGATATTGTCTATGTTTTAGACCTTGTTAGATTGACAGCTAGGCAGGAAAAATGCGAGCAGGAGACCAGCATGCATAAAGATAAGCAATCTATCTAAAGCTTATTCATTTTCAACACAAGAGGTTTTTACAAGGATACAATCCCTCAAGTTCATTCTATCCACTTTCACCATTCAAGAGAAAAAGGATTCATATATTGTTAAAGAAACCCTGTGCCACATATTTATTCTTTACAATAGACTGAAATTGTTTAATTTTATCAATTTAGAACATAATTCATCAAAGATTTATACCTTTAAAATACACACAATAGCAATATAAATTGGAACCTGCACTTTATATTACGTCTATATCTACATGCACATGCAAATTTCACAAAGATTTACAAAGGATCAATTAATTTATCGCTTCTACAAGTTCAAATGTTTAAGTTATAAGGCATTATTCAGAAAGCTAGAAAACCACAAAAAGTATCTTTATTTTTGTATAGTTGAGTTCAATAGATTTTAACATTACAGTGACACAAATGAAATTGAGAGCCTTATCCTTGAGAGAATACATTGTGAACTGAGCCTGGTATTGTGCTTTATAGTTTGACTGTGTCTAGGTGACTTTAATCATAAAGTTAGAGAGATTTTTAAAATTCTAATAGATTGTTAGAGAGTCTTTTGAGATTTTAGGCCTGTTCACATCTATTCGTTTTAATTCACATCACATTATATTTATTCCATAGCTGTGCAATGCATTGAGTTGCATAGCCATGTTTTCACCCATTAATAAGTACCATTGATGTTAGTGGCAACCCATGAAAATGCATGTAAACAACACACCTAAAATATATTATTGTCAACAGGATCAAAACTGCATAAAATAAAATCATAACGCAGAATAATGGAAGGTGAACCTACTTTTACTTCAAATTTCTGAACGGTAGAGACCCAGTTCGTCGGCCGTTTAGATTCATCCCAACCGCTACAGGAGCGGGGATTGGCAGAGCCCAATATACCCCCAAAAAGCTGCAGCGATTCTCTATACCCCCGGGAAGCCATAGACCTCCATGTTATGTGAGAGGCATCGGTTTCCTCATCTTCGGCGATGTGGACAGGGGCAGAGGGAGGGCAGGAAATGTATGGTGAGTACTATGTATTCTGATGCAAATGCCCGTACTACGCCGAATGCTACGGAGGTAAAGGCCATGTTCACATCTGTCTGTTTTAAGGTTTTTTGTTGGGCAACACACATTAACACACATCCACCATGCCCATAGTATTCCTAAGTACAGTGTTGCTTTCATTACTGCCATCAGTCTTTTTGTGCTCCCTCTTCCTTTTTTTGTACACATCTGCCTACGGCTTGCATTTTCTTATATTACATTTAATATAACTGACCCTAATACAAGTTTTCTTAATAAAGCTAGGTGGCATTAACATGGCCCTAACCTAGTCATTAAGATGTTTTGGGTTTAATGTGAACAGGGCTTAAACATATTCCTGGACCTCTGACCTGATATTGCCATAATACACATGGAGCCCTGCAATCCTACCATGGTTATATGCTAGTCATCTTTCCAAAACTGACCAGATAATAGCTCCCTTGTTTTTTTTCTCTGGCCATTGAGATTCACAGATGATCCGTTCTTCATTTTTTAAACCTTTCTGACACAAGAGGGCGCCTGGAAACCAAAAAATTATATGTACACGTGAACTATGAAATTTAAGTAACTGACATGTCCAATCACTGCTCCACCAATTTAATGTTTGATTTGGAACACTTGTGGTCAATTGAATTCAATTCAATCAATTTCAAAATATGATTTTTTGGTCGATCGAACGGAAATATCAACTTGTGCATGGCTACCCTTAAACGCCTTTGGATAGTACAAAAAAGTTGAAGAATAGTTTAGAAATGGACTTTTAAAATCTGTAGGACAGCTTTTTTAAAATGATTGCAGTATCACTGAACATAGTCATTGATATTGTCGCAAAAATATCTGGATATGCAAAGGGGGCATATTTGGAGCATACGTCAAGTAAAAACAAAAATGCACTACTAACTTTTTTGAAGAATGCACTTTGCCACTTGTGACATGTTACTTCAAATACATAAAATTCTACTAATGTTATTCTGTCCTATCTAGTAATCTTATCACATACATTCTTCAAGATTTATCCATAGCAATATTCTTACAATAGTTATACTTGTTACAATAATCTCTCTTTTTTCTGTTGTTCTCCTGTTCGCTCTAACTTGATTACTAGTTCACTCTACTTCTTATTGTTTATATTTGAGAACATGTTCAGAAATTGATTGAACTAAAAAAAACTCTTCAAAGTTTGAGATATATAAATATATATATGAGTGTGTGTGATGTATATATACCATGGATATTCCATTTAGTTCTGGCCTATACAAATGAATTGGTATTTTATCACTGGCCTATGAGTTGTTTATTGGGATGGATCTATTCTATATGGGAACAGTGCCTGAAGATTGTTATTAATTCATGAACATAAAGCATTGCTTGGGTACTTAAAGTCTCTAATGTTTTGTAGGTAAGGGTATATATATATATATATATATATATATATATATACTTAAGATTATAGGATTAAGTGATATAGTGATCAAGCAAGAATGTCTAATAGAATTAATGTCATTGTCTCTTTTTATTTGCATCCCAAGGGGCACACAGCCCTAAACAGTTATAATTAATAATTTCAATACACCTTTAAGCTGGACATCTCATCCTCCTACATGAGCAAAGTCACATTTGCCACAACACAAGGAACACAGGGAACCATTGCACTTTGTTGTTTTGCCTCATTGCTCTAACACAGTACTTTAATGCAAACGTCCTGCAGCCCCAATTTTTGTGCCACAGCACAAGCTTCTGCCTTACACTACTATAGGCAACCTAGGGCAGCGGCATGCGCTAATTCGGACTTTTGTTACCACCAACTGACGTTTTTCTGTTACCATAAGCAGGTCCGTTGCGCTAAACTACTGTGCAACTACTATACCCTGAAACTTTTTCTCTTATCAATAAATGCTTTCAAATCTAGTTTGTTGTCAATTATTATCCTCAATACCAAAGTAAATAGTTTTCTCTGGAATGACTGATCTTTTGTCTGAGCTTTCCACAGACACCTGTGTGCTAACAAATCCCATACAGAAGTTAACATGAAACATCATGTCAGATTTGTATTCCTCCTATGGGCCTTCAACATATAACTTTACACATGTCATCTATAATTGTACATTTGTATTTTACTTCTCTATCCTTCCAAGCGTTTCAAATGTATTTTATTATTTATCATAGGGCACTAAACCTCCAAAGAAAGAACATTCCTTTCCATTACCTTCTTATAAATTGGATGCCAAAAAAAACTGAATATGAGTGCATGATAGAAATTGATGACCAGATGACCTTTTAGACTGTTGATCTAAGGTCAATTGGTGGGAGTTATAGGGGTAAAACATGTGCAATGTCATTATTTGTTATTAAAGCCAGGTTCTGGGAAGATACGGTACATTGAATTACCTACTTTGAATGGATATGGGAGTGTGTACAGATACAAAGCTCATGATTATCACACACACTAATGATAAAGATGCACACTACATATATACACACACATTCCCCCAATACATATACAATGGGGCAAAAAAGTATTGAGTCAGCCACCAGTGCAAGTTCTCTCACTTAAAAAGATGAGAGAGGCGTGTAATTAAGGTACACTTAAACTATGAGAGACAGAATGGGGGAAATAATGCAGGAAATCACTGTTAGGACCCTTGCTGCACCGGTCATCACCAGGTGGCTCCCTGCAGGCATGGGCTGGGTGGAGCTCACTCCTCCCTCGTTAGCTTAGTGCTATTTAGGTGAGCTCCATCCAGGCCATCGGGGCTGTTCATTTGGGCTTGGATCTGGATCTGTGTCTGTTTCTTTGTGCTTTTCTGAACCTTGTGCTTCCCCTGGCTTTATGTTCCTGAACCGTGATACCCGTGGACTTTGACCTGAACCCTGATACCCCTGGATTTTTGCACCTGTTTCTGTGTCTTTGTACCTGTAAGTCTTTTCATTAAATCTGTTTGTTTTGTCACCACCAAATCTATCTCATTGTGTGCAATTTGCCTGGTCGTCTTCCCTGTCCTGGATCCTGACAATCACATTGTAGGATTTCTAATTAATTAATTGTTAAATTCCTTGGTAAAATAAGTATTGGGTCACCTACAAACAAGCAATATTTCTGGCTCTCATAGACCTGTAACTTCTTCTTTAAGAGGCTCCTCTGTCCTCCACTAGTTACCTGCATAAATAGCACCTGTTTAAACTTTTTATCAGTACAACAGACACATGTCCACAACCTCAGTCACACTCTAACTCCACTATGACCAAGACCAAAGAGCTGTCGAAAGGCACCAGAAAAAAAATTATAGACCTGCACCAAGCTCGGAAGACTGAATCTGCAATAGGCATGCAGACATACAAGACCACTGATAATCTACCTCGATGCGGGGCTCTATGCAAGATCTCACCCCATAAGGTCAAAATGATCACAAGAACGGTGAGCAAAAATCCCACAACCACACGGGGGGACCTAGTGAATGACCTGCAGAGAGCTGGGACCAATGTTACAAAGGCTACCATCAGTAACACACTACTACTAGTTTTCTACAGAGCATTTAGATGATCCAGAAGAGGATTTAGAAAATCATATCAGTCAAATCAGTCATATGGTCAGATGAAACAAAAGTTTAACTTTTTGGTAAAAACTCAACTTGTTGTGTTTGGAGGAGAAAGAATGCTGAGTTGCTTTCAAAGAACACCAAACCTACTGTGAAGCATGGGGGTGGAAACATCATGCTTTGAGGCTATTTTTCTGCAAAAGAACCAGGAAGACTGATCTGTGTAAATGAAAAAATAAATGGGGCCATGTGTCGTGAGATTTTGAGTGAAAACCTCTTTCCATCAGCAAGAGCATTGAAGATGAAATGTGGCTGGGTCTTTCAACATGACAATGATCCCAAACACGCCTCCTGGGCAATAAAGCAGAGGCTTCATAAAAAGCCTTTCAAGGTCCTGAAGTGGCCTATTCTCCAGATCTCAACCCCATAGAAAACCTTTGGAGGGAGTTGAAAGTCCGTGTTGCCCAGTGACAGCCCCAAAACATCACTGTTCTAGAGGAGATCTGCATGGAGGAATATAAAAATACCAGCAACAGTGTGTGAAAACCTTGTGAAGACACACAGAAAATTTTTGACCTCTGTCATTGCCAACAAAGGGTACATAACAAAGTATTGGGATAAACTTTTGATAGTGACCAAATACTTATTTTCCACCATAATTTGCACAGAAAGTCTTTAAAAATCAGACAATGTGATTTTCTGGATCTTTTTTCTTATTTTGTCTCTCATACTTAAGGTGTACCTATGTAAAAATTACAGGCCTCTCTCTTTTTTTAAATGGAAGAACATGCCCAATTGGTGGCTGACTAAATACTTTTTCCCCACTGTATACACACACTACATTTAAATAAACACATATACACACATACTACATACTCTCTAGTTACTTCATTTTTGTAGCTTCTTTCCAGCATGGTCATGTTACTCCTTTTTCCTGCTTGTCCTCCCCATGCTTCTGATTGACTGCCAATGGTATGGCAGGGCGGGGTCAGTGTGTGCAATTAGCAGAGGGAGAAGAGAACTGGCACCCAGTGAGCCAATAGGCATCTGAGATCTGCAGTTCTGTTCTCTCTACTCTGTTTGCTATAGCCAAAATATAGTGTGTCGGCAGTCCCGACCGCGGCTCCCAGGAGGGTGCTCCTCCGGGCATCCCCGCTCTGGGATCGGGGTACAGCTGGTGACTGAGGTTACTTCCTCGTCCATGGCACAGCCATGGCTATCTCTCGTCCCGGCTCTCTGGGAGGCGGACGGACCAACCATCCGCACGGTCTAGTGTGGTGGGAGTGGTCCGCTCGGTAACCACGGACGCCGGACTTTCTGCACGCCCGCACAGGTGCCTCCCAGCTCCTGCTGATGCGGGCTCCTAACTTCCGGCTGCGGCGGCTACATTAGCCGCGCGCCGGTGGTGTAGCCCCCATCCACAGGAGCTTGTGCAGGATTCACTGCACGCGGAGGTTCCGGGACTGTTGGTGGCTACCACGGAGGGAGTCCATACTTGGAGCTACACAGACCGTTCGCACACACATCTATCAAAGGTACAAACTTCAATGATATTTGTCCACTACCCACGTTATCCTTCTGTTTTTTCATTGATACACCCGGCTAAACCTTGACCATTATCACCATTGGTGGGCCCCTTTGTTCGCACCGAATTGATCAAAGTCTGACATATAGGTCCTTAGCCTTTGAACAGACACAGGTCATGTGCTTTGATCTTTTGTATCCACATAGCCCCGGTGATATCAGCGGCTCTGGCAGCTGACACTTGTTCCAACCACACAACTAAGTATGCATGGGATGTAGGCTGAGCTAGGTGTCATGTTGTACAAACAAAACTAATATTTTACAAAATTCCAAACGCAGC
>CM070036.1:126351464-126363182 GCA_036250615.1 Ptychadena robeensis
CTTGGAAAGTGAGCCGGGGGTCCGGGAGGCTCGCGTGTCGGCCATCTTGGCTGGTGTGCGCGGGGATTTCTCGGACCTCTGGGAGCCAAAGTAAAGCCTGAGGGCAGAGTCTTTAGGGTCCTTCTTTTTCCCCCTCGGGGTCTAGGTTTTAGGCATGGTAGGAAGATAGGGAACGGGAGCCGTTTCAAGGAGGTAGTTAGGGCAAGACGGTGGCGGGAAGTGGGAGCTCACGCGACGTGCGTCTCTTCTCAGCCATGTCCAGGCCACGCCCCCAAGACAACATTTTTTAAATGTACTTTTAAACACGCAAGAAAGTTCAATTGGGACTTGTTGCCATGTGTGCCAGATTTATTCCTAATATTTGCCCTTTAGTTCACAAAAAGTAAAAGGTTTTACTTGTAAGGGAACCTTTCGTTTGCCATCACAGCTGCACCCCCTTTACTTGTAGCCTGTCCTGAAATGTCTCTGCCCAGTAGCACCTCCATTATCCTTTGAGGTGGGCCCCATCACAGGGCCTTGCACACTCTCATTAATGTCAATATGCTCACTACCAGGTTGGTGTAAGAACTGGTATTAATTGATGTTCCTCAGATACAGTCCATTAGTTCTGTGCCAGACACATGGAAGATGCCACTGCCTCTCAACAGTCTCTAGCCTAGCCCTCACTCCACCCAGTGTCAACTCCTTAGGGCTAGGGCACCCTTGGCACAAAATGGAGACAAGGGGGATATCTGTAATCACATCTCGGCTATGATCGTGGTCTCCGTGGTCTTCAATACACCTCTCTCTCTGCATTTTCTTGCAAGCGAAGACCTAAACAAAGACCCAGCTCCACCCAAAACTGAAACATATGATAACTATTCGGCTGGGCAATCACACATGGCTTGGTCACAGTTACATCATCACTTTACTCAATAATATTTACATTAACCCTTGAGACACAATTTACTTGCATACATGACACAGGCACTACAACACCAAAGCAGGGGTGGCACAGCTAGTGACACAGTTGATGCGAGACAGTAGGCTAACTGCACAGTTGGCCAAGTGGCAATGTAAGTAATGTAATGTAAGAGTCTAAGGAACCGCTTGATGTTCACCAGAGCACCCCACAAGGGGAGATTGAGTTTGCTGCAGATAGTTCCTAGGCTGTGGCCCTCATATACTCTCAGAGTAGCTGATAAACACCAAGTTGAGGTACCAAGGGATGAAACAGAAACAGTTTGTTGAACCAGCCAGTGGTCAAAAACCAGGAAATCAGAGAATAATAACAAGCACAGGAACCTATGAAGGAAGACCTCCTTGTTCAGGGAACTTCCTGTTGCCTGAGGTTTTCCTAAATAGGACTGGAATAAGGAGGTACTAAAAAGGTATGGGAGTTACTGCTAGCAGCCAACAGAGGGAGATTTTCTATTGAACACTCTGGTTATCTGAGGCAAAGTGACAGAACGGACGGGGCAACAGACATATTTACCCTGGACCTGTGGGGATCTGTGACTGATCTAGAGCCAATGTCATCCTTTTTAATAAAGAACCAGCAGTTCTGAAATGGAGTGGTGGTCCTTATCTGTATTCCAGAACATCTAGCATACTGCTGGGGAATAAAAAGTGTTTAAAGTTTACATACTTATTTTACCCTAGACTTTATACGCATTTACCCTAACAGTGACATGGTAACAGTAACGACTGCAGGACTGCAAATCTTAGTTCCCTGACATATCACAATAAGAAATAACCAACTACAATCCACCTACTAAGCCTGCCATTTGACAAATGGGACAATAAATAAAAGGTGCCATATTTAGTTTGTCACCTCAGTGACAACATAAGACTAATACTCAATGCAATATTAAAACATAAGCACTTTCAAAAGACCTGTGCTTTAGAGATCAAGGAATAAATAGCAACCCTTGCAGACAGAAGGCTTAAAATAACAGCAAATCATGTTCTCCTCTAGACTGTAACTTGACTGGGAGCAAGCGAAGGTCAGACAACTTGAATGACATCTCAGCAGACACTCATTTCTTGTAAACTCTCCAAGTGTCATATCTGTGATGCAAACAGAAAAGTCAAATAAAACATAAATAGAAAAATATCAATCTGTGATAGGCTAATTGGCATATGCTCGTATTAGGTACTAAAGTTCTAGCTTTAAATAGAAAAACTTGACAGAGCAGAGGTGTTTTGAATCTGTAAAGCAGTGTAATAAAACTATAGGTGATGCTTTGGGAAAGATACAAAAATATGATGCACCTTGGAATTTTATGGGTATGTCTTTCTTAATTTAATGTGCTACATAACTATGAAATGGTAACACATAAATAAAATGTTATTGTAGTAATGTATGCATTTAAAATAACTGTAAAGTATAATTTCTGTATTAAGGGCAATCATCTGTTGCCATGAAAACAGTTCTTGGACACTGAACAGTTTTATAATAAGATAAAATTACATATTTCAGTCTCTCAATTCAGATGACTTTATTTACTGAGGGAGGATATGTTCACCTGGAGTTGTTCAGCGTTGTTGAAGTCACTCCTGATGTCATGGGCAGAGGAAAAAGGTTTTTGTAATATTCATCTAAATTTGATAGATTTTTTAGAATAAACACAGGATCTCTTAGGTTATTGAAGTGTACTAATTAAGCAAATCATATCCAATTTCATGAAGCCCATCAATGCTATTTTCTGATATAGCTTCAAGGAAGTGATAGAAAAATATTATTATCTTTCCCACAAAAAATCTATAAGAATTTTTTAGCTGGTTTAAAATGTATACCTGTATTTTGCATTACATTTGGTAGCGGAGCGCTGGTGTGACATAGGCCTTCTCCGCTCGAGTTCCAAGGGGTACTGCAGACCCAGGTACCTAGCACAGGAACATCCATCACTCTTCCCAATAACTGGACGACACACAGTATCAGGTGCAGAACTCTCTTTTAATGCCACATACCAGGCTTTTTATCCCATTCTCCCATGCAAGGGAGACACCTCCAGAAAGACGATCCATTGTTCAATCATAGTTCGGTTCCAGCCCACTCCTCCTCTCACCCGGAGACATAACGCAATCCCCAGTCCAGGGAGACAGACACCGTACCTATTGTGTTTCTGTTGAACCAGACGACTGCTCAGCAGGGGACTGATTGCAAGAAAACAAGCAAAAATCAAGAAAACAAGCTAACATAATTTTTTTGTAGATGAATCTAGGAAGACCTTCCTTGCCGTATGCCCGTATTGTGCCATTTTTTTGTGCCATCCTCCTCTCGGCATCGATGTTGCCGACGATGTGGGGTGGGAAAGCGACACTTCTCCATAAACATGTCTATGGCATTGCCCATCCCCCTTCCCCTGCCTCTTCAGTGTCACCTATGACTCTGAAGACACAGTGCCGGAAGTAATCGGCGGGCTCGACAAGCATAGGTAAGTGTGCCCAATTAAAGCTGAAAGTCCACAGTTCAACTGCATCTATGTTGATTCATTGTAGTGATGCACAGTTTGAACATTAGAAAAAAATTGTATATGTCCAAATATTTTTATACTTAACTGTATATATATATATATATATATATATACATACATATACCCTGTTTCCTCGAAAATAAAACACTGTCTTATATTAATTTTAGGACCAAAAAAATGAAGAAGAGGTGTCAAAATGCCTCCCGTCATGTCTTCCCTAAATATGGAAGCTATCTCTGGGACATGGTAGGTCTTCTTTTCGGGGAAGGGCTTATATTAGCAGCACAGGGGCGAATAGCTGCTAGGTCTTACTTTCGGAGAAGCAGGGATATATATATATATTTTTGTTAAGGCTTCCAGAGTCTGACCAGGTTGTTTTAGGGTCAAGCTTTGTATAACAGCTGGTTTCTTGCCAAGGAAATTTATGGGTGGGTTCGTTGGCCACCTGGTCTATAACCCGGATTTGGTGGTGGAAACCGTATATAACAGATATACATGGTAACTGATTGATGAAATGTTTTCATGTAGAGTACAGGGAAAACCGACATCTTCACACAGAACTGACAGCCAGCCAGGCAGTCAGCGAGCGGAGTCTGTGTAAAGGGGGCGGAGTCAGCACTCTTCACTCCAGCCAGGGAGAACGGGGAGAGAAGCAGGCTGGATTTCTCTTCAGCGTTCAGGATGTTCAGCTTTACATGCTGAAAGCCGGAGGGTCTTCATTGAACGGTAATCGATGTGCCCATGTGGTGCACATTGATTTCCGTTCAATTGATCCCCGATCAATCACAGCGTGGTGACGTCACCACGCTGTGATTGATTGGTGGTCGATTGCACGGGAATCTACACATGTGTGGCTAGCCCAAGCTTTAGGCTTGGGGTTATTTCTAGATAGATTGTACATGCATATCTCTACTTTAAAGCTAATAATCCAAGCTTGAATCTTATGCTAGAATCTTTTTTTCTTTTTAATCTTTAGTTATACATTTATAAAGAAACATAAAACAATAAGGCATAATGTGACAGCAATGATGGTGTAAAAGTTTGCACTCACAGTATAAAAAATTGCATTCACTTCACAGTGGAATACATAGTTGCTGTTTGGTGAGAAGCAGATAATGCAAGGATCTTGGTGCAATTAGTTAATTTTACTAGCCCAGCAATTTTCCACTGTATCCAGAAAAGGGTTCTTATGATAAGGTGAATAGTGTATGCCACTACAACCTGCAACAACCAAACACAATTTGTCTTGTCCCGGTGTGACTTGACTTCTAGTGCTAGCGTATTCCACTATAACCTACAACAAGCAAACACAATTTGTCTTGTCCTGGTGTGACTTCAGTAGCAAGTGTTGTGATTAGTTGTTATGGGTTATTGCTTTTAAGTATTAGCAATAAATAAAACTTAGACATAAGTCCCTGATGAAATAAGATGAATGCCACGGACCTCTATTACAATAAAAACTAAGTACTACAGGGGAGAAATGGAAGAAATTTTAGCTGACATTAAAAATTCAAAGTAAAAATACTTTCAACTAGGACACTAATGTCCCAGAGCCCTGCAGGCTTAAATTTAATAGGATAATTAAATGTAAAGCTTAAACTCCAGCAGATATGCAGATGATTGAAAAAGATGAGAAAAAACATAATGCAACTATGTATTTTTTTTTATTAAATACATTTCTACAAAGTACTAGATTTTGTCTTATATCAGCATTATTTTATTACCTCATGCACATCAGCATCCTGCTTCAAGTGCAGAGGTGACGCCAACGTGTTTCCTCTAACAGAGATATTTGTATTGTGCTTTTGGTTATGTGGTCGGCCATTGTGAATGATTAACAAAAGTGTCTAGAAAGAATCACAATTCTTTAATAGAGAGAATTGGCTCCCCGAGAGTGAGATATACACATACATCCAGGTACGTCACTACTTTGGAGGTAGGCTGGGGACCATGGGGCTCCGGGATCCTACAAAATTCGAGCTAATGTGTAGTCAAAATAAAAGTAAGAAGGGATTTGTGGCAGACCTGTATAAAATTCTGGAGGAGGACGGGGAGTGGAGGCCCCCCTATGTGGAGAAATGGAATGGGATACTAGGGAGAGAACTATCTCTTCAAGAATGACATACAATATGGGATAATGCCAAGAACACCTCGATATCAGTAACACACAAAGAAAATATATATAAAATCCTGTACCATTGGTATTATACCCCCGAGAAAATTCATAAAATATACCCACAGGCGGCGGAAGAATGCTGGAGGTGTGGGGTGGAAAAGGGCACATTATACATATATTTTAGGGTTGTAGAGAGTTAGAAACATTTTGGAAAGAAGTAAACCATATAATGGAACAGGTAGTAAACGAGAAGATCCCAATGAAAATAGAAACACACATAGTGGGAGCCTCGATGACCCACCTCAATAGGGCCAAACAGAAAATGGTGACACATATTTTGACAGCAGCCAGATGCACAATAGCAGGGAGATGGAAGTCCATGATACCTCCCACTCGTAGGGAACTACTTAATAGGGTCAATGATGTACGAACAATGGAATACTTTCGCAGGGATTAATAACGCAGGGATTAATAACGACCACAAGGCATTTACGACGATCTGGGACCAGTGGGATACTTTTATAGAAAGTAAAACAAAATGACTGACCACAAGGAAGAGGGAAGGATGTACTACGCCCGGGGGAGGAGTGGATGTGGGGAAAGGAGTAAAAATGAAATGGGTTATGAATGGGTATGAGTGGAAAGATACGTTGTAAATTTGACTACATAAGGAGCCAGCTTTCAATGCTAGGGAAACATGTCTCTACTTTTTTTTTATATGGATGTATGTTATGGTATATGTAAACCCAATAAAGAATATATTGATTAAAAAAAAAGAAAGAATCACAATTGACGATTTTGTAGATAGTTCTTATTTGCATATTTCAACTGCATGTAATTGAACTCAAGCCTAAAGCTAGACATACACGGTTCGATTTTAGTACGATCGATTTACGATCTGATTTTAGATCATGAAATTTTTGTTGGAAACCGATTGTAAGCAAATCCAAAGTAGTACCACATGGAAGGTCAGATCGGAATACGACCAAATTAGCCGATTTTAGTTTAGATCATAAAACACATCAAAGAGTCATATATAAATATGTTCATTGAATACAATCGCCCAGACCAACAAACAGAATGCTACGATTTTAGTTCGATCATTGTACAATTAACGAAAATGTTCCAGCATGTCTGATCATTTTCCGATCGATGTTTTGATCGGTATCGAACTATTTTCGGCGATCTTACCATGTGTGAAGTATACGATTTAAATCCGAATGATCTAAAGTTTAATTGTTTTAGGTCGATCGAATGCTAAAACCAAACCATGTATGCCTAGCTTAACAGTGCCCTATAACAGAAAATAAAATGTTACAACACACTTAAAATTGTTTAGAATTGGGTTTAACCTTTGGGGACATAATCAAACTTTGTATTCTTATATATAGAATCTTTTCAATGAACATGTTTGCAAACTAACTGAAATGTAGATATGTGAGCCCCCACCCAGGAATTAACAGCCATATTGTTTGTGTATTTATTTGTATTATTTATTTTTATAATTTGTCTATTATAGTACAGTAATTATCAATATTGTACTGCTAAATTTCCCAGCATTGTATGAAAAACATTGAACCACATGGGGCCAAAATAATTTGTACACATACTGTGCACAAATAATTCTTGTAAATAATTATACTCATACTAACTATGTGTGTCTGTATGTGTGCGTCATGGATAGAAAATACATTTGAAAAGCTAAAAGCTGTCTACTATTCTTGCCACAAATACAGCTCTAGAAAAAAAAGATTGTTGCAATTTGTTTTTAAATGATCAACTATGTGCTTATGACAACAATTCAAAGCATGTGTCAATTAAATATCTACACAAGTACACCCCTATCTGCTTTGTGAGGTACTGACTTGGTGTTGAAGTATGGTCCGGGGCTAACAGGTGAAAGCCAGATTTTTTTTGCAGAAATTTGAACTCATATTCTCAAAACTTCTGCAGGCTTTGCACTCCATGAGCTGAAGCACTCTTCTTTAACCCCCCTAGCGCTTCAGATGAGCCCAGTTCGTCCAGAGTTCGTTTACAAAACAAACTGTGGATGAGCTGGTATCATCTTAGCTTATCGTCATCGAGCAGTGATTCTCTATTGTAGCAGACCCGCTGATCCATCTGTGTCAATGGTGATGCTGAAGGGGTGGGGGGCATGTCATAGACCTCCATTGTAATGTGCTTTACAAACACCTTTGTTTGTATAAGGAGTCCACACATGTGCTAGTAAATCACAGGGGAATAAACGTTACTTCTCTCAACAGCAGCAGTAGTAAAAGTCTTCCTATGTCTCTGGTCCCGAGACATAGGGCACAGTTCATAGATTTTAACAATTGCCTGAGGGTGGAATAAGGCAGAGATGTGCTGGTATTTCTAAGTGCAGAATATTTCTAATCCCAAGCAAATGTACCTCTAGCCCAGTAGAAAATGACACTAACATGGCAAAGATGATCCTTGCAGTCCCTCAGGCCTGGGTGCTAGGGTGCACGTGGCTTCCCAGTGAGACAGCTTGCATTAAGTGTTGAGGCCGGTATTCTGGAACCAGTTGGCTTTGCTGCAGCCCAGCAGCCTCATCTGATTAGGTCACAGTGCCCTCCATTACTGTCTGCCTTTCAGGATTGGAGAGACCCCTAAATGTCCAGTCTAGTTGACAGAAAGAGATTCAGTTGTGAGGGGTGAAACATTTCTACTAAGAGTGGTGTGAAGTTAACAAACAGCAATGTGGAAAAAGTGGAGAGCATGTCAAAAAAATAAAAGTTGAAATTGGTGTCATTCTATCAAATACTGATTTTGAAATGTTCTTTAGTCAAAGAATTATTGTCATTTTGTTTAAAGCGCACCTAAACCCAACAGACAAACATTTCCCCCTAGCTAGCCAACCCCACATTATTGGAGCAATATGTAAATAAAAAATTGTTACCTGTAAAGAGAGATCTGTATATTCCCCCCTGACCCCTCATCTCACTGGGACACGGGCATCTCACTGGGAGATGAGGTGGGAGGTGCTCAGCTTCTCCGTGTCTGCTACAGGAATTCCTTCTGCAGCTATTCATGTTTTTTCCCCTGCTTTCACTTTGTTTTCATTGATACCCATTGTATCTGGCGGCCCCCTGCGTCTCCCACAGACGACAGCAGAATAGCTTAATATATTTTTTTAGGGTTTTGAGCAACTTTGAGCTATTAGGACAGTTTAGAGGTAAGTAAAAATGTAATAAAATGTTTGGGTGTTTTTTCATTTTTGAGTTTAGGTGCGCTTTAAGATTTAACAGAGAATTTGCTTTATTTGAATAAGGCTCCATTCAGATGGTCGGTTTCACACATTGTGTGGGTAATTATCAATCAGTGACAAATGCCCCCATGATATCCCGTTGGCCAACATCCTGGAGTCTGCAAGGTAAATGCGTCCTCCAGGAAATAATAGTTCCCAGTTGGTCTTCCGAGACTGCCCTGATGAATGGAACTACAAACATTGCATCATTTTTCTTATTCTGAGAAAATAACACAATATTTTTACATAAAAATTAAGAGAAATATTATTAGCAAAGATAAAACCTGAGAAACTGGCCTTTTTACAAAGGTTTTTCTAGAGCTGTTATTTTTTGCTGATGGTTGGTTAAAATTCTTATCATGTTATGGTTTCATACTGGTAAATGTATTTTACCTGATGCAGAAGCCTTCTTAAATTGCTCTAAATGGTATTCTTTCCCTAATGAAAAAAAGTGATTATGAAACACACTACCATATGCACTAATTGTTTTCTTCATTATAAATTCTTACATTTTGCTGTTCTTGCCCCTTGGTAATATGAAGCTTTAAACACTTCCACTGGGTTTAAGAAGACTGCAAGCTATTTAGGTGATTTCATGCCTGCAAATGACTTGTTATTTTATTAAACAGATCAACAGAAATACAATTGTTCTAATTTTCTGTTATTTATACATATATTACAATTTTCTTTGTACACTCAGGAATTGTGCTGCATTTTCATGCCTCGTAACAAACAGAAGCCAGAATATATTGTTGCTGTAGTTTAATGGACTAGTTATGATAACACTGTCCATTAGGTCAAGAATTCCTTGCTTGCAGTACCTTCAAAAAGAAAACAGTATGACCTTTTATGTAACAAAACTTTTTACTATTATACTATTAATGCACAGATTAGGAAAATTAACCTCCCTAGCGCACTGCCCATACCGTGCTGTTAAAAACACAGACACAGTACACTGCCTACAATTCCCCCCCTCCCCCGCCTCTCTCCACACAGCCGGCATCATTAATGATGTCAGCTGTGTGGGCTGGAAAGCCGGAGCTCCTCTATTAACATGGAGGGCTATGGCACCGCCCACCCCCGCCCCCTTCCGCGTCACCGTGATGCGATCGGTGACGCCGCGCAACCGGAAATGCTGCAGCTGGTAAGAGAATCGCCGTAGCTTTCCGGGGATATGTGGCATGCACGGGAGCCCAGCTCATCCAGAGTTTGTTCTTCACACAAACTCTGGACGAGCTGGGCTCGTCACAACCGCTAGGGAGGTTAGGCAGCAAGAAAGGTTGTCTGGGCGGGTGTAAGGGAGTTTTAGGAAGGATAGATCATTTTAACAATATAGTCTCTAGGATTAGTGTTAAGCTTGAATATTTGAATTGCGAATATATGCGTCAAATATCGACTATTCGAGAATTTGCAAATTTCGCAAATATGGCAGTGGATATTCGCATTGGGATGATTACGGGCATGGATTGCGAATATATATTCACAATGCAAAAATAAATAGCACAAATAGACCATTAATTTGGAAGGTAATTGCGATCCGATTATAATTACATTTTCGCAATGCAGTCGCAATATAAATGAATATCGATGAAAATTTTTGTAGAATTATTCACAAAATATCGCGAATTCGAATATTGCCTATGCCGCGCATCACTATCTAGGATATATATATTTTTTATTTTACAGACACAACTCTATAGCTAAAATCCAGTATTATCCTACCCTGATGAGCTGATGCCTACCCATTTCATACACATTATTTAAGTGCATTTATTCACTGATACTCATGTGGGCATTGTATCCATTCCTCAGGCATGATATTTACTCATATATAATATACAATATTCATGAATATAATTTGACATTGTCCATCTTCACAGGATTTGGAGCCTTCTCCATTACCCTACATTCCACTAAGTTTTTTTATATTCAAGATTTCATATGGGAGCGACGTAATTTCTGCAGTAACACAGTATGGCACATTGTGACTTGGTAAGATTTGCCCACTCTTCTTTGTTGAAACACTCCAAATGTGTCAAAATGCGAGGGCATCTCCTGTGCACAGCCCTCTTTAGATCACCTCACAGATTTGCAATAGGATTCAGGTCTGGTCTCTGGCTTGGCCATTTCAAAACTTTAATCTTCTGGTGAAGCCATTCTTTGGTGATTTAGATGTATGCTTTGGGTCATTATCATGCTGAAAGATGAAGTTCCTCTTCATGTTCAGCTTTTTAGAAAAGCCTGAAGGTTTTGTGCCAATATTGACTGGTATGAAGAACTGTTCATATTTCCCTCTATCTTAACTAAGGCCACAGTTCCAGCTCAAAAAACATCACCAACACCAAGGTGGAACTTTTTGGCCATAATTCCAAAGGATATGTTCATTCCTTACAAGTGGAGAGCCCATACATGGGGATACTCTTTATTTAGTGTTTGTGTGTCTTCAACGAGTTTCGCCAGAGGCTTTTCAAGATAACAGAAACACTAGAAATTTAAACATACAGTAAGGAATCAATCTATTGCAATATATTAATCATCCAAAAAATGGGGGACTCACTTTTTCCCAGATATTTACTATTTAATAATAATAGAATAAATTAATTTTATCATGCTTAATAATTTTCCTCCCGGTTTGATTTGTGCCCTTCCCCAAATCTTCTATCATTCCTTAAGTTGCATTACGTTCTTAAGGTAGCCAAAGGCAGGTCAATTCTTTTCTCATGTGTCATTCAATCGAATAGTGTGAAGTGCACACCAGATTGGTTAAAAGATCAATCTGTGCCCAGAAACAATTGGTAAATGTATCTGAAGGGTTTGTACAGGGAGTGCAGAATTATTAGGCATGCGGTATTTTTGAGGAATAATTTTTTTTTTTT